>CAIGQW010038364.1:0-14336 GCA_903798125.1 Danio choprae
TAGGACATTCTCTCCTCCAGTGGCCTGGCATACAGCATGACAAACACCGACCTTCCCGTCTGCAGTGCATGGTAGTAGAGTGATCAGTTGCTTTGCAGACTCTACATGGTTTCCGGATTGACCGATATCCACCTGACATATATGGAGAATGGATTGCTTCTTGGTTGTTTTGCTTCAACATCTGATCAAGTTTAGTAATGATATTCTGCAAGCTTGTATTATTAGACACAAGACGACTGATCACTAGTTCACTAGATCACTAGTTTTACACCAGTCATGTTCAGAGAATGCGATTCAGCTGAGGGTGTTTCTAAACCTACACTCTGATTATTAGACACTTTGTCCCCCTTTTCATTACCCTTGCACAACTGCTGAGATTGATTGTCCTATCTCATGTGCTAATTGTGTAATGAGGTGGCTCAAATCAGTAGCAGGAGTGTCTGACCTGGGAACCTGACAATCAGTTCTTATGCGTGTGGAACTAACCACTGGAGAGTCAACAAAACCCATAGCTCTCAGTGCATGAACAATATCTCTAAAAAATCTACCTCTCCCTCCTCCAATGTATACATCATCTTCAATACATCAATACGTTGTGTTGTGTGAAAAAAGAACGAGTCTGTCTGCAGGTTCAGCTGTCTAATTTATTTAAGTGCTGCACAAACAGAGAACATGCAGTTATGGTCCTTCTCTTACAATTACTCTTACGCCTGCTACTGCTCGCTCTGCTCAGTCCTCCGACAAACTCAAGCAAGCATAATACAGTAAATATAACATTTTACATAATGAGGAAAGATACTAATCATTATACAACAGTTAATTAATTCAGTTAATATTTTAACTTTCCAGAAAATGTGTTACAAAAACTCCACTTAATATCTAAAAAATTACCAGTACTTTATCTAACACACAAAACATCAAACACATAAAACACAAAATAAACAATACCTGCACAAACAGAGAACATGCAGTTACGATCCTTCTCTTACAATTCCTCTTATGCCTGCTACTGCTAAACATTCACACACAAAAGAAATTGAAATTCAGGAATCAAAAGTCACATTTCACAGGCTGAGTCTCACGCTAACGTTAGCTAGATCATGCTAATATTGTACACTGCACTTCTCCTGGTTAAACAGTTTGCCAGGTAAAAACAGATTAAAACACAATATAAAGAACCCAAACACATTCCTATAACTCATGCACATGTTATAACAAAACTAATTTCACCTGAATTACAAATCTTTCTACTTTGCACACATTTTCCCACCGGACAGAAATAATCGCCTACCTCGCTCTGCTCAGTCCTCCGACAAACTGAAGCAAAGCGCACGGTAAGTCATTGACGTAACTGCCGTGACGCACGTCAATGAAGTCATCGCGGCGACGCTTTAAAACAAAAAAATAAAACATTTTCTCTTTCGTTTTCCACATATTAATTACCAACAAAACAAAGATTTTGCGTGAATTTATAATGAAAACATACATAAATTTAATACCTGTTACATGTGCGAGATTTAACATGACTATGATCATTTTAATTGAGCAATTTTATAAAAGCAAATTAACTAAAAAGTAACTCGCATTACATTTTTAAAAAGTAACTCAAATATTATCACTTAATTTTAAAAAATAATGCGTTACTTTACTTGTTACTTAGAAAAGTAATATTATTATGCAACTTGCGTTACCCCCAGCACTGGTGTGGGGGCCTAGTTAGCTTGGGGTTGTTTTGTCATGACCATTAATATAGGCACTGCTGACTACTGCGATTCATAGTTTCTCATGTACGCTGAACTGAAATGCCAATTTCAGTTAAACAAGGTTCAGGTACCCTATCTAGGTAGGTTGAGCAACATCTTTTTGTTCTAGATGAAAATAAATCATTTCCACATATGTACACATGAACAAATATCAAGTGGTAGCTGAATCTCTAAAAATATAGATCATGTGCCTAATGCTCCATCTTAACTATGAACAGTTTCTCCAAAGACATGCAATATAGTTGAATTGTAATAAAAAGTTGGCCATAGTGTGGGAGTGTGTTTGTGAATGAGAGTCTATGGGTGTTTCCTAGCACTGGGCGCTCACAAATTAGTATACTCTCAGTGCTGGGTTGTGGCTAAAAGGCCATCTGTATACATATGGCAGAGTAATTGGCAATTCATTCTGCTTTGGCGACCCCTGATAAATCAAACAAAATCTGATAAATTGTTATTGAAATGGCAATCGTGGTGAGGAACAAACTTCACCCATTGATGAAAGTGAGGGAAAAAAAACCTTGAGAGAATCCAGGCCCAGCTGGGCATGACCAGTTTTCCTCTGGTCAATAGCCTTGTGCAGAGCTGCATTCTGGGCACTGGAGGCTTGAGAACAGGATCAATTTGAAAACTCATCGGTCACTGGGACTTTTGCTGGAATCAGTCTCACGCTCTCCAATCATCAATGACTATTACAGCCATCTACTCAGAATATGGGTCAGATCAATGATTTTGTAAACCTCAGGATAAGGAAAAAACAGACTAAAAGCATAGATGCTATTCAATTTATAATGTCTTTTTGAAAAGCATTCTAGGCTCTGGATTCTAATTGATGCAGGCTAACAATCTTTTAGAGCACAGGTGTCAATTCCAGTTCCTGGAGGGCCGCAGCTCTGCACAGTGTAGCTCCAACCCTGCTCCAACACACTTACCTGTAGTTCTCAAACAAGCCTAAAGGACTTAATTAGTTTGATCAGGTGTGTTGAATTAGGGTCAAAACTAAACTGTGCAGAGCTGTGGCCCTCCAGAAACTGGAATTTACACCTGTGCTTTAGAAGATTCCAGATTCCAAATGTTCCAGAGCATAGGTCTCAAACTCAATTCCTGGAGGGCCGCAGCTCTGCACAGTTTTGCTCCAACCCTAATTAAATACAGCTGATCCAACTAATTAAGGTGTTCAAGACTACTAGACACTACTAGATCAGCTGTGTTTGATTAGGGTTGGAGCAAAACTTTGCAGAGCTGCGGCCCAGTTTGAGTTTGAGACCTATGTTATAGTGCTTAGGCACCAGATATCTGAATGATCTATTGCCTACAGTTAATTTTGATATTCTAGGAATAATAAATTGTCCAGAATTAATTAAGTGTAGGGGCGTCACAGTGGTACAGTAGGTAGCACGATCACCTTACACCAAGAAGGTCGCTGGTTCAAGTCTCAGCTGGCATTTCTGTGTGGAGTTTGTATGTTCTCCCCGTGTTCACGTGGGTTTTCTCTGGGTGCTCTGGTTTCCCCCACAGTCCAAAGACATGCGCTATAGGTGAATTGGGTAAGCTAAATTGTCCGTAGTGTATGTGTGTGAATGAGTGTGTATGGATGTTTCCTAGTGATGGGTTGCAGCTGGAAGGGCATCCGCTCTGTAGAACATATGCTGGATAAGTTGGCGGTTCATTCTGCTGTTGCGACCCCAGATTAATAAAGGGACTAAGCCGAAAAGAAAATGAATGAATGAATGGTAACCCCAGATTAATAAAGGGACTAGGCTGAAAAGAGAATGAATGAATAATTAAGTGTAGTGGATATGAAGAGCTGTAATACACCAGGAGCTCAGTGAAATACTGGAAAGTTAAGCCATTTGGGGCTTTGTAGGTAGTCAATACAATTTTAAAATGTATACGATGTTTAATAGAAAGCCAATACTGTGCTTGAGAATTGTAGACTAATATGGAACTTGACTAATATGATCAATTATGCTCCTTTCTACAGATGAACAATGTTTTTGAAGTGTTTCAGTCAGGTTTCAGGCCTCATCACAGCACAGAAACCGCATTAGTGAAAATAACCAACGGTCTCGTTATTAGTTTTACTTGATCTTAGTGCTGCATTTGACACCATTGACCACAATATCCTTATATATCGCTTAAATTCTACAGGTGTCCAGGGACAGGCTCTACAATGGTTTAAGTCATACTTAACTGACAGTTACCAGTTTGTCAATATAAATGGACAGCCCTCACAAACCAGGCCAGTAAAGTATGGGGTGCCTCAAGGGTCAGTTCTAGGCCCTTTGCTGTTTACAATATACATGCTACCCCTGGGAGACATTATTAGAAGACATGGGATCAGCTTCCACTGCTATGCAGATGATACCCAATTATATATTTCAACAAAACCTGATGAGACATCTGAACTGTCTAAACTAACTGAATGTATTAAAGATATTAAAGACAATAATTTTCTTCTCTTAAACTCAGACAAAACAGAATTATTACTTATTGGGCCTAAATCCTGTACACAGCAGATCTCACAACTTGACCTGCAATCAGAGGGATACAAAGTTAGCATTAGCTCTACTGTAAAAGATCTGGGCATTATATTAGACAGCAATTTATCTTTTGAAAATCATATCTCCCATGTCACAAAAACCGCCTTCTTTCATCTGAGAAATATCGCTAAGTTACGAAATATGCTATCCATCTCAGATGCAGAAAAGCTAGTTCATGCTTTTATGACCTCTAGGCTGGATTACTGTAATGCTCTGCTCACTGGTTGCCCAGCATCTTCTATTAATAAACTTCAGCTAGTACAAAATGCAGCTGCCAGAGTTCTTACCAGGTCTAGAAAATATGATCATATCACCCCAATTTTATCCTCCTTACACTGGCTGCCTGTTAAGTTCCGTATTGATTACAAAATATTGCTTCTTACCTATAAAGCTTTAAATAATCTAGCTCCTGTTTATCTAACTAACCTTCTGTCTCGCTACAATCCAACCCGCTCTTTAAGATCTCAAAACGCAGGGCTTCTGGTAGTACCCAGAATAGCAAAGTCGAGTAAAGGAGGTCGAGCCTTCTCATTTATGGCTCCTAAACTCTGGAATAGCCTTCCTGATAATGTCCGAGGCCCAGACACACTCTCTCAATTTAAAACTAGATTAAAGACTTATCTTTTTAGTAAAGCATACACTCAATGCGTCGCATAACGGTATGATGTATTAGTGTACTCCTCCTGTCTTAATACACCAGCCATTGTGTTAGAAACTCTCATATGCTTTACATATTTGTTATATAACTGCTATTTTCATCTATAACAATCCATTTTCTTTTTGGTTTAAATACACTATGAACAGCAGCTACGCTAAATATTTTCTTTGTTTTCTATTTCCACCTGGGGATACTCATCCCGAGGTCCCTACAGATTTGAAGCGCCATCGATGCGATCCTAGACCTGTGAAGAGATGATCCGAAGGTATCCTGGACCAGGCCGTATCCCGAGCTGATACCGTGGTGGCCATGGAGGAATGGAGTGCATAAGACTGATTCCTGAAAGGCTACAGTGACGAACAAGTCTACACTTGATCCTGTGGGCCAGCCTAACCTCTCACGGGTGCCCTACCCTCACCTGCAGCTTCCACGATGGATGTCCAGCATCTCCAGCCCCGGCGCCTAGACTGCAGCTCCACACAGGAAGTTTGGCCAGAAGAAAAATGATCGTGCCTAACAGAGCCTGGTTTTTCTCGAGGTTTTTTTTCCTTCACTTCGTCAATTGGTGAAGTTTTTTCCTCGCCACTGTTGCCACTGGCCTGCTCGGATTGGGACTTGTGGAGCTGCGCTTCGGTGGATTTGCTCTTCAGTATTGAACTTTTAGCAGTGAAACTTAAACCACACTGAACTGAACTAAACTCTGAAATCTGGACTTTACTAGAACTTGTTAAGCTGCTTTGACACAATCGACATTGTAAAAAGCGCTATATAAATAAACTTGAATTGAATCATATTTTTTAGTACTAAAAAGCACTTCATTTTGAACCAGCTGAAGTTTGTTAATTAGGCAACCACCTAGTAACGCATTACAATAGTCTAACTGAGAGGTCATGAAAGCATGCATTAGCTTTTCCACATTAGATATTGAAAGCATACGTTGAAGTTGGAGAATATTGTTAAAATGAAAAAATGCAGTTTTACAGATGCTTGAAATGTGGCCTTCAAATGAGAGGTTGCCATCAAATATTACACCCAAATTTTCCATTTCCATCCAAATCCATTTTGGGTCCAATAAGCAGGACCTCAGTTTTATCTGAATTTAGTAATAAAAAGTTTTGTTTAGTTAGATTGGCCACTGTATCAAACAAAAGCCTTGTCTTTGTTTTCTTTTCTATCAGAGAAGCAGATCTGGCTTATTAAAGATTTTCTAAAGATTCTAAAGATTAAAAACACTTGTTAATAATTCAAATTTAACACAATTCAAGTAGTTTTGTTATATTATTAGGTCCGTATAACATGATGCCGTTAATTTGAAGGAGGATCAAATTCATGTTTCTGTGCCTGGAAAATCGTAGTCACTAAACAATAATTCTAAAATCTGAAAATCACTTGCATCTCTCCAGCATTTATTTGGAAATCTCTATCATCTATCTTTCAGATGACCTGACTCTTCTATTTGTAGCATACCTGGCAACATTGGAATTTGAAAATAAGGAAACCAAGTATCGTTCACTTTTTCCCCCCCCATCGCTGTTGTCACGGTCACACAAGGAAGAGAAGACAGGTAGTTAGAGTTCGTGGTGTTTATTAAACAGCAGTGTACCAACGCACTACGTGCAGAAGGTGAGGACAACACACTGGTGAGCGCAGCGCACTGAGTGCGGAAGGGGCAGGCAATACACAGTACGATGTGAACACTGAAAGTCACTTCCCTTAATGTAGCGAGCAGACTGATGACAGGAGTCGGACTCGAGGTTTCCTTAAAGGACAGATGAGGACGCAGGATGAGAAGGAGGAACGCTGTGTAGAGGTGACCATCAAAGGTTGATTCCAGCCTGTAAGTGAATGAGTGAGGTGAGCTTATGTAGTGAGTGGGTGATGGCTGGAGCAGGTGAGTGTGATTACGTGCGCAGGTGTACGTGATCAGTAATCGGGTGATTGTGTGTGGTGTGTAGTGGATGGTGACTGGGGCTGATGGAACGTGCAGAGGGTGTGACAGTACCCCCCCCTCCACGGGTGACTCCTGGCACCCTAGACCGGCGACGAGGACGGCCACGGCCTCGGGGAGCTGGGCGGTTGGGATGTTGGTGGTGGAATTCCTCGAGGACCAAAATCCCAAATTTGGATCCCAAATCCCTCCCAGTCGATAAGGTATTGGATGCGGCCGTCCTGCCGCCGGGAGTCGAGAATCTCCTTGACTCTATAGATGTTCTCTCCTAGGATCTCAGGTTGTGCTGGAGGGGGAGGCAGTTCTGGTTCTGTGGAAGGAGGAGGAACAGGGTCAGTGTAAGGTTTGAGTAAGGACACGTGAAAGGCTGAGGATATGCGTGAATGTGGAGGTAGGTTGAGGCGGTATGTGACTGGATTTATTTGTTAGTGTATGGTGTATGGCCCTATGTAGCGGGGACTCAGCTTCTTGCAGGGCAGTCGGAAGAGGATGTTTTTTGTGGACAGCCAGACTTTGTCTCCAGAGTGGTAGACAGGGTTGGGTAGCCTGCGGCGATTGGCGGTGTCAGTGTGCCTCCGAACTGGACGTGAGCTGAGTCCCACACGTCTCGCTCTCCTGGAACCAGTGATCTACCACCGGTACCTCAGAGGACTCGCCGGTCCATGGGAACAGCACGGGTTGGTAACCTAGGACACATTGAAACGGTTTTAGTCCGGTGGAGGCTTGCCGTAGGGAGTTTTGGGCATACTCGGCCCACGGTAGGTACTGGCTCCAGGTATTCTGGTGTTGGGCACAGTATGTCTGGAGGTAACAGGAGATCTCCTGGATCTTCCCTTCGGTCTGGCCATTGGTCTGAGGGTGGTATCCGGAGGAGAGGCTGATGGTGATACCCAGGAGCTGGAAGAAGGCTCGCCAGACCCTGGAAATAAACTGTGGTCCTAGGCCGTGGTTACGGAAGACGTGTTGGAAGAGGGATTCTGCGGTTTCTAAAGCCGTGGGAAGTGTCTTGAGTGGGATGAGTTTGCAGGCTTTTGAGAAGCGATCCACGACCACCAGTATGGTGGTGAAGCCTTGAGACGGAGGTAGGTCAGTGGCAAAATCAATGCCTAGATGTGTCCAGGGTCGGCAAGGAATGGGTAGTGGTTGCGACTTGCCTTCAGGGAGTCGGTGTGGGGTGGTAGTAATGGCACAGACTGAACACCCCCAAACATACTGGGAGACATCTCGTGTCATGCCCGGCCACCAATATCTTCCCTGTAGGAGCGAGAGGGTTTGCCTGCTGCCCGGATGTCCTGAGCCGAGGGATGTGTGTGCACTACTGAGGAGCGGGAGTCGATGATTGGTGGGTACGTAGGTTAGGCCTTGGGGAAGTTCAGGTTCCTCGAGGGTAGCGGCACGGATCTCCTCATCTACCTTCCATAGGATGGGTGCTAGGAAGATGGAAGGAGGTAGGACTGGTTCTGGAGTGTCTTGGATGGGGTCAGGTGAGTACATGCGGGACAAGGCATCGGCAAGGCATTTGTGTCCCGGCTGGTAGGTGATGGTGAAGTGGAAACCTGCAAAGAAGAGTGACCATCGTGCCTGTCGGGCATTAAGACGTTGAGTGGAGTGAAGGTATTGCAGGCTTTTGTGATCAGTGATGACGGTGAAGGGGAATTGAGCTCCTTCGAGCCAGTGCCGCCACTCCTCGAGGGCCAGTTTTATGGCGAGTAGTTCCCAGTCCCCCATCCCGTAATTTTGCTCCGCGGGACTTAGTTTCCTGGAGTAGTACGCACACGGATGGAGAGCTTTGGGTTCACCAGACCACTGAGAGAGTACAGCACCTACTCCCACATCTGCCGCATCGACTTCAACGACAAAGGGCCGTGTAGGATTGGGGTGCTTGAGGATGGGTGCCGAGTTGAATTTGCTCTTGAGGAGCGTGAAGGCGTGACAAGCTTCAGAGCCCCAGGAAATGGTACGTTTACCTCCTTTAAGGAGGGATGTAGTTCTTAATGAACCTCCGATAGAAGTTAGCGAAGCCAAGGAACCTCTGGAGCTTTTTAACTGTCTGGGGCTCCTTCCAGTTGGTCACAGCCTCTACCTTGGCGGATTCCATTTGGACCCCCGCAGCGGAGATCACATACCCGAGGAAGAAGATGGTGGAGCGGTGGAACTCGCACTTCTCGGCTTTCAGGTATAGGTGGTGCTCCTTGAGGCGATGAAGTACCTTGCACACATGAGTACGGTGGTCTTCCAGTTTGCGAGAGTATATAAGGATGTCGTCAATGTACACTATGACTGAGTGGTGAAGGAGGTCTCTAAAGATATCATTCATAAAGTTCTGGAACACAGAAGGACTGTTAGGGCATCACCTGTCCATAGGGCATCACCTGGTACTCATAGTGGCCAGTGGGGGTTATGAAGGCGGTCTTCCACTCATCTCCCTCTCGGATACGGATGAGATTGTAGGCACTGCGGAGGTCCAGTTTGCTGAAGACTCGTGCCTCCCGGAGCTCCTCAAGAGCTGCTGGCACGAGTGGTAACGGGTAGGCAAACTTAATGGTGGCCTCGTTCAGCACCCGTTAATCTATACACGGACTGAGTTCTCCATCCTTCTTGGAGACGAAGAAGAAGCTCGATGCAGCAGGTGACGTGGAGGGTCTGATGAACCCCTGGAGCAGGGCTTCTTTAATGTAGCTCTCCATAGCCTCGTGCTCAGAACGGGAGAGCGGGTAGATATGTCCGTGTGGAAGCTTGGCATTGGACAGCAGGTCGATACTACAATCACAGGGCCTGTGAGGGGGTAGTCGTGTGGCCTGCTCTTTATTAAAGACGTCGAGGAAGGAGTGGTAGGTAGAAGGGATGGTGTCGATGATGTCTGTTGTAAGGCTCCCCACGACGGCAGCCTGAAGGGGGAGTGAAGAGTGGCTAGATGTGGGCTTATGTCTGGAAGGTTGGTGGGCGTGTGCAGCACATGACTCACTCCATCTTTGGATTTCTCAGGTGCTCCAGTTTATGGTGGGTTGGTGCTGAATAAGCCAAGGTCTGCCCAGTACCACATCCACGTTGGCCCTCGGTAGGACCAGCAAGGTGATTTTCTCGGTGTGACGAGGAGGAGTGAGGAGTGTGACTTGGCGGGTTGATCTTACCTGTGCCCAATGGTGAGTCCTGTATGGTGTAGATCTAATACCTGGTTTCGTTGAGTACGGTGGGTATACGATGTTTGGCGACAAAGTGAGAGAAGATGAAATTTCCTGCCGCTCCGGAGTCCACCAGGACATGAATGGGGAAGGTACAAGAGTTAATGGTTAGGGAGGCGATGATATGAGGTATGTTGGAGACAGAAGGGGTGATGGAGAAGGCACTCACCATTGGACGAGGAGGGCGAACTGGGCAGCCAGAGATGAGGTGAGTGGCTTCTCCACAGTATAGGCAGAGCCTATTGTGTACCCGGCGTTGACGTTCCCTGGCAGACAAATGGTAAGTGTCTGTTTCCATGGGTTCGTCAACGGCAGGAGGCGGTGACGGACGACAGTACGAAGATGTGCTGAGGTTAGGCGTGGTGGTGGGACAGTAAGAGAGGTGTTGGGATACGCTGATTGCCTTTTTTATGAAGACTTCCAGATCTGCACTGATCATGGATTACCATGTGGTGGCAAATACTGGGTTTTAGTCCTTTCCGATAGGCGGCCAGCAGCGCCACCTGGTTCCACCCGCTGCTGGCTGCTATAGGGTGCGGAAGTGCAGAGTGTACTCATGGATGGTGAGGTTTTGTTGGCTGAGGGTGATGAGTTCATCGTGCACGGTGAGAGAGGTGAGCGCAACAACGAACACTTCCTTGAAGTGCTGGGTGAAGGCATGGAAGGAGTGCAACACTGGATTGCCGGCATTCCAGAGGGCATCCGCCCACTGGAGTGCTCTGCCAGTGAGGAGCGAAATCATGAAAGCGACTTTGGTGATTTCATTAGGAAATAGCGATGTGTTGGCTTCGATGTATAACGAGCACTGGAGAACAAAGCCTGTACAGGTGCGGGGTTTGCCAGCATAACCCATGGGGTGAGAGAGAGGTGAATTGGCCTTAGAAAGAGGGTTGGCTTGGGCACCCAATGGTGCGGAGGCAAGAGCTTGCTGGTCCGTGTTCGCCATTTCGGCGAATGAGTTCATCGCGATCCCGGAAGTGGTAGCGTTTGCTTCCATGTATGACCCGGGAGCGTTTTGTGGGGCTGGAATCCTGTCACGGTCACACAAGGAAGAGAGGACAGGTAGTTAGAGTTCGTGGTGTTTATTAAACAGCAGTGTATCAACCCACTACGTGCGGAAGGTGAGGACAACACACTGGTGAGCGCAGCGCACTGAGTGCAGAAGGGGCAGGCAATACACAGTACGATGTGAACACTGAAAGTCACTTCCCTTAATGTAGTGAGCAGACTGATGACAGGAGTCGGACTCGAGGTTTCCTTAAAGGACAGATGAGGACGCAGGATGAGAAGGAGGAACGCTGTGTAGAGGTGACCATCAAATGTTGATTCCAGCCGGTGAGTGAATGAGTGAGGTGAGCTTATGTAGTGAGTGGGTGATGGTTGGAGCAGGTGAGTGTGATTACGTGCGCAGGTGTACGTGATCAGTAATCGGGTGATTGTGTGTGGTGTGTAGTGGATGGTGATTGTGAATGGTGACTGGGGCTTATGGAACTTGCAGAGGGTGTGACAGCTGTAGCTTTAATTTAAATTTATATTGATTTTGAATATACTTACTACAGAGAATTAATCTCTCATTTTTAAAAGAAGAAAATTTGAAATTTAAAAAAGCACTGCAGTGTTTAGGTGATCTGCATTTGTCTGAGGTAATTAGTCAACCATTATTTTTGAAATGTGCATATACAGTGGGTACAGAAAGTATTCAGACTCCCTTAAATTTTTCATTTTTGTTATATTGCAGCCATTTGCTAAAATCGTTTAAGTAAATTTTTTTCCCTCATTAATGTACACACACCACCCCATATTGACAGAAAAAAAAACTGAATTGTTGACTGTTGTGGCTATTTTCTTTAAGGAGGCTCTCTCAACGGTAAAGAAGACAAAGTCTTACCCAAGATGTCTTTTAAAGTTTTATTCTTTGCAAAGAAGGTCAGACATACATACAGTAACACAGGTTCCTGTAGAGTGCGACACTCAAAGAAGAGTGTGTTCCCTTTTTATCTAGTTTCTTCCCTCTAAAGCCCACAAGGCCATAGGTGACATAGCTAATGAATCACGTCACAGTTATCTTAACACTCATGATTCTCTTTTAGTTGTCTATATTTCTATCCCATCTCCCACACGGCTGTACAGGTCATAGGTCACCATACATGGAATACAACCTTGTCTTATGATAAAAAGGTGCCAAAGTGGTCACACATAGCTTAACTGTGTAATGTAGACATAGAAAAAGGAAAGAAGAACAGATTAGACAATGCATATAAAGGTATATAAATGAATTTCCATAGCAATTCTCTCTTTTTATTATTCATTGATAACATAAACACTAAATTCTATATTCTATATTAGTTTCTAAAACTAAACACAGTTCATTAATTAAAATGTCAATCACTTAACAGGTTTTCTGCACACACCATACACAAGAGATGTTCAAACATTCTTCTTAATTCAGTTTCCTAATTAAGCTTCCCCAAAAACATCCCCCTTCTCTGGAAGCCGGGCTTAACAAATAATCACTGTTATTGCGCTCCTGACCGAAGTCAGACCGTCAGTCACCTCCAGACTTCAATCACAGAAATCACCTGTTAACTAAACACTACTATCATTTCACACTCATAATAAATTGTCAAATCATTGTTTCTATCAGTTACAAAATTACTAATACTCTAAATCATTAGTACATTATCAATATACATAGGAACACGTTGTTGTTTCTCTGCAGCTGTGACCTTGCTTCATTCAGATAACAACACAAGTAGTCACAAGTAGTAAGAACAACAAGTATTCTAAGTATTCAGATCCTTTGTTTAGTATTTAGTAGTCCTTTTGATCTAATACAGCCAAGAGTCTTTTTGGGAAAGATGCAACAAGTTTTTCACACCTGAATTTGGGAATCCTCTGTCATTCCTCTTTGCAGATCCTCTCCAGTTCTGTCAGGTTTGATGGTTAATGTTGGTGGACAGCCATTTTTAGGTCTCTCCAGAGCATCTTTTTATTTGGTTTTAAGTCAGGGCTCTGTCTGGGTCATTTAAGAACAGTCACAGAGTTGTTGTGAAGCCACTCCTTTGCTATTTTAGCTGTGTGCTTAGGGTCATTGTCTTGTTGGAAAGTAAACCTATCCTTTCGTCCAGGATATCCCTGTACTTGGCCACATTCATCTTTCCCTGCAGCTGAAAAACACCCCCATAGCATGATGCTGCCACCACCATGCTTTACTCTTGGGACTGTATTGGACAGGTGATGAGCAGTGCCTGGTTTTATCCACACATAACGCTAGGCAAAAAGTTCAATCTTTGTCTCATCAGACCAGAGAATCTTATTTCCCACCATCTTGGAGTGTTTTCTTCAGGTGTTTTTTTTTACAAACTCCATGCAGGATTTCAGGTGTCTGACCACTCTCCCATAAAGCCCTGACTGGTGGAGGACTGCAGTGATGGTTGACTTTCTACAATTTTCTCTCATCTCTCGACTGCATCTCTGGAGCTCAGCCACAGTGATCTTTGGGTTCTTCTTTACCTCTCTCACCAAGGCTCTTTTCCCCTGATAGCTTAGTTTGGCTGGACGGCCAGCTCTAGGAAGGGTTCTGGTCATCCCAAATGTCTTCCATTTAAAGTTTATGGAGGCCATTGTGCTTTAAGGAACCTTTTTTTTAAACCTTGGCCAGATCTGTGCCTTGCCATAATTCTGTCTCTGAGCCCTTCAGGCAGTTCCTTTTACCTTATGATTCTCATTTGCTCTGACATGCATTGTGAGCTGTAAGGTCTTATATAGACAGGTGTGTGGCTCTCCTAATCAAGTCCAATCAGTATAATTAAACAGCTGGACTCAAATGAAGGCGTAAAACCATCACAAAGATGATCAGAAGAAATGCACAGCACCTGAGTTAAATATATGAGTGTCACAGCAAAGGGTCTGAATTAGGACTATGTGATATTTCAGTTTTTCTTTTTTAATAAACCTGCAAAAATTTCAACAATTCTGTGTTTTTCTGTCAATATGGGATGCTGCGTGTACATTAATGAGGAAAAAAAATATTTAAATGATTTTAGCAAATGACTACAATATGACAAAGTGTGAACAAATTAAGGGGGTCTGAATACTTTCCATACCCACAGTATTTCAGTATTTGTTACTGAATCGTGTATATAGTTGAATTACTTTACACAGTCAGATACTATTGGGGGCTCAGATTGTGTCAGGATTTGACTGATTTAAAGGTTGCACAGAAAGGCTGACACATGGCTTTTA
>CAIGQW010038366.1:0-11768 GCA_903798125.1 Danio choprae
AAACACACACACACACACACACACACACACACACACACACACTCACATCACAATTAATCAGCCATGAAATTGACAATATCGAATCTCCAGCTAACGAACAGAACCTAAAGAGCAAGTTTCATTCAAACACACAGAGAAAAGATGGTGTGTGTGTGTGTGAGTTTTACAAGAAAGCATTAAAGCACATTAGTCTTGCTGTGATCAGTGTGTAGTGTAAGGATCCAGCGATTTCATCAAGAAGAAGAGACAAATCTGACATCAATAAAACACAGCATGAGTCCAAAAACTAAGGGGTGGGGCTGGTGGGCACCTAATCGCCATTGGCCCTTAGAATCATCCTAACTTCATTTGACACGCTTGAGCTCAACTTCTCTCACTGGCAGAGCAGTGATAAAACAAAACAATATTGGCATTTTTTTTAAAGGGGAGGAGCTACATCATGTCCCGCCCTCTCTTCATGTTTCGGTTGAGATTATGTTTTACACAGCGGATGCCCTTCCAGCTGCAACCCAGTACTGGGAAACACCCACACTCTCACATTCACACACACACACACACACACACTCATACACTACGGCCAATTTAGTTTACCCAATTCACCTACAGCGCATGTCTTTGGACTGTGGAGAAAACCAGAGCACCCAGAGGAAACCCACGCCAACACGGGGAGAACATGTAAACTCCACACAGAAATGCCAACTGGCCCGGCCGGGACTCAACCCAACGACCTTCTTGCTGTGAGGCGATAGTGCTAACCAGTGAGCCACCATGTCGCCAGAACTTGATATACATAAGCATTTTAAATGTATTTACAGTAGGTAAGACACATTTGTGTGAGCATTTGGGTAAATTCATTCATTCATTTTCATTTCGGCTTACTCCCTTTATTAATCTGGGGTCGCCACAGCGGAACGAACCGCCAACTTATCCAGCATATGTTTTACGCAGCGGATGCCCTTCCAGCCGCAACCCATCACTGGGAAACGTCCACACACACTCATTCACACACATACACTAGGAACAATTTAGCTTACCCAATTCACCTATACCGCATGTCTTTGGACTTGTGGGGGAAACCGGAGCACCCGGAGGAAACCCACGCCAACACAGGGAGAACATGCAAACTCCACACAGAAATGCCAACTGACCCAGCAGAGGCTCGAACCAGCGACCTTCTTGCTGTGAGGCGATCGTGCTACCCACTGCGCCACTGTGAGGTCCATTTATGAATTGTGTTTTGAATGTACAAATTAGTACGATTTGCTCATCGTCCAATGATGGCTGGGTTTAAGGGCGGGGTTTGGTGCCACGCCTCCTTTTAAAAATCAAAAACATTTTCATATGACTGAACTTGTATGAATTAGCCACTAAACTACCAAAAAACAAACAAATAGTTAACTGGATAAACCACTGAACACAAGAGTCTCCAGACTACTGATATCTGACCCACAGAAGACATTTTAATTGAAGTGAATTGAAGTGTGACCCTGGACCACAAAACCAGTCATAAGAGTACATTGTTATTTAAAAAAAAAAAGAGATGTATACATCATCTACGGACGACACGGTGGCTTAGTGGTTAGCACTGTCACCTCACAGCAAAAAGTTCGCTGGTTTGAGTCCTGGCTGGGTCAGTTGGCATCTCTGTGTGGAGTTTGCATGTTCTCCCCGTGTTGATGTGGGTTTCTTCTGGGTGCTCCGGTTTCCCTCACAGTCCAAAGACATGAGGTAAAGGCGAATTGAATAAACTAAGGTGGCCGTAGTATGAGTGTGTATGTTTCCCAGTGCTGGGTAGCAGCTGGAAGGGCATCCGCTGTGTAAAACATATGCTGGATAAGTTGGCGGTTCATTCCGTTGTGGCAACCCCTGATCAATAAAGGGACTAAGCCGAAGGTTTAAAAAGCTTTAATGCTTTCTTTTTCTTTTCTTAGCAATTCATATTAGTAATCAAAATCTGATATATTTACAGTAGGGAATTTACAAAATATCTTAATCTTCACCTATTATTTGACAAATTTGACCTGAATTTATTTGACATCTTATGAAAAATGCATAATATGTCTTCTTTACATCTGTGCAGAAGTGTGGCGCGCGTGTGTTTAACCTGTAAAAGATGATTAACTAGTTTCTAAATATACTCCAAAGCTTGAATTCACAGCAAGATGCAAAAATGAGTTATGAAATGAGGCTTTAATGAACAAAGGTTTTGTTGTTTTTTTATGCAGTTTTTGTTTGTTGTTGTTGTGTTCTCCAGAGTATTCAATGTATCATCAGTGTAGGATTAAATGAGAGAGATCATCAGGTCAAACGAGTGAGATGAAACACATTTGCACTGAATTATTACAGGTGCGTTCAGCGCTCAGCATGACGTCACTGCAAGAAGCTTTCATTAACTTTAACATTGAAGATAAAAAACCCCCACACAGTTAGGTACAGGTTTAAAAATGGATCACACGTTTTAAAAAATCCATGGAAACATCATCTGAAAGAGTAAAAAATACCATTTAAAAAGCATCATGGCTTATTAAGAACTATTTGACGAAAAACAAGTTAAGCAAAGCCTCACAGTGGCACAGTGGGTAGCACGTTCGCCTTACAGGAAGAAGGCCGCTGGTTCGAGCCTCGGCTGGGTCAGTTGGCGTTTCTTTTTGGAATTTGCATGTTCTCCCCATGTTGGCGTGGGTTTCCTCCAGGTGCTCCGGTTTCCCCCACAAGTCCAAAGACATGCGCTATAGGTGAATTGGGTAAATTAGGAAAAAGCTAAATTGTCTGTAGTGTATGTGTGTGAATGAGAGTGTGTGGATGTTTCCCAGTGATGGGTTGCAGCTGGAAGGGCATCCGCTGCGTAAAACATATGTTGGATAAGTTGGCGGTTCATTCCGCTGTGGTGACCCCAGATTAATAAAGGGACTAAGCCGAAAAGAAAATGAATGAATGAAGTTAAAAAAATGGACCGATCAAAAGTGAAAATATTATGCAATGATATTTACTGTCACTTTTTGCTTATATATATATATAATTTGTTCATTACTTCACACCACATTGAGTGTAATTGTATTGTTCAAATAAAAAGTAGGCACCAAATACTTACACTTACCAAGAACTAAATATAATATATTCTATATAATAATAAACTAAATAAATATAACATATATGTTTAATTCCAAAACATACAACACAAGAGTTTCATATATATATATATATATTCATTGGTGTTTTCTGTTTATTTATAAAGTTTTAACTTTCGGTTTTGAATATTTAACTAAGCTCAATTCCAGCTTTTGTACTTTTTTTTTAATCAATTTACATGATCAGCCCAGAGAATATTTAACTTCAAATGTTAATAAAAGCCACTTTGCCCCCAAAAACATTAGTTAAAAGATCCCAAAATACAATTAGAAATTGTAAATAAACTGGGAAAAACCATAAAATACCAAAAACTATTAATTAAGACAATTAATCTAAAAAGAAATACATTTTTAAAATAGAAAGAAATTATGTTTATATCACACACGCACACGCACACGCACACGCACACGCACACACACACACACACACACCCACACAATGAAAGCCTGATCCAGCCACTGAATAAAAAATAGGTTATTGCGACTTTTTTTCCCTCAGAATTGTGAGATGTAAACTCGACATTATGAGTTAAGTCAGAATTCTAAAATATAAACCTACAATTTTGAGATATATATAGTCAGAATTCTGTGATTAAAAAGTAAAAATTATGAAAGTAAAAGTCAGAATTGCAACATTTTATCTCCAAATTCTGACATTATTACTTGGAATATCGACGTTTTATCTCATTCATTCATTTTCCTTCGGCTTAGTCCCTTTATTCATCAGGGGTCGCCACAGCTTAATGAACTGCCAACTTATCCAGCATATGTTTAACACAGCGGATGCCCTTCTAGCTGCATCCCAGTACTGGGAAACACCCATACACACTCATTCACACACATACACTACGGCCAATTTAGTTTATTCAATTCACCTATAGCGCATGTCTTTGGACTGTGGGGGAAACTGGAGCACCCGGAGGAAACCCACGCCAACACTGGAAAAACATGCAAACTCCACACAGAAATGCCAACTGACCCAAAGACCATATATATATATATATATATATGGTCTTTAACCACTGCAAAGATGTTTAATTTAACTTTACATTCATTTTGTTTAATTGTTAGGCAAAGTTGTACTGTATTGCATGTGTTTACATCTTTATCCACATAAAATGATTCTAATACCAGGTGTTAATAGGGTCTAGAAACAAAGTCCATTAGGATACAGCACAGGTGTATGACACACGTCATGATTTTGCCAAGTACGATGTGATCCTGGATTAACATCTATGTTGATCCTGGAACATCATTTTTGTTCGAAAATATAATGCATACCTATTCCCTACCCCTTAACCCGACCATAACTATAATCTATTCCCAGAATCAAAGGGGAATGATAGTTGAATAACAATCTTGTAGAAGTGCATAAACCTAACCGTAAGCCTAACATAAACGATAAATGTATCCCTTAATTCTGATTGGCTGATTGGAATGTTGTTCCAGGATCAACATAGATGTTTATCCAGGAACATGTCCTACTTGGTGAAATCAGGTTGGCGGGTGTATGACTATGGTTTTATTGCCTGTCTCCATGCAAATGCATGACATGACAGATATTAACCCTCTAATTATAATCTTGCTCTTCATCTACCAGTTATATAGTGACTCGGTGTCCAGAAAACAGTAATAAGACTAATAATAATTCCTGCATGTGCTTGATTACAGTCTCTGAGCAGCAGGATTATAAAGAGCTTCATGGTTAATGTTCGTTTTCTCTTCCAGAGATCAGCAATTATTGTTGTACTGCTGCACCTGTAATTTCACAGCTCTGGGGGCTGGAAGTGATAAAGAAACCTGTGTGTGTGTGTGTGTGTGTTTGCAGTTTAAAGGTGATAAAAGCCCTGTGGTGAAGCTTCTTCCCCTCTGATTACCACCTCACACACACAGGCGCACACACACACACACACGCACACACACACACGCACACGTCAGGTAGCTAGTGGCTGTTTACACAGGTGATCAGATTTCACCTCCCCCACCCCCCCCCCCCCCCCCCCCCCCCACACACACACACGTTTGTTTGTTTTTGTGTAAAGTGGGTACATTACATAGGTTTCCATTCATTTTATAGTGTCCAAAGCGTATATTGTATTGGCCTAACCCCACCCTACCCCTAAACCCAACCATCACAGGAGACTGTGTACAGCTTTACTCTCTGAATAAACTCATTCTGTGTGATTTATAAGCTTTTTGAGAAATGAGGACGTCAGCAATGTCCTCATATTTCACTTCCTTTTTGTAATACCTGTGTCATACCTATGTCATTATACAGATTTGTGTCCTGACATGTCACAAAAACACGTACACACACACACACACACACACACACAAACACACACACACACACACACACACACACACACACACACACACACACACACACACACACACACACACACACACACACACACACACACACACACACACACACACACACACACACACACGCACACACACACACACACACGCACACACGCACAATCTCTGAATGAATGATTGTTTCTGGTGGTCTGGCTTGATCATATTTAGATCGATTATGATTACGAAGATCATGGACAATATACATACAAAATCAACGTACCACAACATAGAGGACAAAACAAATGCATTTGCATGCTTAAATCGAAATTAAAAATGTCATTGTGGCATTAGATAACACAATGCATAATTAAAAAAGTCTGTTATGCTCAACAAGACTGTGTTTGTTTGAACAGGAATACATTAAAATCCGAATTGGCTAAACTAAATTGGCCGTAGTGTATGTGTGTGAATTCGACAGTGTATGGGTGTTTCCCAGTACGGGGTTGTGGCTGGAAGGGCATCTGCTGCATAAAAAATATAGTTGGTAGTTCATTCCGCTGTGGTGACCCCTGATGTATAAGGATGTTTAAGGAAAATGAAAGATTGAATGAATATTTGAAGATGTCATTTAATCCTGCGATGCAAACCTGAATTTTCAGCATCATTTCTTTAGTGTCACATGATCCTTCAGAAATCATTCTAATATGCTTATTTTAAAGCATATTTTTCATCATTCGCATAAATGACTAGTGAGCGATAATGCATTTAACGTAAAGTTTCAACCCGTCCCAAAAAAACTAAATCAAGAATTGTGTTATTTCAGCTTAATTATTAACAAGTAGTAACAGTAATATAACATCGGAATCGGTGTGCAAGGTTTGTACGTGTGACAAATTGAACAGATTTGAATCATGAAAAAAATGTATGCGAAAATTTCGGACTTCACTGTGCAAACACCTTTACATCTTTGGAGTTTCACATATGCCCTTCCACATATGCTTTTAAGCCCCCAAACGTCTGCATCTGTAGTCTGAAATAGGCCTGTCACAATAATCAATATAATGACTTATTGCACAACCCATGGACACGACCTCAGTAATTTGTGGTGATGAAATATATATGACCCAAAAAACAACAACAATATCAGCAACATTTTAGCTGATTGCGCAACCTCTCTATCTCTATTGGAGGAGTCAGTGTCAGTATGGTTAAATTACTATAGTACATTTTCACTACTGAAATTAGATGTTACTTTTTTCTAGTTCCTTTTACCTTGCAGTTTTTTTGTTAAAAAGTAACATTATTATGATTTATTTGTTTAGGATATGTGTGTTCACATACATTATTAAACTGTTAAAATGACTATAAATAAATTAAATAGGGCCTCACAGTGGCGCAGTGGGTATCACGATTGCCTCACAGCAAGAAGGTCGCTGGTTCGAGCCTCGGCTGGGTCAGTTGGCATTTCTGTGTGAAGTTGCATGTTCTCCCCGTGTTGGCGTGGGTTTCCTCCGGGTGCTCCGGTTTCCCTCTCAAGTCCAAAGACATGCGGTATAGGTGAATTGGGTAAGCTAAAAAACTGTCCGTAGTGTATGTGTGTGAATGAGTGTGTGTGGATGTTTCCCAGTGATGGGTTGCAGCTGGAGGGGCATCCGCTGCGTAAAACATATGCTGGATAAGTTGGCGGTTCATTCCGCTGTGGCGACCCCAGATTAATAATAAAGGGACTAAGCCGAAAAGAAAATGAATGAATGAATAAATTAAATATTCTTAAGAATAAAATATGATGTGTTCTTCGGAAGAGTGTACTTGCATTGCGTTGATTATTTTATATGATGGCATAAAATGGTCTTAAAATGACAATATTATCGTTTATCGCAATATATTTTGGTGCAATATATTGTACGACAAAAAACAGATATCGTGACAGACCTAGTCTGAAAGAGGAACAACTCAGACACTCACCTCCCCGTGAAAGCTGTAAGAGCCCTTGAGGATGGCCCTGAATAGTTTAGCTCGGCTGCTGTGGTCGAAGGGCAATGATCCGCTCAGCAGGACGTATGTGATGATGCCCAGCGCCCACATGTCCACCGCTTTGCCACAGCCCCTCCGTGCCAACATCTCGGGTGCCAGGTATTCAGCCGTCCCGCAGAGTGTCCTCAACGCCCAACCCTTTTCCTCAAATCCCACAGTCAACTCCAGATCATCCCTCTGTATGGACTTATCCCAACACGCCAGCCCAAAATCTGTGATGATCAGCCGCGAGTCCTGTCCGGGATGGTAGTAGAGCAGGTTTTCGGGTTTGAGGTCTCTATGGATGACACCCAGATTATGCAGGTACCCCAGGCCGCTGGTTACCATTGATAAGGCTTTGGTTGCGTCCCGTTCTCTGAATGTTCCTCGGGAAAGCACCCGCTCCAGCAGTTCTCCACCCGTGGCCAGCTCCAGGACTAGGTAGACGCGATGTGGGGTTTGAAAGACCTCCGTCAGGCGGATGATGTTGGGGTGGTTGACCCGTCGCAGGACCCCGAGCTCCGCCTTGCAGGATTCGAGACCTGCCGGAGCTCTGAGATCTAGGAGTTTGATGGCAAAGGGTTGGTGAGTTGGCTTGTGCTCAGCACGAACCACACGACTGAAGCTGCCACGACCAATCAGAGCCTGGATGTCGTATCTATAACACATATCATCAGCATGGTTACTAGATTTTTCTTTTGTTTTATTTATTTAAATCCCCTTTCAGCTACTGTGCCCCCCGGTGCTGGAATCAGCTTCCAGAAATGATCAGACGTGCTCCAACATTAGGCACATTCAAGTGAAGAGTGCATTTTATTCAATGTTTGACGTAATCTCAACTGAAACATGAAGAGAGGGCGGGACATAGTGTAGCCTCTCCTCCTTTTAAAAAAACAACCAATAGTGTTTTGTTTTATAGCAAACTAGTGGTAAGAGGGGTGTGGTTAAGAATATCGTGGCTGAAGCGTCAAACTGACATCATCAGAGAAGGACCGCCACTCCAAACATGAAAGCAAATGTGATTAAACATAACTGAGACAAACTTTTTTTTCAGTGGATTTACTTAATCCATAATTAATTTACACTGATTAATTGTTCACTTAATGAATAACAATGTGCGCTAGCAAAATAAACATTGTAAATTTTGATTTCTCATGGACTTTAAAGGCAAATATCAAACATCTCAGTCTACTGATGGTGCGTTGGATGAAAATATAGAAACATTTAAATCCCACACAATACTAGAGTTCGCATCATTGCATTTTATCACTTTAATTATTTAATTATTTATTAATTTTCCTTCAGCTTAGTCCCTTTATTTATCAGGGTTCGCCACAGCGGAATGAACCGCCAGCTTATCCAGCATATGTTTTACACAGCAGCTGCCCTTCCAGCTGCAACCCTGTACTGGGAAACACCCATACACACTCATACACTACAGCCAGTTTAGTTTATTCAATTCACCTATACCGCATGTCTTTGGACTGTGAAGGAAACCGAAGCACCCAGAGGAAACCCACGCCAACACGTGGAGCACATGCAAACTCCACACAGAAATGCCAGCTGACCCAGCTGGGACTTGAACCAGCAACCTTCTTGCTGTGAGGCGACAGTGCTAACCACTGAGCCACCGTGCAGCCCCTCATTTAAATTTTTTTTTTTTATGACAACAGTACAACTAATATACTATCATATATATTTTTTCTTTCATATTTTAAATATACATTTTTCAATTCTCATATTTTCATTTTAAAATTTACGGTTTCCCCCACAGTCCAAAGACATGTGCTGTAGGTGAATTAGATAAGCTAAATTGTTTGTAGTGTGTGTGTGTGTGTGTGAATGGAGGTGTATGGAGGTTTCCCAGTGGCTTGCAGCTGGAAGGGCATCCGCTGTGTAAAACATATGCTGGATAAGTTGGCGGTTCATTCCACTGTGGTGACCCCAGATTAATAAATGGACTAAGCCGAAAAGAAAATGAATGAATGAATGATTTTCAAATACATCAACGTGAGCTGCACAAAAATTCTAATTATTTCCTTGACAACTATCTGAAATAAATCAAGTTAATTGTTAATAGTTTATTTTTAATATCAGAATTGAAGAGTTGTAGTTTTGCTTAACTATAATAACCCATATGAGCACAGAGTGATCTCCTGTGAGCCACTGTTGTGCTGCAGTAATTGGATGCATCAAATTAAATTACATCACATTATTACTTAATAAATTACATTTCATTATTACTTTTAGGCTGGTATTGATTGCTGTGAGTGGCACTGGAGGACTAATAAATACAATAAAGCATTTCATTACAGCAGAGATCTGTAATTGACACGTCAGCCTTGATATCTTCATTCTGTCATCCAGTCCAAAGGAATAACGTTTATCCAGAAAAGCCACTCTCCAGAAAACACTGTGATATACTATGTTAATTTGTATATAACTGTAATTCTGTGATGTGTAATATATAATATAACATACTGAGTAACATCTAATATCTTCAGTCAGGATATATTCATTTATTTTTATTTCGGCTTAGTCCCTTTATTAATCTGGGGTCGCCACAGCGGAATGAACCGCCAACTTATCCAGCATGTGTTTTACGCAGCGGATGCCCTTCCAGCTGCAACCCATCACTGGGAAACATCCACACACACCCATTCACACACATACACTACGGACAATTTAGCCTACCCAATTCACCTATACCGCATGTCTTTGGACTTGTGGGGGAAACCGGAGCACCCGGAGGAAACCCACGCAACACGGGGAGAACTGACCCAGCCGAGGCTCGAACCAGCGACCTTCTTGCTGTGAGGCGAACGTGCTACCCACTGCGCCACCGTGAGGCCCCAGTCAGGATATAATCAGTCCTGATTTAGGAAAAATTCTCTTTAAAAAAGACTAAATCTAAACTCATTTACAATTACAAAGTAAAGTCAACAGTGCATTACGTGAGACAGGAGGTACAGGAAGTAATAATTCAATGAGTGACCATTAAAGGGTATTCTTTAAAAGAAGAAGAAGAAGAAATGTACTGTAAAAATAATATCTCTAATCTTTGAAGGATCACATCACACTGATGATTGAAGTACTGATGCTGAAAATTCAGCTTTGCGTCATAGAAATATATTGCATTTTAATAAATATTTAAATAGAAAACATTTATTTTAAAATGCAAAAATATTTCAAAATATTGACCAATTTAGTGTTTTTATCGAATCAATGCAGTCTTGATGAGCATAAGAGTTTTGTAGAAACATTTTATAGATAGACTGTAGATTTACAAACAAAAAATACAGTTATTTAAAAGAAAATTATATATATATATAAGGGCCTCACAGTGGCGCAGTGGGTAGCACGTTCGCCTCACAGCAAGAAGGTCGCTGGTCGCTGGTTCGAGCCTCGCCAGTTGGCGTTTCTGTGTGGAGTTTGCATGTTCTCCCTGTGTTGGCGTGGGTTTCCTCCGGGTGCTCCGGTTTCCCCCACAAGTCCAAAGACATGCGGTACAGGTGAATTCGGTAAGCTAAATTGTCCGTAGTGTATGTGTGTGATCGAGAGTGTATGGATGTTTCCCAGAGATGGGTTGCAGCTGGAAGGGCATCCGCTGTGTAAAACATATGCTGGATAAGTTGGTGGTTCATTCCACTGTGGCGACCCCAGATTAATAAAGGGACTAAGCCGAAATGAAAATGAATGAATGAATATATATATAACAAATAAATGCAGTCTCAGTGAGCATATACATTTTTTAGTAAAATTTGTATTTAAAAATACAGATATAAATTATTCTTAACAAAAAAAAAAAAAAAAAAAGTATATATATATATATATATATATATATAGGCAACACGGTGGCGCAGTGGGTAGCACAATCGCCTCACAGCAAGAAGGTTGCTGGTTCGAGCCCCGGCTGGGTCAGTTGCCGTTTCTGTGTGGAGTTTGTGTGGAGTTTTCTCCGGTTTCCCCCACAAGTCCAAAGACATGCAGTATAGGTGAATTCATTCATTTTCTTTTCAGCTTAGTCCCTTTATTAATCTGGGGTCGCCACAGCGGAATGAACCGCCAACTTATCCAGCACATGTTTTACGCAGCGGATGCCCTCCCAGCTGCAACCCATCACTGGGAAACATCCATACACACTTATTCACACTCACACACTATGGACAATTTTAGCTTACCCAATTCACCTATAGCGCATGTCTTTGGACTGTGGGGGAAACCGGAGCACCCGGAGGAAACCCACGCAAACACGGGGAGAACATGCAAACTCCACACAGAAATGCCAACTGACCCAGCCGAGGCTCGAACCAGCGACCT
>CAIGQW010038393.1:0-13972 GCA_903798125.1 Danio choprae
GATTAATAAAGGGACTAAGCCGAAAAGAAAATGAATGAATGGTTAATAATAATAAGTTATATGTTGTTGTTGTTATTATTATTCATTCATTCATTTCTTTTCGCCTTAGTCCCTTTATTAATCTGGGGTCGCCACAGCGGAATGAACCGCCAACTTATCCAGCATATGTTTTACGCAGCGGATGCCCTTCCAGCTGCAACCCATCTCTGGGAAACATCACACTCATGCACTACGGACAATTTAGCCTACCCAATTCACCTATACCGCATGTCTTTGGACTTGTGGGGGAAACCGGAGCACCCGGAGGAAACCCACGCCAACACAGGGAGAACATGCAAACTCCACACAGAAACGCCAACTGACCCAGCCGAGGCTCGAACCAGCGATCAGCGACCTTCTTGCTGTGAGGCGAACGTGCTACCCACTGCGCCACTGTGAGGCCTGTTATTATTATATTATTATTAATATTATTGTACTAATACTAGTGCTGGGCCAAAATTAATCGCGATTAATCGCATCCAAAATAACAGATTATAATAATTTTTGGATTATATGTGTGTGTACTGTGTATATTTGTTATGTATATATAAATACACACACGCATGCATACATCTGAGCAAAAAAGATATATATTTATATATAAAATACATGTTTATGATAAAATATCTATAAAACAAAATTGTTTTGTATAGATTCGTTTCTATGCATGTGTATCACATATACATATTAAATATATATAACACACACACACACACACACACACACACACACACACACACACACACACACACACACACACACACACACACACACACTTTGACTTACTAGCTGTAAAACACCCTCGATGTTTTCAGTCTGTGTTAGGTCTAAAAATGACTTAAGTTTCATTTGAACTCCTATGACGTTTTCTGTAAGCACACACAAACAGAAGGCATGAAATTAGATGATATGATTAACTGTTTATAGTAACAACACACAATCTTGACGTCAGTCCTACCTGTCCCGTTGTTCACAAGAAAAGCCCAACGACCAGGAACATTTACATTAGTCGTGTTTTTGAGGTTTGGGATGTAGGAGCCATCAGAATGATAATGAATGACATAGTAGTCAGTGGAGTTTATGGTATCATATCCAGCCTATTAAAACCATGTAAAGGAATGTCATGCATACATATAGACTTAATATACACTATTTAATCATGTGATTTTTTACCTCCACTGGATAAGATATCGCTGCACAGTCACCATAATTCATCAGAATGAAAGAAAAACCACCTCCTGAAATCAAAACCACTTGAAATGTGATTGCCTGAAATGTAAACAAAACTAAATTATTATTCATAATGTATATAGCTTTTAGTATTCTGCTTTGAGAGAAAGATAGATAATATTTACTGGGTCTGAATGATGATAATATGCATTCATATCCCATGTAAGCACATAGTCCCATGTGACAACAAAGACCCAAGAAGCCGTGAAGCCCTTGTTAGGGAAATACTGGTTTATATCCTGAGTGGCGCGGTCGAGCACACTTCCATTTGTGTACTCCTGAAAATAATATTTGCCAATACCAATGTCATCAAGGTCAGTCCAGAGCGTAGCAATGTAATCTTCAGTTCCATATGTGGGAAAGGGTACCGGGTGAGATTCTGTTAAAGACTGGTTGAATGTAAGGAGTCCATTATAATTAACCTGAAAAAAAGTATAAAATAAAAATCAGTTTAAATTCACCAGCAGAATAAGAACCAGTTTATTATAACATTTGCATTCATATTAGATTAGCAGTGGAACTGAATTCTCACATATATGTTGTTGTACTTGCGGCCAAAGTATGTAAATGGAGTAGAGAAGTCCACATATTGAAAGGAATCATTGTCAAACTCAAGATGTTCAGTGTCTCCTGCTGCTGAGCCGAATGGGTAGAATATCTCTGGGGCTGCCAAGAACATAAACACCAAAAATTACGAATGAAGAGGTCAGAATGTCAATTTTGTCATTATCATGGTATTAAAAATAAAAAGTCATCAAATACCTGCCCATGAAGTTGTTGTTGCAATAACTGTTAAAAAAAGAATCCAATTATAAACCAATATTTGTTGAAGAACATTGAATAATGCATTGTACAGTCATGTGATGAGTCTTGGAATATTTGTAGCTTTATTACCTGGCGTAGACATCAGCGTAGTGGCTGATCTGGTGGTGTCTAATGGAATGAAATGGATATAAATACAATTAAACAACTCATGAAGTTTTATGACAAGTACAGTTCTCCATTCTGCATGTATTATTATTGGAGAAGCTACTCAGGAAACTCAAACTACACTTCTAAAAAGTAGCCAGCTATACTACAGGTTACTTCCTATAGCTAGAAACGTTGAAGCTACTTTTTTTCACACACTGTAAAAAGTGCTGAGCTCCACACAATTCCTTCATGTTGTCCCAACACAAATCGATGAAGTTAACAAAATTTAAGTGGATTGAATATAAAACAATTAAG
This sequence comes from Danio choprae, assembly GCA_903798125.1. NCBI lineage: Eukaryota > Metazoa > Chordata > Actinopteri > Cypriniformes > Danionidae > Danio > Danio choprae. The sequence goes on from CAIGQW010038393.1 coordinate 2,497, forward strand.
TTGTCCCCAGAATAACTCAATAATTGTGTTGATTCAGCTCATTTTAAATAAGTAGTTTGAAGAAGCAGCTAAAACCATTCTTTGAGTGCAGACATATAACTTTTTTTTTATCTAAAAAAATATTTGGTACTTTAAATGTTTCATTACACAATTTCAAATTTCTCAGATGGTTAAGAGTCAAAGTTGGAACAAATGTAGATCTGCAATAATAAAATAATTAACTTAAGCACACGGTAGCACTTAAAAACAAAATTACAGAATGCACAATGTTCTTACCTCAGTTCAGTTGCCAACTGTTTACTTTATGGATTGAATTTCAGCTGTTTTTACTGGAGAAATATTGTTTACAAAATAGCAGAACTAAACAAATACGTGTAAAACCATAAGATGTGTGATTTACCACTAGATGGCTGTAATACGCTATTGTAGTAAGTGATCTTGAACACGACACTGTGCTGCTTCAGGCTATTGCAGGTTCACTAAATGAAGTTTATTTATGAACTAATTTCGAGAAGATCACATGCTTATGATTGTTTGCAGCTGGTCCCGCAATATTCACCAATCAGACGATTCCTAAGCCACTATAAATACCCTAAGTTCCATATAACAGCCATCTTCATTTTGAAGAAGCAGCTTTATCGCAGCCACGCTCCGCTGAAGAAGCAATCTTAATCCACCATGGACAACCGCAGCAACAACAACAACAACAACAACAACTCCTCCGAGAGCCCCGCTCTCCCAGAGAACCAAGCCGCGGGCCAGCTCAATCCAGCCCTGCCAGGCCTCCTCGCCAAGTCTGAGGCTCCAGCAAGAGGCCGAAGACTTACTTGCTGCACTTCCTCCAGATTTCTCAGCCACCAAGAAAGATCTTCGTCTTGAAGAATGCTTCCTGCACTAGCTCCGGCTCTGCAGCATTGCACAATTTATATGGAAAGAACAATCAAACAAACCAACAACAACTCCAGCCAGAGCCCCGCTCTCCCAGAATCTTAAGCTATAGCTCTGCGCCACCCAACTCCCGCCAGCAAATCGAGCCTGAGTTCCTGCAAGACACCGGCCGGCCCACCAGCTCTTCTACCATTTAACCATAACGCTGTGAATATAATCTCACCATTACAATCTCATAATCTCTTGCTCACCAAATCTTCAGCAAGATCACAGTCCATGAACTATAAGGGGAAAACCTTGCAAGACTCTTGCAAACCTTGCTGATGTTCTGAACATCAAACTTCAACCCCACAATCCACCCCACCATATCTGATGTAACTTTGCAGGATAAAAAAACTCTATCTTTCTTTATTAAGCAAAATAGATCAATTACGCAAAGGACATTCTATATACATTTTCGACATCCCCTACCCCACACACCCATTTCCAAACCCTCTTAGCATTCTTACACTGCAGGAGAGCAATGCCACCTCAGGGAAGCCCAGCTGATCCTCTCCAGCCTACTTCCACCCACATGAGTTTCTAGGCATAAGCAAAACTCTGCCATTTCCCCCTATTCCCCCTCCTACTAACATAGGAGCTCCTTCACTATCCTTCCCCTTTTTTCTTCCTTTTAATTTTTTACCTCCAAACTCAAACTATCCCATATTTCCATTCACTCTTGTTCACCACAGCTCGGACCCATTTAGGGTCACCCTGAGTTTCAATTGCTGCAGCAGTGACGCTCTAAATACACTTACATTCATATACACTTACATTTTCCAAATACCACTATCGTCACACTCCCCCACACTAATACAGCAGTAAATGCTTCTGCGGGAGCGCATATTGCCTCCATACTAACATTGCACATCTGCAGCAGCTCCGCTAGTTGAGCCCTTATTCACTTTCATCTCTACATATCACTACTGACAGTATTTAACATTCCTGCGGGAGCACTCATAACTCTCCAATACTGACTACCACTGCACCTCTGCAACAGCAGAGACGCTCCGCCGAGCCTTATTCTCCAACTGCACCTCTGCCGTAGCAGGGACACTCTGCCTGAGCTCACACACACACTTCCATTTAGCCATTCACTACCAACACACTCCCCAGCACTGCCACAGCAGTTAAAACGCCTCCGCGGAAGCGTACTTGCCTTTCAATACTGACTTCCATCTCACCTCTGCAACAGCAGAGAAGCTCTGCTGAGCTTCATTTCCCCTCTGCACCACTGCCGCAGCAGTGTTGCTTTGCCTAAGCTCACAGACGCTTCCATTTACCATACCACTACTGACACACTCCCCAGCACTGCCACAGCAGTTTAAACGCCTTTTTACCTATTAAAAAAGTGTATGGATGTTTCCCAGTGACGGGTTGCAGCTGGAAGGGCATCCGCTGCGTAAAACATATGCTGGATAAGTTGGCGGTTTCATTCCTCTGTGGTGACCCCAGATTAATAAAGGGACTAAGCCAAAAAGAAAATGAATGAATGAATGTGCCGGCACAAATTAATTGTGTGGAACCCAGCATTTTTTACAGTGCTTAAATACCTCATGAAACCACTAATTTTCTTTTTTCCACCATTATTATCGAAAGTTTGATGGAAGAACGTAAACTAAAAGTCACTGATCTACGATTTGTTTACTAGCTACTCTGAGTCTTTTAGGGAGAACATGATTCATCTTTGAGAAAGAATATGATTGGACAAATAATTGTAGTAGTCTTACATGAGCAGTCAATAATATTTTCAGTCTGTTTTCTCAGAATTTTAATTGTAGATATCATTTTATGTTTATTCTGTCTCCACTCCTACACTAACATACTGTATATATAGATGTAGTCATGACTAATTACCTGGTTGAACTTCCGTGACTTGTGTTGTGTTTTCCATCGTAGTGGATCCTAAAAGAATGAACACATAAAAACCAACATTAAATACTACTCATTTGATAAATGTGCTTGTCTTTGCTATTAAATATGCTCACAGGTTTCATTTCTTGTGACTATTAAAAAAAAAAAAGGTTCTAGTTCAAAGTTCTGTCATTACCTATCATTGCTGTTGTTGTAGTGTCTGTTAAAGAAAGACAATAAAAAAAAATAGATTAAAAAACTCAAATGTTGTTTTAAATAATTATCACTATTAACTACTGGCTTATTACCTTCCTATTTTTAATATATTAACTCTTTATTAGTATTTACAAAGCACATATTCTGCATGATTGTATTCTACATCCCTAATCGTACCAATACCTAAACCCAACTATACATTAATAACAATTAAAAAGTTTATTTAGCTCAATAAACTCAAATTATGAGTTTACTGAGCTAAAAGTCATAGCGAATGGTTTGGTAATAGTGAGAATTGTACCTTAAAATAAAGTGAGCATGTTTTTTTTTGTGAGAAAAGACTTTAAAGGTCAATAATTACCTGTTGCTGTTTGTGCCCTGACTGTTAAAGAGAAAGAAATGAATAAATTCAGAGACACTTGTTTGCTTTTTACACATTACTTAACACAGATAATCGGGCGGATGGTAAAAACACTCACGCAAAGCCAGGACTGATGTGAACACCAGGAGATGGTGTAAAATCAGAGAAAAGCTCATGATGAAAGATCAAAACCACGATGCAGGAGTCTGTCCTTTGTAATCAGAGAATCATTTATTCTCACTAAACCGATGGCAATCTGGAATAATGGAAACAGAAATCAGACATTTGTCCACACTTTTGTAAAGCAGACAGCTTCATTTTGATTATTAGAGTCTTTAACTGAATCTTGTGAAAGGAATGAGCTAAATCCAGATCTTACTTTTAGAAACAGCATTGGTCATAATAACCCAATGTTAGTCATAACCCAATGTTGGCTAAAATATGGACAGTTAAATTAACGCTTTGTCCATATTTTTGACCCAATGTTGGTTAACAACAACACAATTGTTTTTTATTATTATTTTATTATTTTATAGAGTCAAAGCTACTCGATTCAGATTGTTGTAAATAATTGTAATAAGTTCGCAAACCATACATAAGCACATATTTTGACGCTTTACACCTAATACACTGTAAAGGTCACCCGGATTCCACATTAAAGCATATTTATACCTGCATTGTTCCTAACTAATAATTCTGTCAATTTATAATGTTTTTTTTTAAGGTAAATAAATATAGAACATTTATTATCATATTGCTGCTTTATTAAACACAAGATACACATTAAGCTTTTTTTTTTTGCTCTGTTCTCAGTTTCTATTGTTTATAGACAGATATATCAATTATTACACACTGTTTCAGTTAAATCCACTGAATAAGTAAGAATCATTGAACAAGTCAAATTGTGAGAGATTATGGCTGATGTAGGTTAACATTAAACAGAGAGATGTGACTTACCCCACACAGTTTCTTCTCAGCTGTTCTCACGTCAGCTGTGGTTGAGCAGGAAGTTATGATTTTAAACACATCTCTGCAATGTTTACAGGAATAACAATTCCTGGAATGGAGGAAAATATGTGTGAATACTGTGTAAAACAACAACAACCAAGATCAATAAAAAAAAATCACTTACTTTCCCGGATGTATAATTTCACATTCATTCTTCCATCTACTTGCACACAGTAAGCTTGTATATGGTTACACTATGTTATGCTTTTTTGAATGTTGTGGGATCACAAAGGTTGATCTAATATTGGGATATTTATACTAACAGTAGACATTTACTACATTCAAAAATAATTACAGAAGGACACACAAGCAGCTGATAAACTGTGAAGCACAAATGCTGAACAAACAGAACAGTTATGCCTCTTTTCTGACATATTTTCCAGCTGCCTGCTGTTCAAATAGATGAAATGAGAATGAAACTAGATGAAGAGAATGTGTGCTTATTGACTTTTAGCAACTGTGAGGGGAATGTGAAGGCAACATATGTATATATAATTTTTTTTCTTTCTTTTTCTTCATTAAGTTATTTTTGGAAGTTGAATGTTGAGTTTTGAATGTATTTTTGATGAAACCCTACCTAAACCTTTTTTTATAGTAAAAACATGCTGGCATATGTTTGTCCTAAAAATGGTGGGCACTGTGCAAAGACATTTCTAATATTTCTAATTGCTCATTCATTTTCTTTTCGGCTTAGTCCCTTTATTAATCTGGGGTCACCACAGCGGAATGGACCGCCAACTTATCCAGCATATGTTTTACGCAGTAACAGCCACAACCCATCACTGGGAAACATCCATACACACTCATACACTACGGACAATTTAGCCTATCCAATTCACCTATAGCGCATGTCTTTGGACTTGTGGGAGAAACCGGAGCACCCGGAGGAAACCCACGCAAACAAGGGGAGAACATGCAAACTCCACACAGAAATGCCAACTGACCCAGCCGAGGCTCAAACCAGCACCCTTTTTGCGTGTGAATGGGTGTGTATGGATGTCTCCCAGAGATGGGTTGCAGCTGTAAGGGCATCCGCTGCGTTGGCGGTTCATTCCGCTGTGGCGACCACAGATTAATAAAGGGACTAAGCCGAAATGAAAATGAATGAATGAATATTGCCTAATATGAAAGTGTTCATTTGATTTATTTACAACACAGTTTGTAAAGTAATAGTTTCTGTCTTTTAGTAGATCCTTTTATATGAGAGACTTGCTTCGTTTACCAAATAAGTGGATCTAGATGGGTTTGAATTGTAAACATTAAGTAAAAATTAAAAAGGTATTGTTTTGATTTCATATATTAAGTTTTTAGTTATGATACCCCCAAAATAATTCTGCATAAATCCGCAGATTTTTACAAAATTCTACGCAGAAATAGCATAAAATGTCTGCAGATTTTGTCTGGCCCTAGCTATTTGTCCAACTACACTGTAAAAGTGATGATTTACTTTACTTAAAAAAGTGAGTAAACCCGTTGCCTTAAAAGCATCAAGTTGACTTTACCTAAAAAAGCGAGGAATCCCATTGTAATTTGGAACGTTTAAGTTGATTTGACTTCATTTTTTGAATTATGCACAGCTCATTTACTAAACAATTTTAAGGCAACCAATTTACTCACTTTTTAAGTGACTACTAATTACTAATACTACTACTATACTAATTGTTTTAAAAGCAACTGGTTTACTCACTTATTTTAAGCCAACTAATAATATTGTACAGTGTATGAGAGCAAAATAAACAAACCACAATATCAAATGTATATTTCTATGCAGATTGAGGTATTTATTTAGTATATGTTACCATCAAAGCTCAATGTGAAGGTTTTCTTATTGGATAAGATTTTATCCACATCAATTATGCAAATAGACATTTTTATGTGCAATTAATTATGTTATGCACGTCTTAACTTTCCATCATTTTTTGTATGCAATAAGACATATAGATCCTTAGAAATGTAAAAAAATAAGTAAAAGTGATTCATTAAAACATTGAAAACAGCATTTCAATAATCAATAGTACAGCAGCAATTAAAAACCGTCTAAACACACCGTGATTCACACTTCTTGTGCAAATCTAAACCAATCAAAACTTTTGTTTTCCCTTATGTGCACTGAATAGACAACATCATTCATCTAGTTTCATGAATGTCATGAATGTCCAATTGAAGTTTCATGACAAAGCAATGTTGTCCAGCAAGGCAAAATAACAAAGGTCAATATAAAAGAACATCTGATTACTTTTAAAGTATAGCAGAACAGTTTAGATACTATAAACCTGTTGTTTATTGTTTAGTCATGCCATATTTCTTGCATCTAAACAAACTGATTACAAATCAAGCTAAATGAATACTGTATAGAAACGAGTTTGATTATAATTTATTGTGTTGTACATCATTGACTGTGGATATGCTATATAAGTAAAGTATGTTAGGCTGATTAATGTAAAGGTTCCCTGAAGCAGAGACTTTCAGGGGTTTAGGTTTCTCATTTCGGCGGCACCTTTTCGACCTTTCTTTTCATTAACTCGAATTTACCTGACAGCCCCCGATTGACCAGTTCTTGTTTTATCTGAAACACAGATGGACGGACAGATAAAAATGGATTTTTATTGGCATCATCCTCAGAGAGAGGAATATACGGCACTATATGTCAAAATTTGATTGATGACCGCCACGCCCCTTTAAGGCGGGACTTCCGGTTTAAGCCCCGCCCCCTTTTAATATAAATTTGATAGTTCCGGTAATTAGATTCTTATCAGTTTAATTAAATGAAATGATGTATTATAATTCCGGTAATTAGATGCTTATCAATCTAATTAAATTATAATTCCGGTAATTAGATGGTAATCAAACTAATGAAATTATAATTTCGGTAATAAAAAATTATATTTAATATTACTATATTAAAGTAAAATAAATTATATATTATAATATCGTTAAATAGATTTTAATCAAATGAAATAAATGATCTCAACCGTTATTATTTTATATTTTAATTATTGTAATAAATTATATTATTATAGTTATATTATTTAGATTATACTATTAATTGTATTATATTATACTATTACGTTATAATTAATAAACTATTAGTACGATGTTATACTATTCACTGGTTCTCCCGGGTGTTCGGAGTTTGCGTGCGCGATGGTATGTCCCTGCTGCTCGTGTGTGTGTGTGTGTCCGGGTGTGCGTGTATGTGTGTGTGTGTGTGTAATTCGACGCCGGTTGACGACTGTTTGTGAAAGATAGAATTATATCAGATACTGAATATATATCTGTTTGTTTCTCATACTAAATAGTATATGTCGTTAGGTGATAAGAGAGCGCGATGATATTGCATATTTCATATTTACGCGCAAAGGACAGGGCACTCATGTATGTGTGTGTGCGATAGCCTGGGTCTGGTTCTGGCTGACTCCGTGTGTGTGTGTGTGTGTGTGTGTGCTACGGCCTGTGCACATGTAATTGTGTGAGCGAGTTTACTCTACATAGTTAAATATTTAATTACCACACACTAAATATGGTTATTTAACTTTATTTAAACGTAATGATGCTAATCAAATAATAATAATAAAAAAAAGTGATTACCTATATTGGATACCACATTTCTAATGTAGATATTGATTCATACAATTTTTTATCTATGTCGCAACGTATCTGTTATTTCAGTTCAAATGTTTAATCACTAATGATTTTAAATTTATATAGTACACGATGACGCTTGATTATTATAAACACTCATGTCAGGCACATATAATTTAGTCGCGATATAGAAATAAGTGATCAAAACAGGTTAAATTTAGTATGTTTAGGTTTTAAATTCACTAATTGTTGAAAATTGTTTTTCACATTATTAATACATTAAGACTATTACATATTTTAAACCGGACAATAGAACATCAGGCCCATCATTTTAATGTATCTGTATCAAATTAAATATGTGTTTACAATATTAATCCGTTAAATGACAAATCTTAATCAGTATTGACGGCATCGTTTTAGCCTATTTAAGTTTATTTAGCCGTTAACATTATCCTACAATATGCGTTTCTGCGAATGTGGTTAAGTCGCGAATCAACAACAGGCCGATCTGTTGTTCACTAGCGCTTGAAGAAAATCCTGAGATGTGTGAAAAGCGCAGCAGGCCGCTGGCGATAAGAAAGATGGGCGTTTGCCGGACTTTATGAGTAACCGTCGTTTCTCAAAACATAGACCTTTAGTGGCATCTACTGGACACACGTCAAAATATTCGTGTTTAGCTATGTACTTTTAGCCGATGAATTAGTTTATAGGAAGATGTTATTTAGGTTAACCTAAAATAATAAACGCGTATATTATGTTACTGAATGAATTAAGTACATTTAGCATATACCGTCTCATGTATATTTTATTCAAATGTACTTTATATTTAAAATAAAATATTAAAACATACATCAATGCTAAAACATAGCGATATTGCAAGTAAATAACAATAATACGTATTAATAATTTAAATAAACTACACAATAGTTAGCTGTTCATATAATATAAAGTTATGTGTCATGGTTATGCGAAAGTTGTTTATTGACCTTATCGCTAACAGACACCTTGTCACGGCCCCCCAACTTTTAACGTAAATATGGGCAACTACAGACCGTATGCCACAACGTGAATCTTCTGGTCGGTATATCTACTAAATTCCTGAAGTTGCCCGACTCTTCTGCTTTTGAACAAAATATGGATCTTCGTGAGTAAAATATTTCTATTACGCGATTCTTTACTATTATCCGTATTACTTCGTGAACCAACGTGGGATGTGCTATATTTTCAATCTGTCAGCTGGTCTCTTACCGTATTAAATACTGGGTTGCTTTTGATGCCATCAACCAATACTGTAAGTACTTTTATTTTATAATGGTATTTTACATGTTTTATACGCGGATGTTTTAATTCTTACATTACTGTTTCTCTTATAGCGAATCTGCGTTCCTCGGTTGATAACCAAAGGCAAAAGGTAAATATTTCATCGAAATTAATTTAGCTTTTATAGCATTTTTCGGTTTCGAACCTGTATTGGAAATGCACATGCTTCTTAGACGAAGGGTTTACGTACAGGCCACATCAAGAGTTGGATAGCGGACCGGGATTAATGGCTGTAGAACGGCTCTAGAATACTAAATAGTATATTTTATTAGATGATTATAGAGTGTGGCGATATTGCATATCTATATATTAACAGGCAACTGACTGTGAGCATATGTATGGTTGTTTCTTTGCGTGTGTGTGTTTGCTCTACATAAGTAAATGTTTAATTAATCTGATTATTCTACTTTATTTAAACGTAATGCAATAAATGAAAGAATACAAATAATTGGATGCCTACTGTTTAAACCATTCTACTTTAAAAATAGATGTTTTAATCTAAACTGGATAGTCTGAGTTGGTTATTACAGTTCGATAGCTCAAACATTAATAATCTTAATGATATATCTTACAAGAAGTTTTTTTAATTATCAAATTGTTATGAAGTTAACAAACACTTAATATGAATTAAGCTACACTCAACTTTAAATGATGAAAGTGTAACATTTATTTGGTAAATAACAAACATTATTTAACAGTTTTTTTAATATATTAAAAACTACACATACATATTTTTAAAGTATAACCATAAATAATAGTTAAAATTTGTGATACTTCATTTATTTAATCAACTCTTTATTGTTCACTAATAATTTATATATATAAAACCTGTATTTAACATTATTACTACGTATCGTATTTTAAGACAGGTTCAATCATAATATTATTATACTTTTTGTCCATTAAAGTAAATATTATACGTTTACAATATTAATCCAGTAAATACCATATCTTAAGTTGTAACGACAATGTTTCAGCTTATAGTTGTAACTCTTATTTTGAGACTGAGATTTTGAAAACTATTAACATTATCATGTAATATTCGTTTCTGCGAACAAGGTCTTAGACCTAAGTCACAAGCCAACAACAGTTCAATGTTTTTGTTCACTAGTGCTTGAAATACCCTCTGAGATGTGTGAAACAACACATGACACTGACGATAAGAAAGCTACATGTGATAGGGAGCATATTGTTATACCATCTTGTAAAGAAAGCGTAAAAACAGCATGCGTGATGTTGACGATAGTCTTTAATGCTGACTAAAAACTTAAGTTTAGAGCTTTTTCAACTTCTACTCTAAACCTGAACATTCTAAGTTCTGCCTTTTCAAAACAAGCTTACTCTAAATCAATACTTATCATATCTTCATGTTCATACATGGTGTGTTCTGAATACAGGGTCATAATTATTCTCTTGTTTTACATTTCCTTAACTCGAGAGTCATGCTACAAAGTAAGACAGTCACATTGTTTTACGAAAACAAGTACATTTAAAATACTACTAGTAATAAACCAAAGTCAGATAACATATCCTCTTTTTCTTATAGACAAACCACCATTACAAATTATTCTGCCTGAGCTGTTAATGTACTGTTGGTATAATCATTCTCAACTACCTTCTTAATAACAAAGTTTATTTTATTGAATCTATCACAAACTTCTCCTGCAAATATAACAATCGACTCATCTACTACTAACATCTAAGCATCTACTACTAATTTAAAGATCTTTTCTAAAAGAATTGAAAAATATTGTTTTTCTGATATTGTCAGAACATCCATTAGCAAACGCAATCAAGTAATTTAGGGTTCCTCACTTTGTAAAGTCAATAAAATTCAAATGTAACAATTAAACTGATAATTAAATAATATACGTGAAACTTCATTTTCAAAATGTACATAAATGTATCCTATAAAGTAATTCACGAGAACCCTGCCACTGTGAAAGTGTTTACAGCTTATAAAAAAAAAAAGAGACATGCAGCTACAACTCAAACTACAGAAATTCGCTCATCTGATAGATCGTCAACTGTTTGATTTGTAACTGGGATGATCTTTATTTACAATATTCCTGTTTTCACATATTCATTTTTAATTGTACTCAAGTAGGTTACATATCACAAAAGTAGTACTTAAATACAGCAATCAGCTATTAATTGTATTAATACAATTTAATTTAAACAAGACTGTCATTTCATTGTGTAAGC
>CAIGQW010038425.1:0-10189 GCA_903798125.1 Danio choprae
TATATATATATGTTTTTTATCGCAAAATTGTACACAAATTTCTGGCAATTACCACCACAAAATCAGTCATTTTAATCACAAGAAAATCATTTTAAAAAATCATGAAAAACTAGGGGGTCTGACAAATAAAATAAACCTAGTACTAGTAAGGTGTGCTGTGTCTTTAATAAAGTAGCCAGATAGTGTATATTCTGAAAATCTGATTGGATGAGACATTTGCGAGACATTTGGGTGTGTTCGGCTCACTTGATGGCCTACATCCAGCCCTGGCATTACTCAATACTGATTGAGCTATGAACTAAATTCAATTCAATTAAGGTTTATTTATATAGAGCTTTAGATTGTGTCTAAGCAGCTTAACATGTTCTAGTAAAGTCCAGATTTCAGAGAAAATTGTTGGTCATCCTAAAGGCCCTAGAACTGATCCTTGAGGCACCCCATACTTTACTGGCCTGGTTTGTGAAGGCTGTCCATTTATATTGACAAACTGGTAACGGTCAGTTAAGTATGACTTAAACCATTGTAGAGCCTGTCCCTGGACACCTGTAGAGTTTAAGCGATCTATAAGTATATTGTGGTCGATGGTGTCAAATGCAGCACTAAGATCAAGTAAAACTAATAACGAGGTGCAGCCTTGGTCAGCAGCTAAGAGTAGATCATTGGTTATTTTCACTAATGCGGTTTCTGTACTGTGATGAGGCCTGAAACCTGACTGAAACACTTCAGAAACGTTGTTCATCTGTAGAAAGGAGCATAATTGGGCAGAAACAACTTTTTCTAGTATTTTAGACATAAATGGAAGATTTGAAATAGGCCTATAATTAGCTAAGTTGCTGGGGTCCAGTTGTGGTTTCTTAATAATAGGCTTAATAACAGCTAGCTTGAAAGGATTTGGAACATGGCCTAAAGATAAAGAAGAGTTAATAACATTAAGAAGAGGTTCTCCTACTACAGGTAGCAGCTCTTTCAGTAATTATGTTGGAATTGGGTCTAACATACATGTAGCTGGTTTAGAACCATTTATAAGTTTATCTAGCTCTTCCTGTTCTATCCTGTTGAAGCACTGGAGATTATATTGATTCAGTGGACTGTTTAATGAATCTGAGGTATAATGTGGAGCAGAAAGTTTAACATCTTCAAAAAAAATAGAAGCCTTCTATTTTATCACTGAAGAAATTCATGAAGTCATCACTACTAATGTGCGGAGGGATATTCTGTTCCAGAGATGACCGATTATTTGTTCATTTACCAATGGTGTTAAATAAGAATCTAGGATTATTCTGATTATTTTCTATCAGTTTGCTGAGGTGCTCGGCCCTGGCGGATTGTAGAGCCCTCCTATAGCTGGACATACTATCTTTGTATTAATCTTTGTATTAATCATATTATCTTGATTAACGTTAAGAATATCACTAAAGATGGATACAACTCCACCACCACGACCAGTTTGACGAGCCACAGGCTTATATAAGAATCCTGAAGGAGTTGCTTCATTTAAGCTAATATAGTCATTTTGTTTCAGCCAGGTTTCAGTGAGACAGAGTGCGTTAAGATTATTGTCTGTTATTATTTCATTAATGATAAGTGCTTTAGGTGCTAGTGACCTGATGTTTAAGAGACCAAGCTTTATCAAATGTCTATTTTCACTTTTTTGCAGTTTTTCTGGTTTGATTCTTAATAGATGTTTTCTGGAGCACATAGTAAGTTTATTTCTTGAGCTAATAATACGAGGAACAGACACAGTCTCTATAGGGTTAGCCTGGTATGCATTACTGTGATTTAAGTGTGACGAGCAATAGTCTATATGGCTAAAATGTGAATTTTCACTTACTAGTCAGACAGAACGAAGCAACTTGTAGATGTTGTCTGACAGGAGTTCAGCTCCAGCTCTGATTAGGTGCAGACCATCAGGATTGAAAAGCCTAGGATGCTCCCAGAAAAGATTCCAGCCCGGTATTGTTTGTCTCCACATGGAGGACGACAGCTCCGATGTTCAGGATAGCGGGTACCTTAGCAGAAACATCCTTAACACGAGCACCGGGAAAGCAGTGAGTGGGTACGTTGTTACCTTTAGTGGAAGCAGCGCGGATGTGGCGATCGATGGAGTAACCAATGACTGCCACATCCCGACCCGTCTTGCGGAGGAGGGCGAATCTGTTTTCTGTGGGGATCTCAAACACAGGTGGAGAAGACGTTCTGCCCCAAGACCTGGTATGCACCTTACGCAGCTGCAACCAGAGGCCACGGTAGCCGGGGGGCCAGGGTGATCGACCCCTGGACAAACCGCATCCTCTGCATTGTGCGCTGGGCCTGGGCAGAGAAACCCACGGGGTTGAGGTGGATGGAGTGTTAAGATTATATCGCAAACTTACCTCAGATGAACGAGCTGCAGTCCGGGGAACATCGAGCAGGGCCCGTTGTTTCCGGAGCTGTGCTCGCTTCATCTCGAGGTCACGAATCTGAATTTCCACTGCTTCCAGCTCCAACGCCTCCACCGTTGCTTCTCCTGCACTAAAGGAAAGACACACAAGCGACATAGTACAGGGTGAAGAGCAAAGACAGTACGTGAGACAGTAAGTAAAGGAAGTCGGTAGCTTTAGCTGACTAGCAGTGCTAGCAGCATTTTGTACACTTTTCTAGGTTTCAAGAAAGGATGAAATTATATATTGCCCAGCCTTTCTGGGTACCTACTGTCTTCACTGTACATTTTATACAAGCACATTTTCACCATTTGTCATGTTAATCACCAATGTTACTCTACCTCAACGCCTGTCGAACAAAATGACTGACAGTGATAGGGGCACAAAATATCAGCGCTATGATTGGCCAGATTACCTGTCAGTCAAACTACTGTAAAGGGACAATATTGTCTGTAAAGTTTGGGGCTTGTAGCATTAAAGCCCTATGAGGAGATTGATATATATTTGTTTTGTCTTAGAAGCCGTAATAATAATAATAATAATAATAATAATAATAATAATAATTATAATAATAATAATAATAAGTTTAAATAGCATAACAATATGTTGGCTTTCTCAAGTCAACATAATTGAGAATTTCTTTTTATTTTCCTTTTTATTTTCCTCTACAGGCAGATGCCAAGAAGCGTCACATAAACCATGCCCATAGTATGACAGGAACTATTCCCCACATCTCAGAAAGGTACTCAAAGGAATTACGGGACCTGATCAGCCAAATGCTCAGCTGTGATCCTAAAGACAGACCTTCAGCTGCAGAGATCCTCACAAGATCATTCCTGACTGAGACAGTAAAGAGAAACAAGAGAATTCCAGAAGTGTTGGAACGAAGCTTAAAGAAGTCCATCAATACTTTTGTTGAGGCCTATAAAGGGCATTATAAAGACTTTGAGGCTTTAGTTCAAGAGTGGGGGAAAACAGCAGATTCTCTAGAGGATATGCACTATAGTGCCACAGCAGGCAGTCTGTCAGGAGCAGTGATTGGGACAGCAGGAGGAGTCACTGCAGTGGCTGGTGCAATCCTGGCACCTTTCACTTTCGGAGCGTCTCTGATTGTAACAGCTGTGGGTGCTGGAGTTGGAGTGGCAGGCGGTATAGCAGGTGCTGCCTCCAACATTACAGACACAGTAAAGCAAAAATCATATCGCGAGAATCTTGAACAAATTGAGCAGAAGTATAAAAGTGTAAGTGAACCAATCCTCAATACTCTGAATAAAGTGAGAAGGTTGCTGAGGAAAATATCTAAGTTCTCTAATTTTGCAAGAAACTCACATCCTGACAACACACAACCAGCATGGGAGATAGGCAAAGGTGCAGCAGCTTGTGCCGCTGGAGCAGTGAGTCTGGCTATGCTAGCAAATGTGGGCAGGATTGCTCTTCAGGCTTCCAAAATAGGACGAGCAGTAGCAGCAGCTTCAGGTGTGTTGAGTGGAATATTAGTTGTTGTTGACGTCATCTTCATAGTGAAAGATGCCAAAGAGATTCATGAGATGAGACAGCATCGGAGACCAGATGATCCAGATAAGGTCAAATCCAGTGTGCTCAAGTCAATTGCACAGATGAGGAAAACATACAAAGAGCTCCGCAATGTCTTGGAGCAAATCACAGGAATTAAAGAGGAACTAAGTCAATACACTCGTCAGTAGTGATAGAGATGTAGGCAGAAATTTAGAGACAAAAAAATGGAGTTTGCAGAAATCATATAAATATATTTTGTGTAATAAGCAAAGGAACAGAAGTCAAGTATGATGCATGAGCTTGGGCTTTTGGGATTGTTTTATTGTTGTTTGCTACTATCAACCTTAATGCATTGGTTTTCTAATATAGGCTGATTATCCCAAATACAATGAAGAATGTATTGTTGTATCTTTTCTGTAATGTATAATTAGGGTCACGATTTCTGCATTACTTGAATGTATTGTTATTTGCTCCAGTTTTAATCATGACACATCAAAGTGCATTGCTTAAATTCTGTCAAAGATCTGAATCTTAATGAAAGCAGAGAGTGGGAGAAACTGTTGTAGTTGTGTGATGTGTGAAGTTACAAATACAAAAACAAACCAATTATAGATGAAAATGCATGTACTTTGAAATGCTAATAAATCAAATAAAGTGATGAAGTGAAGTCTGGTGTGTAAGAGATTAATAATTCATCTCACCTGCACTTGAGCGCCATCTGGCGGCCAATGAACATTAGACTGATCTCAACAGTCTGAGAAATACAGTACATTCACATTATCATCGGATTAATTCACACGAAATACAAGAAAACGCACTAATGTATAAAACACAGTAGAAGTTAACTAAACACTAAATAAAATATATAACAGACAAGGCTTATCATTCGACAGATCACACTGCAGTGTCAGGATGCAAAAGCAGAACAGATGCTGATCCATGTGGGAAAACAATCCAGCAAATGGTTTCATAGATAATTGACTGAATATAGAATTTTTACTTTGTTGTGAAAAAAATCAAGAAAAAGTAGAAAAAGCAACGTACAAGGCATAACAACAACCATTCAAACAAGCAGACATTTGCACCCTCCTCTATCCCTTCACCTCCCAGTAACTTCTGTAGAGTCAGATTCAGCTGGGACACACCAAGCCGACATCAGCTCACGTCTGGTCCTGTCTGGACCACAAAGCTTCACGTGAACACACCAAATGGATGGCAGCTGACTGAAACGAGAGCATGTGTTCTGCACCTGCATGAGAGGACGTGTCTTCCTGCACCAGCGGGGGGCAGTATCTGTTTTCTCACTCCACAAAGGGAAATCGAACTTCTGATGCACACAAAGCATAAACAAATGCTGTGTCCCAATTCACATACGATCCGTCCTAAATAGTACTTGAAAAAAGAATTAGTACTTCCCAAATAGTAGTGTGTTAAAAAGAGTATGCCAAAGGTTCTGGATGGTTTTCTGTTTCCGGTAAAATTTTTAAGTGTAGAACTGTCCGTACTCTATCCGCTGATATTGCCCACAGTACATTGCGCATTGGACGTGAATTGGATTAGAACTACAAACGCGGGTGAAAAGTGTCAATGAACTACAAACATGACGGATGCGCGAGATGAACCGTCAAGTAGAGAGGCTTCACTAAAGATGTTTGTATGACTGTTATTTAATATCTAGCCAACTGGAACATATTTAAATAGCGTTTTCTGTGTTATATTTGTAAGAAATGGTATTTTTAACTACAGCGGAACTGTAGTTTGCCGAATGACTAAAAGGTTATCATTATGATGGTGAAAACTGTACATTTCTAGTCAAACCATCCTTCTGCAATCTTATACCAACAACAGAAATAAGGGCAGTATTAATAGCTATAAATGTGGGAGAGCGCTGCTGTTATGTGATTGTATTGTATTGCAATATGGAGCAATTAAGTGTTGATGTTAAATCAAAAGTAATTCATAAATACTTGAAAATGAAATGATTTAATAACAATAATTCTCAGTTTACAACTGAATTAGTTACAAAAATAACTGTATAAAATTATTAAAAATTAAATGATAAAAACATATGACATAAATTGTATCCAGCTTAAATGTAAAATAAAGTTACCTGAGAGAGACAGAGACAGGGGAGGGAGAGAGAGAGAGAGACAAAGAGAATAGGCCCCAAAGACAGAGCCTGATAGCAGTAGAGTAAGAGAAGATATCCTCCAGAGCTGGAGAGGAGCAGAGAAGGAAAAGCGCAGAGCAGGAAAAGACACAGAGCAAAGTTTACTAACTATTTTGTATCTTTCTTGACCATGTGACCAAAGCCCAAATGCTGAGACATACAAACTGACCAATCAACATGTGACCACATCGTAAAACCCCCGAAGTCCACACACCAGGCCCTGATCTTATCAGTATCTGCCTTTGGAATCTGTATGGAGCTTTTTGGTGGAAAAGACATGTTTTGCCATATAAACAAAAGCATATAATATTTTTCATTCTTACACATGTATAACTTTTTATATATTTTTTTGAATTAAACTGTCTAGATGGACAAGTGAAAGGTCAAAGTGTCTTCTTTCCAATGATATCTAATTGTTGTTTGTAGCTCACTGGGGTCAAGAACTGTTACTATTTTAAGTTAGGTAGGTGTAAATCCCCATAAGTGGGTGCTGGCTAACAGGTAAAACCTTTCAAACTCTGCGGACCCGGTACCGGGTCGGTGATGTCATTAACTTCTGCATTCTTTCAATTTTAAAGGTCCCGGATTGCGCAAGACCCCCATAAGTGGTTCCGTTTGAAAGCGTAGAAACTCTATTTTATGCACATATGCATCACTTTGCTTTTTATTTTACTGTACAAAAGTTATTTACACTTTAATGACAAACAAAAGGAAATAAAACGCAACTATTAGTCTTTTATTTGTATATATTTTATTTATCAACAATGTATCAAAATTTAACAATGATCAATACAAAGAATTGTCAGCCTCAAACCAGACAATTAATCACCACAATTAATTTCTTAAGCAACTAATCTCCAAAGACACATTTTATAGCTGTGACAACCCTAGCAGTATAAGTGAATAAAAAATTGCATGAAACAAGTTTTCTGTTTTAAATTGAAAATTGCAAACATGTGCATTTTATTTACAGCAATGTGAACCTGACGCTGCAGTTTGACTACATGCAATACCACACTATACTCTTCATGAATAGCCAGTTGTACATTTGAATCGGGTTACATGTAGTAAAAGGTTTTTTCCAGTTATAATGATTATTAGTGCAGTAATACACGTTCTTTAAGGATTATATTTGACATCTATAACATGACTTCAGTACAAAACTTGTGTGCATAGCAGACAATAGTTTAATAACATTAAGCTGCAAATTATATTTATATGCAAATAATAAAAAAAAAGATTTTGTCCGTGCTGTATTAGATATACAGGCTGTTTCAGTTTTTTTTTAAGCTGTTTATAATTACTATTATTTGTTCATTTATAGTTGTACATGCAATTTTGTACTACAGTTTTTTTAGCTTGTTCTTTTCTGAATACTGGCAACATTAACATGATTTACTTTCAACTCTCTGCAATTTTGACTTTTTTTTTAATTCATGTTGCACATAATTCAAATCAAATATTGTGATAAGGAACATGCGCAATATTAATATTGTGGGCACTGAAAAAATACTGTGAATAATGAATGATCTATTATGAGACTGATTCCTGAAAGGCTACAGTGACGAACAAGTCTACGTTTGATCCTGTGGGCCAGCCTGACCTCCCGCTGGTGCCTTACCCTCACCGGCAGCTTACACGATGGATGTCCAGCTTCTCCAGCCCGGCGCCTAGACTGCAGCTCCACATAGGAAGTTTGGCCAGAGGAAAATGACCGTGCCTAACATAGCGTGGTCTCCCTCGAGGTTTTTTTCCTTCACTTCGTCAATTGGTGAAATTTTTTCCTCGCCACTGTTGCCACTGGCCTGCTCGGATCGGGACTTGTGGAGCTGCGCTTCGGTGGATTTGCTCTTCAGTATTGAACTTTCAGCAGTGAAACTTAAACCACACTGAACTGAACTGAACTGAACTAAACTCTGAAATCTGGACTTTACTTGAACTTGTTAAGCTGCTTTGACACAATCTACATTGTAAAAGCGCTATATAAATACACTTGAATTGAATTGAATTAAACATTCATTCATTCATTTTCTTTTCAGCTTAGTCATATTCATATGATGTTAGGACACAATCTTAACCTTAAAATTGTAATTTTCCTTCTGTCTGTCTCACTCTTTGACTTGATCTGTGCACTGACTGCACCAAAGCTATAGTGGCAACTGAAATCTAATGTTGAAAAAAAGGTAAACATCACAAGCCTCCCTGCTACCTTCCTACCTATGTGAATACATTCATTCATTTTCTTTTCGGCTTAGTCCCTTTATTAATCTGGGGTCGCCACAGCGGAATGAACCGCCAACTTATCCAGCATATGTATTACACAGCGGATGCCCTTCCAGCTGCAACCCATCCCTGGGAAACATCCATACACACTCACTCATTCACACACACTCATACACTACGGACAATTTAGCTTACCCAATTCACCTGTACCGCATGTCTTTGGAATTTTGGGGGAAACTGGAGCACCCGGAGGAAACCCACGCAAACACGGGGAGAACATGCAAACTCCACACATAAATGCCAACTGACTCAGCCGGGGCTCGAACCAGCAACCTTCTTGCTGTGAGGCGAATGTGCTACCCACTCCGCCACCGTGAGGCCCTTATGTAAACATTCTAGAGTAATTTTAAGAATATTCACATTGCTGTAGTAGTGGCTGTTCATCACAGCACCAAACTTTTGAAGACTTGATAGATTTTCTCTATGTTAATCATGTTTCACATGTTAATCTTTACTATGTCATTGAAAGTATTGTCGCTATTTAAAGGTCTTTATGTTGGTTAACTCTGTACAGTAAGGCTTGTTTTGTTTTGTTTTCATGGGTTAATTTAAAATCAGCATAATGACAATTACAAAAGCATTTATAAATCTTTGTTTATTAATTAATGCCTAATAGCTTAAACAGATGGAGTTAATGACTACTAAAATTCAGTTGTATTTGCTTTATTGACTTTGACATAACTATAATATGTATATATGCATTAACTTTACTAATGAGACTATCATAATTTCGCAATTGAATGTTTAAACGTTTAAGTATTGTTATTATTAATTAAGTATTGATAATTATACCTGTTAATACAGACTTTATTGCAGCTTGTAGGTCAATATTGTGAGAGCACTGTATATCGTTTTAGAAGCAATTAATCGCATCAAGAAAATGCAATACTGTCAGAAGCCCCCACTGAATACATGTCATTTTGGTCGGACTTGTACATTTTTTTAGTCTTTTCCAAATATATCTGCTAGTTTGTCTTTTGAATTCCTTATTTCGTACATGATGTTCTCCAACTTGATAATTACTTTCCTCATTTCAATAATGAATTTTCCAGCTTTTGTCTTAAATTCAGCTTCATTTACAGGTTCATTTAAGGGTTTATTTGCTAGTTCATCCATCTCATAAAGTTCCTTTGTATTTTCAATAACTGTGAGAAAATCTAGCCAAATATTAAACGCAGAAAATATTGCTGCAAATGTTCCAATTATACGCATGGTTATAGAAATCTGTGCATTCAGTGCAGTCATTTCTTCTCTCTGTATTCTGTGGGTGAAACTTCTGAAACCAAAATCTTCACCTGCTTCACCTGCTTCAAGCTCTAGTTTATCAAGATCTCTCAATAACTCCTCAATACGGTTATTAATTTCTATCATCTTTTCAGACATAGGGTTGATTCGATCCTGAAATTTCTTCAGTTCAGCTTCAATCTCATTTCTTATTTGTCTCTTCTGTTTATCTTTCTCATAGCTTTGGAGTCTTCCATAAATTCCTCCTCCTGCAGCTGTTGATGCTCCTAAAACAGCAACACCGAGAGAAGTTCCCAAAGTAAATGGAGCTAAAGCCAGTCCTACTAACAATCCAGTGACTCCAACTGCTGTAGCCACACCTCCATTTCTAGTATTTTTAGTAGCCTCTCTGAAATGTCCTTCAAAAGTTTTGACAATATCATACAGCTTATCAATGCACTTTTGGAGTTCAGGGTAATCTGTTTTATAGATCTTCAGAAAATCATTCCTGAGACTAGTAACATCAGACCTAAAGAAACACACACACACACACACACACACACACACACACACACAC
>CAIGQW010038436.1:0-10986 GCA_903798125.1 Danio choprae
CTGAAATCCAGCAGAAGACTGGGATGTGGCACATAATAAAGAGACTCACAGATCAGAATCAGGCCAGAGAAATCATTGATCACATTAAACAGTCAAAGAGTCTCTTTATTATGTGCCACATCCCAGTCTTCTGCTGGATTTCAGCCACTGTTCTCCAGAACATCTTGAAGGAGAACAGAAATATTGAAGTGAAACACAGGGCTTATGCTGACACACTGCAGGAATCTCCCAAGACTCTGACACAGATGTACACACACTTTCTCCGCTTTCAGATCCAGCAGAGCAGAAGAAAGTATGATGGAGAAAACACAGCAGATGTTTCCTGGGATCCAAACCTCATCCTTTCACTGGGGAAACTGGCCTTCCAGCAGCTGGACAGAAACAATGTGATCTTCTATGAGAGTGATCTGAAAGACTGTGGCATTGACGTCTATAAGGCATCGGTGTACTCAGGCATGTGTACCCAGATCTTTAAGGAGGAGACGGGAATCATTCTTGGTACCATGTACTGCTTTCTTCACTTGAGCATTCAGGAGTTCATTGCAGCCCTTTATCAACATCTGTTTCTAGACAGTGAAAAGATACAAGCAGAAAAAAGCAGAAATGAAACCATGATTGATTTGCTGAAGACTGCAGTGGACAAGGCTCTGGAAAGTGACAATGGACATCTGGACCTTTACCTTCGCTTCCTTCTCGGTCTGTCACTCCAGTCCAATCGACAACTCTTACGAGGCCTGTTGACACAGCAGGATGACGGAGACCAGAGCAAAAAGAAAATAATTGCGTACATCAAGCAGAAACTTGAAGCGAATCTGTCTCCAGAGAGATCCATCAATCTGTTCTACTGTCTGAATGAACTGAACGACCAAACTCTGCTGAAAGAGATTCAGTCTCACCTTAGTGGAGGACGTCTGTCATCTGCTCGCCTTTCACCTGCCCAGTGGTCTGCTCTGGTCTTTGTGTTGTTGACCTCAGAGGAGGAGCTGGAGGAGTTTGAGCTTCAGAAATTCCAGAGATCAGACGAGTGTCTCATCAGACTATCAGCAGTCATCAAAACCTCCAAAAGAGCTCTGTAAGTCAAAGTCCTTCTATATTTAATCTAAGAAATATACAATCAGTTCTTCCTTTTAAACAATTAAGTTTTAAATCTTTGTTTTTCATCATTTAACCTTGTAATTGATGGGATTTACCACACCATCATGCTTACATCAACCAATATTTGATGCCGTTACTGACAAATTTTTCAATAAACATTTAAAGGAACAATTCATGAAATTAGGCCTACATATATGAGCGTGTAAAAAGCATATATTAAACGTTAAAGGCATGGACAATGGTTTACATGGTTTAACTCTTGATCAAATGTAATCACTATGAAATGCTAAAACGAAGATTAAAAGAAATGGGTGAACATTTATCCCATCCCAACTGTAACAAATCAAAAATAATGCAAATGAATGTGAATGCTGAACAAGTGAACTTTAGTAACAAGTGAAAAATAGTCCATAAATTGAACCAGATTGTAGGAACTCTCTGGCAAAATGCAGTTACAAAAGTGTATCTAAAATCTTGGCCAGGTGCTGTATAGTCTGGTCCCAGTCATTTAGGACTGCCTCAAGGGGTTAAAACAGAGACCATCCCAACACAGGAGGACAGAGAGCCAATTGATTTTACGGTCTGTGCTAATACTTCTACAGCAGATGTTCTGTGGGACCCATGACCATTTTGGGCACAACATTTGATAATATGATCAACCAACAATAATGCTTCACAAGCCTTTCCAACAGGAAACCTAACAAGCTAAGACATTTTGCGTGACTCCTCAAGCCATATGCTCCATGTACCTTTTGTAGAGAGGAATTAATGCTTATGAGTAAAAGACGATCATTTACGGTGTTACCATTAACGATGATGTATCTTTGAATAATATGCCATAGTTTTCCTCATATGCTAGATGTGATTATTGCAACCATTGTAACCTGTGAAGTTAACCACAGTGTTGCAGATGAAACTCTATGTATGTATGAAAAATGTATGTCTGGTACTAAATGAAAGCTAATGACATTTGCAATACATTGGTGTGAAGTGGCTCCACCCTCCATGGCGACTGCTCATTGGAAGACAAAGTCATGGGATGAATCAAATCAGATCACTTAAAAAATTACTGCCACTGTAAATCTTCGCTTTTTGCATTAGCTTGCTCAGAACCGCTGCTGCTTTCTGCCCCCTTTTGCCTTGCTTTTGGATGCCCCACCGCCATATCAACCTGCAGCCCAAGACTGGTTACTCACTGAAGCTAAGCAGGGCTGAGCCTGGTCAGTACCAGGATGGGAGACCACATGTGAAAACTAGGTTGCTGTTGGAAGTGGTGTTAGTGAGGCCAGCAGGGGGCGCTCAACCTGCTGTCTGTGTGAGTCCTAATTCCCCAGTATAGTGAAGGGGACATAGTGTCCCTGTCAGTGAGCGCTGTCTTTTGGATGGGACGTTAAACCGAGGTCCTGACTCTCATTAAAAATCCCATGGCACTTCTCGTAAAGAGTAGGGGTGTAACCAAAGGGGTGTCCTGGCCAAATTCCCTCCATCAGCCCTTATCGATCATGGCCTCCCAATCATCTCCACCCACTGAATTGGCTCTATCACTGTCACTCCACTCCACCAATAGCTATTGTGTGGTGAGTGCACTGATGCCGTTGTCCTGTAGCTGCTGTCGCATAATTGGATGCTGCACACTAGAGGTGGTGTGGAGAGACCCCCTAATGATTGTGAAGCGCTTTGGGTGTATGGCCATACACGATGAATGCACTATATAACTACACATTACATTACATTACATGTGATTGGGTCACCAAGAACTTTTTAAGCAACCTCTTTAAGTTTTGGGATTGCCAAAATTGCTAGAAGAGTCTTAGCAGAGTCTGTCACCCCGATAACCAAGGCAACCTCCACTCACGTCTTGAAGCTGAGTCACCAACCAAACATGAGCACTATGTTTATGAAACTTCAGCTTCAATCCCTTGAAAAGAGCTAATGAATCTTTTAAAATGAATTAATTCATACACAGATGAACACATGATTATTGTTTGTTTTGTCCTCTACACAGGCTACAGTGCTGTAATCTCACTGATCGGTCCTGTGAGAGTTTGTCTTCAGCTCTACAATCCTCAAACTGTGTCCTGAGAGAGCTGGACCTGAGTAACAATGACCTGCAGGATTCAGGAGTGAAGCTTCTTTCGGATGGACTGAAGACTGTAAACTGTAAATTGGAGACACTGAGGTCTGAGTTTAAAGCATTTCAATTGTTTTTCATGAAGTTAATTACAAAAAAATCCCAATTTTTTTCTTATTGTTGTTGTTTTTGTTCTTGTTCTTCAGATTGGTCATGTGTAATCTCACTGTTTGCTCCTGTGAGAGTTTGTCTTCAGCTCTACAATCCTCAAACTGTGTCCTGAGAGAGCTGGACCTGAGTAACAATGACCTGCGGGATTCAGGAGTGAAGCTTCTCTCTGATGGACTGAAGACTGTAAACTGTAAACTGGACACACTGAGGTCAGTTATTTATACATTATACATTAATATGTGTTCTAACTAAGATAGAAATTGCTAAATGTATTAGTAACCATTACTGAATAGTTCAGCCTTTTCACAATAAAGTTGCTCTTTTTCTAATATCCCCCTGTCAGTGTTCGTCCGTGTCTTCCTTTGTTTTCGTCATGTGATTTCTTTGTATTGTCTTTCCCGCCACCATCAGTGTCAATCTGTTTCACCTGTGTTCATCCCTTGTGTGTGATTAGTCTAATCATCCCTTTATCCATTTATACCCTTTCGTCTGTGTCCTTCGTTGTCCGGTATTTTGATTCGTTTGTTTCCTGTGGTCGTGGCGTCCTGTCTACCCGTATCCAGTGTTTGTTCCCGTAAGTGTATTTCAATAAATCCGTTTTGTTAATGTATCCGTGTTCAGTCTCGTCATGTCATCATCTACCAGCCAAGCGTTACACCCCCAAGTTAAAAGACTAACAGTAAAAAAAAATCATGGTAATTAACTTCCTTTTATTTCGATTTTACAGTGCTCAGCAAATATGAGGACACCCCCCACAAATCTCTCATTTAAATGAATATTTTCCATAGGATCCTTTATAATATGATATTTGTGCATATACATTAGTTTAGTCAGTGCTGAAGCCAAATCTAGAGCTCATCTAACAAAATAACTCACAATAATGGTTCAAATATGAGCAGCCCAAGAGTATATGTGAGGGAAAAATATTAAATAACATTTTCAAAAATAGCAAAAATCAAGAGAAACAAAAAATATCGACAATTTACTTGAAATGTTGCAGTTTGTGATTGTTTTTCGCAATATTTTGCATGAATTTAAATTTTCTGTCCATTTCTGAAGATGTTCTGTGACTAAAATATGATTTTAATAAATATATCTGCTTAATAAATCTGTTTTGGTCAAATGCACCAATATATATGACCCATATCCACTGAGAAATGGAGAAAAATATTCATTTTCCAAATGGGGTGTGCTCATATATGCTGAGCGCTGTATACAAGTGTTAGTTTATTTAGTTTATTAAAATATATATTTAAGAATTTGGTAAATGTTTTGGGAATTCTTTCAACTGAAAAACGAATAACAAAAACAGTGATAAAGAGAAAGTTAACCCTCTGAAGGGTTTTGGGCCCTGCAGAAGTTTTGACATGCTCTGATATTTGTGCATTCTGCCGTTTCTTGTGAACATATAAAAGTCTCATAGTATGATTGAGGCGTTTACATGCTTATGTGATGATTGTCATAACATTATCATAACAAATGACATATCATCATAGACATTTCAAGCTTTCTGCAGAAATATTCTTTGTGTGTGTGTGTGTGTGTGTGTGTGTGTGTGTGAGACCGACACACACCCCCAATAATTTGCTGGGATTCTGGTTCATTTTTAGACATGTTTCAGAAAATGAGACCGAGATTGAGACGAAAAGGAGCACTCTGCATTCTTTATTTGACAATAGCACAAAGTTAATAAATATAGTGCTCTTACAGTCTCATGTGATGTCTTATGAACACTGTCTTTGCTCTGTATGGTGAAAAAGATGGATTATTTTGTTCTTGTCAAATATTTTGAGCATGTTTGCTAATCTCAGGGGTTGATCAATAAGGAGAGGTAATCAGGATGTGTGTGTTTTCATCACTGCTGTTCACATGAGCAGAAACAGCAGTCAGCATCTTCATAACACAAAGAGATGTGTGATTGTCCAACTGTGTGATGTGGACTATTGCTGTGTTTGTAGATTGTCTGGCTGTATGGTGACAGAGGAAGGCTGTGGGTTTCTGTCTTCAGCTCTGAGTTCAAACCCCTCACACCTGAGAGAGCTGGATCTGAGCTACAATCATCCAGGAGATTCAGGAGTCAAGCTGCTCTCTGAAAAACTGGAGGATCCAAACTACACGCTGGACAAACTCAAGTATGTGAAGCATCACTGCCCCTGTCCTTTTACACTTAATGGCTTTAAAAACGAGTAGGTCTTTTCTGAAATTCAGTTTTCTGTGAGTGTTATGGGGATACAGGAGATACAGAAAATAACAGCTTGTACAGTAACACAAAAATTATGTCAATAAAGAGTTTCCTTAAAATCCAGAAAATCAGAGCACATCTCACCTGTCCTCAGGTCTTTACACTGGCTCCCAGTTACATTCAGAATAGATTTCAAAATATTACTTCTTGTCTATAAATCACTAAATGGCCTAGGACCTCAATACATTACAGATATGCTCACTGAATACAAACCTAACAGATCACTCAGATCTTTAGGATCATATAAACTAGAAATTCCAAGAGTTCAGTCAAAGCAGGGTGAATCCGCCTTCAGCTACTGCGCCCCCCGCTGCTGGAATCAGCTTCCAGAAAAGATCAGATGTGCTCCAACGTTAGGTACATTCAAATCCAGACTTAAAACATATCTGTTTAGCTGTGCCTTTACTGAATGAGCACTGTGCTACGTCCGACAGATTGCACTATTATGTCTTTCTTTTCTTTTTCATTGTTTTATAACCTGTTTTAACACATTTTAATCTGTTTTTATCTGTTTTCATATTATTATTATTATTTTATTTTTATTTTATTTTTTTTTTTATACTTGTCTCTTTTATTCCTGTTTATGTAAAGCACTTTGAATTACCACTGTGTATGAAATGTGCTATATAAATAAACTTGCCTTGCCTTAAACCACATATTTAAGAATATTTGCGTCAATAAATCTTAAAACTTAACAGTGATAAAACAGAAATTCTTCTTGTTGGCACCAAATCTATACTTTCTAAAGTTGACAGCATTTCTTTCCCAGTCTCCCCTTCCCCTCAGGTTAAGAGTTTGGTTCTCATTCTCGATAGCTCAATATCTTTACAGTCTCACATTAATAATGTAACCCAGTCTGCATATTTTCACCTCCATAATATTAATTGCCTCCGCCTCTTGCTCACTGCCCACTCCACCTCTATCCTCATACATAACCTTGTCACTTTTACTCATTGATTACTGCAATACTCTCCTCTATGGTCTTCCTCACAAATCCCTCCATACTGTCCAGAGTTCCCTCCATCCCGTCCAGAGTTCAGCTGATTGCATCATCACCAAAACTCCCTGTTTTCACCATGGCTCCCCCATCTAACAAGATCTGCACTGGCTTCCAATCAAATCCAGAGTTGAATTTAAAATCCTCCTTCATACATTCAAGGCCATCCATAACCTTGCTTCTTATCTATCTGATCTCCTCTACATCGCTACTCATTCCTTCTCCCTTAGATCCTCTTCTTTCATCCACCTCACTGTCCCCTCTGCCCATCTCAGCACAATGGGGAGCGGAGCTTTCAGTCACTGAAGCAATTTGCTAAAGTGTTCCCTCCATTTGTTGTTTATGTCCTATTTGGCTATGATAAGTGTGGTGTCATCTACTAAAAGCAAGAGGGAAAGACCAGATTTAGAGGGGCTACCTGATATTGTTTCTGTTGGCATAGTGTTGTATTCATTCTGCCTTCCCACCACTGATCTTTCATCTTCATATTTCTCATTATGCATGCGCTTGGAGGTATTTCAGACTTTCTTTTTTTGTATGGAGACTCTGGGTCTTTCTGACTCTCCAGGAATGCTTTGTTCTTTGTGCCCAACTGGTTTCCAATGAACTGACATTCTCATCAAACCAATCCTGATGGGTGCATATCTTGTGGCTGACTCCATCTTACTTGGCTGTCTCCATCACTGCATCCTTGGACTGGTTCCACTTCTCAGTTGGGTTTCCAGTTAGTGGTCCATTGGCGAGCTTGTAAAATTAGAAAGACCCTTAAACAATGATGAATGCTGAGCGCATGACCTTGGCATGGATTGGGTAGTTAGGGGCAATATGCAGTTGGGGTGTTGTTCTGACTAGCCTGTGGTTTGTCCAGCATTCTGCCCCTTCCAAGGTTCTGTTAATGAGGAGATCCCAGATGCCTCTCTGACACACAACGATGTAGATTATATGCCACTGTCGGTGCACCCAAGACGTCTTGTAATTGTTCGCTATCCTGAATATAGATTTTTTTGTGGTGAGAAGCGTGATCTCACTTCTCGTGTGCACATTTGCTGTGACATAATGCTAGTTATTGAGAGGTAGGTGGATCTTCATGAGCCTTCTGTTAATTCCCATAGGGAGATCAGGAAGGTTCTTTAGCAGGTGGGTCTTAATAGTCAATCCAAAGCTGTGGATCCTATTTTGTTCTGAGCTTTTGCTTTCCAGAAAATGTATATCCACTGGCAAAGTTCTGAGAGATATCCTTCATCAGGGAGATGTGTTTCACGGAAGGTCTGCAATGTTGATTCTGTGCAAGCTCTTTTGCAATAAAGTCTAAAGTAGGAGCTTCGTTATCTGTATACTGTTTTGGTTTTGATCACTTGATGGGTGATCTGCTAACCGTTCTGCCATCTGTGCTGGACAGATGGCAGAACGGTTAGCAGATCACCCATCAAGTGATCAAAACCAAAACAGTATACAGATAACGAAGCTCCTACTTTAGACTTTATTGCAAAAGAGCTTGCACAGAATCAACATTGCAGACCTTCCGTGAAACACATCTCCCTGATGAAGGATATCTCTCAGAACTTTGCCAGTGGATATACATTTTCTGGAAAGCAAAAGCTCAGAACAAAATAGGATCCACAGCTTTGGATTGACTATTAAGACCCACCTGCTAAAGAACCTTCCTGATCTCCCTATGGGAATTAACAGAAGGCTCATGAAGATCCACCTACCTCTCAATAACTAGCATTATGTCACAGCAAATGTGCACACGAGAAGTGAGATCACGCTTCTCACCACAAAAAAATCTATATTCAGGATAGCGAACAATTACAAGACGTCTTGGGTGCACCGACAGTGGCATATAATCTACATCGTTGTGTGTCAGAGAGGCATCTGGGATCTCCTCATTAACAGAACCTTGGAAGGGGCAGAATGCTGGACAAACCACAGGCTAGTCAGAACAACACCCCAACTGCATATTGCCCCTAACTACCCAATCCATGCCAAGGTCATGCGCTCAGCATTCATCATTGTTTAAGGGTCTTTCTAATTTTACAAGCTCGCCAATGGACCACTAACTGGAAACCCAACTGAGAAGTGGAACCAGTCCAAGGATGCAGTGATGGAGACAGCCAAGTAAGATGGAGTCAGCCACAAGATATGCACCCATCAGGATTGGTTTGATGAGAATGTCAGTTCATTGGAAACCAGTTGGGCACAAAGAACAAAGCATTCCTGGAGAGTCAGAAAGACCCAGAGTCTCCATACAAAAAAAGAAAGTCTGAAATACCTCCAAGCGCATGCATAATGAGAAATATGAAGATGAAAGATCAGTGGTGGGAAGGCAGAATGAATACAACACTATGCCAACAGAAACAATATCAGGTAGCCCCTCTAAATCTGGTCTTTCCCTCTTGCTTTTAGTAGATGACACCACACTTATCATAGCCAAATAGGACATAAACAACAAATGGAGGGAACACTTTAGCAAATTGCTTCAGTGACTGAAAGCTCCGCTCCCCATTGTGCTGAGATGGGCAGAGGGGACAGTGAGGTGGATGAAAGAAGAGGATCTAAGGGAGAAGGAATGAGTAGCGATGTAGAGGAGATCAGATAGATAAGAAGCAAGGTTATGGATGGCCTTGAATGTATGAAGGAGGATTTTAAATTCAACTCTGGATTTGATTGGAAGCCAGTGCAGATCTTGTTAGATGGGGGAGCCATGGTGAAAACAGGGAGTTTTGGTGATGATGCAATCAGCTGAACTCTGGACGGGATGGAGGGAACTCTGGACAGTATGGAGGGATTTGTGAGGAAGACCATAGAGGAGAGTATTGCAGTAATCAATGAGTAAAAGTGACAAGGTTATGTATGAGGATAGAGGTGGAGTGGGCAGTGAGCAAGAGGCGGAGGCAATTAATATTATGGAGGTGAAAATATGCAGACTGGGTTACATTATTAATGTGAGACTGTAAAGATATTGAGCTATCGAGAATGAGAACCAAACTCTTAACCTGAGGGGAAGGGGAGACTGGGAAAGAAATGCTGTCAACTTTAGAAAGTATAGATTTGGTGCCAACAAGAAGAATTTCTGTTTTATCACTGTTAAGTTTTAAGATTTATTGACGCAAATATTCTTAAATATGTGGTTTAAGGCAAGGCAAGTTTATTTATATAGCACATTTCATACACAGTGGTAATTCAAAGTGCTTTACATAAACAGGAATAAAAGAGACAAGTATAAAAAAAAAAATAAAATAAAAATAAAATAATAATAATAATATGAAAACAGATAAAAACAGATTAAAATGTGTTAAAACAGGTTATAAAACAATGAAAAAGAAAAGAAAGACATAATAGTGCAATCTGTCGGACGTAGCACAGTGCTCATTCAGTAAAGGCACAGCTAAACAGATATGTTTTAAGTCTGGATTTGAATGTACCTAACGTTGGAGCACATCTGATCTTTTCTGGAAGCTGATTCCAGCAGCGGGGGGCGCAGTAGCTGAAGGCGGATTCACCCTGCTTTGACTGAACTCTTGGAATTTCTAGTTTATATGATCCTAAAGATCTGAGTGATCTGTTAGGTTTGTATTCAGTGAGCATATCTGTAATGTATTGAGGTCCTAGGCCATTTAGTGATTTATAGACAAGAAGTAATATTTTGAAATCTATTCTGAATGTAACTGGGAGCCAGTGTAAAGACCTGAGGACAGGTGAGATGTGCTCTGATTTTCTGGTTCTGGTCAGAATCCTGGCAGCAGCATTCTGGATGAGCTGCAACTGTCTGACTGTCTTTTTGGGAAGGCCAGTGAGGAGGCCGTTACAGTAATCCACCCTGCTGCTGATAAAAGCATGAACAAGTTTCTCTAAGTCCTCACTGGAAACAAAGCATCTAATTCTTGCAATGTTTTTGAGATGATAGTATGCTGATTTAGTTACTGCTTTGACATGACTATTGAAACTCAGATCTGACTCCAGGATCACACCAAGATTCTTGACCTTATTTTTTGTTGTTTGACCCTTAGAGACAAGGTACGCATTCACCTTGAGAACCTCATCTCTGTTCCCAAATGCAATGACTTCAGTTTTCTCTTTGTTTAACTGAAGAAAGTTTTGGCACATCCAACTGTTGATTTCATCAATGCATTGGCAGAGGGTGTCAATGGGGCTGTAGTCATTAGGTAGTAAGGCTAAGTAGATCTGAGTGTCATCAGCATAGCTGTGGTAGGAGATTTGGTTCTTTCTCATTATTTGGCTCAGTGGGAGCATATAAAGGTTAAACAGGAGAGGTGCCAGAATTGAGCCTTGTGGGACTCCACATGTCATGGGTGTCCACCTCGACCTATGGTCACCTATACTGACATAGTAACCTCTCCCTTCAAGGTAAGATCTGAACCATTTAAGGACCATCCCAGACAGCCCAAC
>CAIGQW010038452.1:0-11607 GCA_903798125.1 Danio choprae
ATATATTTTTTATTATTGTAATATGCAACTAAAGGGATGGGTCACAGATTTATTTGTATTATTACTTTTACTGCTATGATGTTTATCAAGTGTAAGAACTTACATTGTTTTCAATCATTAAAATTGTTTGCACACACACATATGAATTATACATTTTATTAATTCAAGAATGTTGCAGAAGCATATGTCCATGGAAATACAATAACTAATAAATATAATGTCCAATGTACAGCATATAATGCATATATAAATACATACCTAGATAATAATCATATTTTTTTAAATGTGACCAATTAAGAATGATTTTTACATTATATATTGGGTGCTGTAATCTTTAAATGCACTATTTTGATCAGGCATTTACAACAGATAATTACACTGGGTCCTAGTGACATCAAATCACAGGGGTGACTTGTAATCATACCAGTACTGATAATATTTTGAATGGGCTCTGGAAAAGTGTATGTTGGTTTATTTGTTGTGTATTTGGTTTATTTGTTGTTTGTTGTGCATTTTGTGAGATCATGTAATCTGTTAGGGCTACAATGGTATGTTCCAGAAAGGGGTAGGGCCTAGACTTTAAAATGGCTGATCCAGAAGCACTAGCGTGTGGCAGTAGTATGAGGTAATGGGACTGTGTGCATGTCTGAGTGGAAAAAGTTTGTTGTCTCCACAATTTGAGTGGAAAGTGTGTTTTGTTTGTTTGTTTTATTTGACAAAATGTAAAACAAAATATTATCAAGTTCAGTAAGACTGATTCATACACACTTCAAAAACTGTTGAGGATAAATGCTCAGGAAAGGCCGTGGGCTTTTCTACACTGTAGTTCTCTATGTTAAAAACACATGCATGAGCAAATGAAAATCTGAATGCAAACAACATCAGCTCAACTACTCACTGCAACAGTGTCGATGATGAGTGTCTCCGTGTCAATGATAAACCATCTGTTTTGGGGGGGGGGGGGGGTTGTTAGTACACTTTTACATAGATATTGTTTAGTATAAATTCATTTGAACTTTTTTTTATTTAAATAGATTTTTATATAGCAATAAAGTGTACTACTTCACTTAAGTACACCTAAAATAATGCACATTACTACTACTCGAGTGCATTAAAATACATTTTATATAGGTAAACTTGGCGACGCATTGGTGCAGTGGGTAGCGCTGTTGCCTTACAGCAAGAAGGTCACTGGTTCGAGCCTCGGCTGGGTCAGTTGGCAGCGACCAACAATCAAACAATGGCAGAACAAAACAATCAAACAAATCACGTGTCAAAACTAAACAAGAACGAATAAAGAATCAAAACTCACATTCTCCAACAAATATACAACATTAACCTAAGACTAACAACCCCCCCCCCCTTCCCAAAAACAACAACAAAACATAATAAAGTAAGACTTAAAACTAAATAAGGCAAGAAATTAAACTCAAAAGAATAAAGCTTGATGGTTGGTAGTGAAGTCGCATCTCTCCGCTCCACGTCGATCCATTTTTATAGCCACTTTGCCATAGCGTAACTTTCTGCATGTGTGCCCAGGTGTATCTACCAGACTCCAAGAAACAAACAGTGAGTGACATCATGACACACACGCACAGAAAGGCAACAGCCGTAACACTCCCCCACCTAAAAGAAGAATCCCATCTCCTATTAGAAGAGGATTCTGGATGAAGTATCCAAAAGCCAACAAGACTTAAGGAAATTACAAACTGAAAAGAAAGAAAAATGTTACCTTTTTAAAGTTTTACCCCATGAGAGGACATCAGCAACGACATTGTCACACCCTTTCTTATGCTGGATCTCCAGATTATAATGCTGGGCCATCAAAGCCCAGCGCATTATTCTCTGATTATGATTATAAATCTTATTTAAGAAAACCAGTGGATTATGGTTTGTATTTACCATGACATGCTTGTGCTGCGAGTACAAATTTGATGGCATATTAAATGATAGCATTTCTTTCATAATTCTGGCAATTCTAAAGCTATTGTTAAATAACTAACATCATTGGAAAGCACATATTCTCCGTGCTGCATTAATATAAAGCATGTTGTTATAACCTATTTAGAAAAATAAAAAAGTTAAAGGTCAGATTTGGTGAATTACTGCTCTTGTGTGGTATCCGGTCGGTTGCTTTCAGAGTGAGGTTTAAGTTATCATTAGCATTTTATTCATACTTCTGGCAATCCTTCAGCTATTTTTAAATAACTAACATCATTAGAAATCACAAATTCTCTGCTTTCCAAAGAGCATAAATATGCATTTATATCATGTTTACAGATTGTAAAGTCAAAGGTCAAATTGAGCTGTTTTTTAATGATTCACTGAGAGCGCATATTTGATGATAACATTTTATTCATAACTCTGGGAATCCTTCAGCTATTTTTAAATAACATCATTAGAAAGCACTTATTCACTCATTTGGTCATGGGAATGATGCCGCCAGGTCACAGGTCGGCATCGTTTACGGTTAAAATTACAACGGTCTCTGATTGTCTTCGAACCTCCAACTTTCGTTCTTGATTAATAAAAACATTCTTGGCAAATGCTTTCGTCCGTCTTGCTCTGGTCCAAGAATTCCATCTCTAGAATACGATATACAATACAAATGCCCCCGGCCGTCCCTCTCAATCATGGCTCCTGGTTCCAGAAACCTACAAAATAGAACTGGAGCCTGCATTATAGACAAGCAGCCTGCTTTGAACCCTCTAATTTTTTCAATGTAAATGCTCCAGGCTCCGAGGTGACCGGACACCCAGCTAAGGGCATCCAGGGGTGCCAGATCTACAGTTCAATCTACAGTTCGTTATTGTCATCCTCATGTGTAGCCCACTACAGCCGAGTCTGGCATTGCAAATTTCACAGGTAAAAAGGTTACTTTGTGTGTGTGTGTGTGTGTGTAACAGTGTGTATGAGTGTGTAGTGCATAATTACCTGGAGAAAATCATGAAGCTGGAATTAAATGGGTACACTAAAAGGTGAATGGCTTGTAAAGCGCGCTCATTCACCCTGGAGTGTAGCCCACTACAGTCAGATTAAGAAGAGCGGTGATGGTGCTTGACAGTCCAAAAAGAGTACTTCATGGTGAGGAGAGCAGTGAGGTCAGGTCACACAGAGAGAATATGGCCACAGGTGAATGGTTTGTAATGCCCACTCATCCACCTGGGGTGTCGTTCTGAGAAAATAGGGTGGCTTGGAGAGCAGTGAAGTCTGTAGAGAGCCCGGGTCACTCGAAAAGAGGAGAGAGTATGGCCACAGGTGGATGGCTTGTAATGCCCACTCATTCACTTGAGTGTAGCCTACTCACAATATTTCAGAAAAAAATCTGGAGGTTGCAAAAGTTGGAGGTGTTGCAAATGAAGGATGGGGATGAAAGATGTTGTTTTACATCCAGTCCAGTTTCAGCTCTTTTCCAGCACTTTCCATTTCACTTTGACCCATAATCATAGAGGAGCTCCTCATTGTCTCCAATGTCTCTGGATGCAATGAAGAGAATGACATCTCTATCATCAAGACTGTACAGCCTTGGTCGAATGTTGAATCTTTTGCTGGAGTGTCGAATGCATCGTCCATAAACTACAGACAGGGGGTGGCAGTGGCAATTGTCCTCATGTGCATCGATGCACACGGCTCAGTTTCCTGATGTTTTTGTAAAAGAACAATTGGCCAGCAGCAAAAGGTTGCACTGAAGCAGTCGCCATACCTTCGTCTCGGCTAACATGTTGGCTGTGTTAGTCACAGACTACCTCCCCTTTCTGAAAGGACCTCTTTGTAAAGACCCCATCACCCTTGTCAGGGATGGGCCTGGCCTTAAGATGTTTCCAGCGTTGGTTCAAAACCATCCTCCGTACAAAGCTGCTGTCCAGTGCCTGGTCCAGACTCTCAACAGGCTTCCATTGCTTCAGAATAACTGAAGCCTGTCGGACATTTGATGTCCATCCCTGCTTCTTGATCCAGGTGTCTATTTGGTCCTCAGAGGGCCGGCGGCCAGCAGAGTGTTCTGGAAAAACAAAACACATCAGCATTTGTGGATTCCTGTTTGTAGAGATTTCACCAATTGTGTGATTTTAATAGGTGTATACTCACCGAGGGAATGCTGTTCACGCAGTTGGGTGCAGTCGTAGCAGTGGTCGTAGCCAGCGGTCGTAGCAGTGGCGCTCATGCTTGGGGCCGCACAGCTCCTGCCTGCGGGCCCTTTTCGGAGCAGGCCCCTCGAGGGTCACCGGATAGAACTCTGCCAGACTGCTGTAGGCCGTCGGCCCGTCCATCCTCATCTCTCGGCTGGAGGGTGCACCAGATGGTTGTCTGCAAGATCACAAACAAATGAAGAAAGGGCAAATTAATCACTGCTGTGAGATGCAGAATTAATAACATTTTTATTACAAACTAAACACTCAGAACACTCACTACTGGACCACTGGAATCATACATAGACCACAAAGGGATGACGTTCAATACCGGACGCTGGACTGAACAAAACACAGGACTTAAATACACAGCACATAATACACAAACTAATTGGACACAGGGGTGAGACACAGGTGGAAGCACTGAACATTCACAAAATATATATACACACACACACACACACACACACACACACACACACACACACACACAGTTGAAGTCTTTGAATTATTAAACCCCCTGAATTATTCGCCCCCCTGTATATTTTTATTTCTAATAACTGATTTATTTTATCTTTGCCATGATGACAGTAAATAATATTTGACTAGATATTTTTCAAGACACTTCTATACAGCTTAAAGTGACATTTAAAGGCTTAACTAGGTTCATTAGGTTAACTAGGCAGGATAGAGTAATTAGGCAAGTTACTGTATAATGATGGTTTGTTCTGTAGACAATCAAAAAAATATATCTTAAAGGGGCAAATAATATTGACCTTAAAACGGTTTTAAAAAATTTTAAAAACTGTTTTTATTCTAGCCGAAATAAAACAAATAAAACTCTCTCCAGAAGAAGAAAAATTATCAGACATACTGTGAACATTTCCTGAATCTGTTAAACATCATATGGGAAATATTTAAAAAAGGAAAAAATTCAAAAGGAGTTTAATAATTTTGATAACTGTTGTGTGTATATATATATATATATATATATAATTATTATATTATTAAATTATATATATATATATATAATCTTTATTATTATTATTTTAGTGGGTGTGCAGAGTTAAATTCTCTTCTGGAAAGTTTCATACATTCTAATGTTGCTGCAAAATGCATTATTCAATCATTTAAAAATATTAAATTATTTAAAAATAAAGGTTAGAAAAATATCTTAGCAGGAAGAGCGTTCTTATGCAGACTAAAGACAGACAAAACCTGTACAAGAAAATGAGCTACACAAGAAAGTGAGATGTAGTACATGTAGACGCATAGTTACATTAGCTCAGATTGAGTCAATCTAACAACATTGCTGTTGTTTTGTTTCTGCATGTGAATTGTATCACACCAATTTGTTTACGTATTGACATACACTCATATCGACCTTAATCTGATTAAAAATGTTTAAGTTTCATGTTTGCTAAACAATATTTTAAGCAAGTATTTAACATACCTCTTCATGTGCGTGTCGCGTTTGGTTTGGTGTGATGATAAAGTTCTGGAGGCTTATAATAATACTGTACTGCCTCCCCCTACTGGACGCATCAGGAACAACAGGGCCGTAGATCTGCCTGGATCCAAGTCTGCATTCTCCCCCTCCTCAAAATCTTTAGTGTCCTTCAGCAAAAGCACGTCGAAACAACCAAATATAATAACCTAAAATGGTATTTTTAGAAAGATCTTTACATACCGCTAATGTCAGCGATGGTCAGACACTTAATGCAGGTCACGCTAGTTTCTGACGTCATCGACCGTTTCTCGAACACATTCTTTATTAGAACGCCACTGACTGTTAACCACAGTAACGTCACCGCGCCGCCATATTCAATCATCTTAAAGGTGCAGTGCGCGATTTCTGTGAAGCGCTGTAGAATATCATAATTATAATAATATTTCTGTTAAGGATTTGGGTGCCTGTAACGCTATATGTTGAGTATATAAATAATAGCAACTTTGATTCTCAGTTTGACCAACTTTTGTATGTTTATATTCTGTTTTGCGTAATTTATTATTTATTTTGGTCATTTATTCCATTGGCAGTGACTGTTTTACAGGTTAGGGTGAGCATTGATGTGAAAATATGAAGAACATTTTATACATTTATATATATTTATATTTATTTATTTTAGGTCCTGGTGGAGTAATATGTAAGGTGGAGTAATATGTAAGGTGGAGTAATATGTAAGGGTGGAGTAATATGTAAGGTGGAGTAATATGTAAGTGTATGTTTGCTGTATTGTATGTTATGTCAGTGTCAAATATGAATTTGGGCTCAGAATCTCTGTGCAGACAATAAAGTAAATGAAAAGTAAAGTAAATGATCATAATAGTAGTGGAATTACAACAAATGAAAACAGGCAGATAAATATTATGCAGCAGAATATAGACAATAACAAACATTTGTGTGTAGTGACTAATAATATAATAACTACAATATGCAGGTAGCAAGCTGTATAATAATAATAATAATAACAATTATATAATATGCTATATAATAATATGATAATATAATAGATCAATCAATGTATCAGTTATTAAATGTAAACCCTTTAAACACAAAGTTTGTGTGTTGAGTTTGGTAATGTGGTGCATCATTATTTAGTGTAAGATAGACACAACTAATAATAATACAGAATAAAGATGATTGATAATGACAACCAAATGTTGATTTAATGTAGTTTATACGAGTTCACTGATGAAGAAAATGTGTTCATGTATTTATAAACCTCACTTTTACAGCAATTTACACACATCTCTAATTCTCCAGTGTCCAGCACTGAAGCTTTGCAGGTTTCTTGAAGTGTCTTGGAGATGTTCTTCAGTTCTCCTGAATGATCTGATCTCTGTGTGGAGGATCGGCTGCTGTCAAACTCCTTTTACAAGCAAAACTCACACTGCATCATTACAATGAATAGCAAAGTGAAATGTGAACTGATGTTTCCTAATGACACACTACAATATAGAAACAACTGCTTCAAATAATTGTAGCTGCTGAAAATACTAGTGGTGTAATATTTTGGTCTCTACTCCCACATGAAACAATACTACAGTCATTTACAGCATTTTGTACAGTATTTATGAACAGATTTGATAGTATTTTTGAATCATACTATAATGAATTTAATTATTCTGTTGTGATCCTATAGTTGCTATGGTAACACAACATACATTTCTACAACTGTAGGATATATTACTGCCGACTTTAATCTGACCTCAATACATATATTTTATATATATTTTCCCATTTGATATATTTAATTTTAATATGTGATTGACGTGTGTTATGACTAACTTTTATATAATTAATATATTAATTTATATTAAATCTGTATTGCAGCTTATTTTTCCTTTTATTTACTTATTTTACAAACGTGGAGTTTATTGTATGCAGTAAATGTACAGATGTAAAGTATATTTAGGGTAAGGTCTGTGTAAAATAACTGTGCTTTTCATCTAAATATAGTGTACTGATACAGCAATGTGTGGTTGGTGTGTTAACAGTAACTTATTCATAATACCAACACTGGCTATAGCTTGAATATGACCAAAGCACTACTAAAGATGCTCTACAGCTTCTATAATAACAGTGTTCAGTCTCAAACACTGGGCCCAGACAGAGGTCAAAGTTCAACTGTTACTGTAGTACTTGAGAGTGTATAAATAAACTTATTTTTGTCTTACAACAATTTCACCAAACAACAAACCCTACAACATGACTTTAATTCACAAATATTTACTTTTTGTTAACATCTATGTAGAGCAGCACATTGGCTCAGTGGTTGCCTCATAGCAAGAAGGTCGCTGATTCGAGTCCCGGCTCGGTCAGTTGGCATTTCTGTGTGGAGTTTCCATGTTCTCCTTGTGTTGGCGTGGGTTTCTGCCGGGTGCTCCGGTTTTCCCCACAGTCCAAACACATGCTGAATAAACCGTAGTGTAGGAGTCTGTGTGTTAATGTGAGTGTATGGGTGTTTCCCAGTTCTGGGTTGCGGCCAGAAGGGCATCCGCTGTGTAAAACATATCCCAGTGTAGTTGGCGGTTCATTCTGCTGTGCCGACCCCTGATAAATCAGGGACTAAGTCGAAGGAAAATGAATGAATGAATGAATAACATTTATACATTTATTAAACTCTACTTCTACTTTATTGTTGTCCACAGAACTCAGTTTCATGAGAACAAGAACATTTTTTCTTTGCACCACCAAGCAGACAACAGAACTTTTAGCAGACTTCCTTTATGACACCGTCTCCATCTATGTTCTCCTGTGGTTCCCCAGATGGAGGCCAGGTCTTTTGGCTGAAAGAAATGGCAAAATAAACAAAAAACAGAAATTATACGTTTGGTTTCTGAAATATGTTACAAACAATTGTAGATTCTGACATGATTTATGAAAACTTTTCAGCTTCTACAAATGTCCCAGACAAAATGGGGTGGACGGCTAGAATGTAGTTCACATTGAAGACTGTTTACATCAGGGGTGTCAAAGTCAATTCCTGGAGGGCCAGAACCCTGCAGAGTTTAGTTCCAGCCCTGCTTCAACACACCTATCTGTAGGTTTCAAACAAGCCTAAAGCACTGAATTAGTTTGATCAGGTGTGTTTAATTAGGGTTGGAACTAAACTGTGCAGAGCTGCGGCCCTCCAGGAACTGGCTTTGACACCTGTGGTTTACATTATGTTGTATCATGTTTGCATTCATTCATTCATTCATTTTCTTTTCGGCTTAGTCCCTTTATTAATCTGGGGTCGCCACAGCGGAATGAACCGCCAACTTATCCAGCATATGTTTTACGCAGCGGATGCCCTTCCAGCTGCAACCCATCACTGGGGAACACCCATACACACCCATTCACTACGGACAATTTAGCTTACCAAATTTACCTATACTACATGTCTTTGGACTTGTGGGGGAAACCGGAGCACCCGGAGGAAACCCACGCAAACACAGGAAGAAAATGGAAACTCCACACAGAAATGCCAACTGACTCAGCCAAGGCTCGAACCAGCGACCTTCTTGCTGTGAGGCGAGAGCGCTATCCACTGCGCCACCGTCCTGCACAATGTTTGCATTCACATGTAAAACTCATATTGTATATCCAATCATATTTTGTGTGATATGAAGTTCACCCCATTCTAACTGAATATTCGATTATGACAGTAAGTACTTAAGAAAATAAATTAAGCATATCATTTATGGATCAGTCATTGCTTAACCTAATGCCACTAAAAAGGAGTACATATAAGCTGCACTGTAGCTGTGACAAAGCGTGTCTCAGTCCATTAAAATGAGCCTACAACAGTGGTCCAGTTACCTATTATATAAATGTAAATAACACCCAATTCATGCTAAATTAAACAGGCTTTTATCTGTCCCTTTAAAGACTAATTATAAGTCAATTAACCAAGAAAGGTGAGATTACCATGATGGACACGGGAGCCAACGGACCAGTTCTTCTGTACAGCGCTTGGGAAGAAAACAAACGTTATACTTTTATTTCATAAGTATTTAATTCAAATCCTTCAAACAACCAGCAAACATCAGACAACATATAAATCACCCAAACATTAAATGTGTGCTTCAGTATTTATAGCATTGAAGCTGAGAATGTTCAAACACTTTAACATTTTGTTTGTCTTTTCTGAGAAAGGCATACATGTAGGATAGATTATTCACACAATGCAGTCATATTGTATAACTACTAACCTTGTTTTCACGTGTCTCGGACACATATTGTACTTGGAAAATGTCCACTGTGCTGTGAAACTGGCGAGCTGTGAAGAAAACAAGAGCAATTCTGTAAATACAAACCATTCCACCTTAATGTAACAGTAGCAAAACCAACAGCACCGGTGTGATCCTGACTGCCATCATATCAGTAATCTACAAATCCCATTTCATTTGGCAAACTTTCCTAAACGCATTAAAAGCCCAAATCACTTCTGAACACATAAAACCTTTTTTTATCACAGACTTGAACAGAGAAATATTTACAATAGTTTTACTGACCAGTGTAAATGTGTTTAGTTCATATAAATACAGTTAATAAAGCCTTTGTTGCCTTTTGATGACATCATATTCTTTATTTGAATAATATGGGAACTGTGCAGTTTATCATAAGCGAGCTCTTGTGAATTCTCTGGTATTACCAAGATGATTAAATATACTTTGTGTAGCACATTGTTGATTTGGGTCTTTACAAAGCACTTTAAAAGCGAAGTCTTTTACCAAGTCTAATTTAAGAGGCAAAGATGGCGAAAACTTCCGAGAGGTTACACTGTATAAACTGCAGCTAAAACCATTTCTAAGTAAGTAAATGCTCAGGGCCTTTAGTTTCTCCACTTAAACAGAGAAAGATATAAAAAAGCATTTCCAAGGCAAGAAAGACTTGGACTTCATTTCCAGATAACATCTCTTAGTGCACTACCAATACAAAGTTATATCCTTAACTAAAGGTGTAGCATTTCTAGGCATGTTCTCTGAACCATAACTTAAAGAACTTGCTTAAGGTATAACTCCTTATGTGTGATCTTGCGTGGCTTTGTCCATGGTGGTAGTTCTGGACTGGTTCTCTTCACTCAATCCAGATCCTGCAAATGTAATGACCACTCCAGCAAAATACACATTTGGTACATCATTTGTGCACATGCTTCTTTTAACATGTAGGCTACTGAACCTGCTTTAAATGACTGAGTGCATTTCATCTTCACATAGATTCTTTTATCATTAGTTCTCAAGATATTTAAGCTGAATCATGAGTTACAAGATAAGATATTTGGTAATAAGGTCAGCATTTGCTGTGCAAGAAAGACTCGATGATCTCTCTCCTTAATCTCGACCCACAATCAAGAGTAGGTCGAGAGTAAGGAGAGACTGGATATGTCAAGTCCATCTTTTTTACATACAACATTATGAAGCTCTGACTTACAGAAGGTATGGTTAAATAAGGATGTTGCAGGAAACATGTTAATGTTACAACTTCAGGTATAACTTAGAAACAACATAATGTTAAGAGGTTTTCGGGAAGCGCAGCCATGGTTATTATTATACATATAACATTTGTTATTAAAAAGCTGAGA
Organism: Danio choprae; assembly: GCA_903798125.1. NCBI lineage: Eukaryota > Metazoa > Chordata > Actinopteri > Cypriniformes > Danionidae > Danio > Danio choprae. Next base: position 11,201 of record CAIGQW010038452.1, read on the forward strand.
GTACAGTCCGCTGTTCTTAGTATGTGTTTTTATAGAGGTAAACCACCAGAGCAAACCTCTCTGTGAAAGATTCTGCACTACATCAGCAGCAGGAGATTTACACACATTCACTGCATGAGCAGAAATCAAAAAGTGTAAGTGTCAACTCTTAGTGTGAAGTATCCTTATATACAGTATAACGGCGCTGAAATTACACATTCTGTAGGCAGGGCAAGATTTAGTGTAGATTCTGATATACTGAAAATGTGTTTGGGTTGATGATTTCATGGCTCGCTATTGCATGACATCAGCATAGTTGTTGCTTCCCTGCACAATGTTAATCAAATCCCCTATTCTAGAGAAAAGAGGAAGAATAAAATGTTAATTTATGTATCACCAACATCAACAGACTAATATGAATGCTAGGC
>CAIGQW010038582.1:0-15472 GCA_903798125.1 Danio choprae
ATTTTATGTCCGAATTTGCCAGGGGTATGAATATAAACATATAAACATATAAAAAAAATAAACAATCAAATTTGTAAAAATAACCATCCAGAACAATAACCGTTGTAATCAAATAATTTCTAACATTAAAAAAAATCACATTCCATCCTTTCTGTGTGATTCGACTTCTTATGATCTTTTCAATGTTTTGCTCACACAACATTCATTTCTAGAAGGCTAATGTTCAGTAACAAACAATGTTCTGGGATCTTGTTTTGCCCCTTGATAAATTTAATACACTGATAATAATATACACTTATAATAATACTAACTTGGGCTGCAACATTTAAAAGCAAATTGCAAAATTGGCAAATTGCAAACCGTTAAAAGCCAAATTTGGTAGCAAATTACTGTTTGTCATTGTTGGATCCATTAGTGATATTTGCATGGAATGTTGCTGGTAAAATCTAATATTCTTTGTCTACTGAGTATTTTGATATTTAATAAAGTGCCTCTGTGTTAGCTTAGCAATGTGCTAGTGCAGATTCTGTTAAATTAACTCTCTACTGGCTTCCAGTACCATGTCACATTCATTCATTTTCCTTCAGCTTAGTCCCTTTATTCATCGGGGTCACCACAGCGGAATGAACTGTCAACTTATCCAGCATAAGTTTTACGCAGCGGATGCCCTTCCAGCTGCAACTGGGAAACATTCATACACTTTCGCATTCACACTCATACACTACGGCCAACTTAGTTTATTCAGTTCACCTATAGCGCATGTCTTTGGACTGTGGGGGAAACCGGAGCACCCGGAGGAAACCCACGTGAACACGGGGAGAACATGCAAACTCTACACAGAAATGCCAACTGACCCAGCTGGGACTCGAACCAGCGACCTTCTTGCTGTAAGGCAACAGTGCTAACCACCCACCATATCACATGAAATAAAAAAAATAACATCTTACTTATATTCAAATCACTACATGCCTTAATTAATTTATAACGTTGTAATTTACTCATTCACTACACTTTTGTTGCACCAAATCTCTGGAACTCTCTCCCACACTCACTGCATCAATAATACGTTTAATTTCAAATCTCTTCTTAAACGTATTTATTTTCTGAATGTTACAATTATTAAAGTTCTGTTGTTTCTGTTTTCTTTACTATTTGTTCTCGCGTCTTTGTTATTTTTTGTTTGACTTTGTTATTGTCTTGTTCTCCTACTTTTGTTGCAATGCACTTGAGCACCGGAAAGGCGTTAAATAAAATAAACATTCATTTTCTTTTCGGCTTAGTCACTTTATTAATCAGGGGTTGCCACAGTGGAATGAACCGCCAACTTATCCAGGATATGTTGTACGCAGCGAATGCCCTTCCAGCTGCAACCCATCACTGGGAAACACCCATACACTCTCATTCACACACACACACACACACACTGTGCCACCGCGCCACCCAAAATAGACATTATTATTATTATTATTATTATTATTATTATTATTATTATTATTATGTTTTAACACCAGGCTGTTGGGAGTATGATTGATATTTTATGTACTGCTGTCTGTAATAATTTTTAATATTGCAGTGTTTGAAATCAGTCATACCTTTTGTGACCTCTATGAACATTAGCCATGCACTGTAAAAATGAACAGCAGAACTGATTAAAGGAATTGTGTTAATTTAATTTATATACAATAAGTCCATGACTTAATGGAATCAAGTTATATTATGAACTTAAAATTGCATTGTATTTAAGTGAAACTGACCGAGTAGAAGCAGGTTTCTAGTTCTCAGCATGCTTTGTGTCAGACACCAGTATATTAAGCAAATACATGTATATAAAATTAAGTGTGTGTGTCCGTGTGTGTGAGTGTGTAAGTGTGTGTGTGTGTGTGGGTGAGTGTGGGTGAGTGTGTGTGCACGTGTGTGGAGTGTATGTTGGGTGTGAGTGTATGTTGTGTGTGTATATATATACACACACAACAGTTCTGTCTGGTTCTTGAATCTGATTGGCTGATTGGCCATGTGATATTCTGCCAGTAACAGCACTTTTACAGCCTTTTCACCCTTCACCTTTGTGTATTACTTCGCCCACATACAGCAACAAGCAGAGGACACTCTACAGTTTGACAAATATTACTGCTGTTGGGCAATTTAATGTACTTTAGAGTCTTTTTTAGTCGAGAATGTAGTTGTTTAGATTGCAACTATGCAGTTTATTTATAAGGATAGTGCCTATTTTAAAATATTTATATTTTCTGAGAGACAGTGCGTCGGCAGTCATTAGCCTGCTATACTGAGCAGACCAAATACGGTTGACGTTGTCTATCCACAAGATGGCAACAGGACCGCATAATAAGCCCTTAGAAGATTAAAACTGATTTCTAACTACAGCTGATCAAATCATTGTTATACTGGTGATATTCTAAGTCGATCTCTCTCTTTTGTATGTTGTAGTGCTGTATTTATACCTTATAATTATAGTGTATTGAGTGTGAGATGGGAGTCGCATATCAGGATAGTGTGTTGTGTTGGCAGAAAGAAAGAAGAAATGCCCACATGTGTTTAACGTTTTTCCTTATCGCAAACACAACAGCAATCTGGTAGTGATTGCGCTGCTTTTTCCGGGGTTAATTATTGTGATATACCGATTGCAACAGAGAAATACTGTAGACTGCAATAGACTGTAATACTGTAAGGAGATACCGCGTGAACACAGGGAGAACATGCAAACTCCACACAGAAATGCCAATTGACCCAGCCGAGGCTCGAACCAGCGACCTTCTTCCTGTGAGGCGATCGTGCTACCCACTGTGCCACTGTGAGGCCCCTATTGTTATTATTATTATTATTATTATTATTATTATTATTATTATTATTTATATATATATTTTTATTATTATTATTATTATTATTATTATTATTATTATTATTATTGCTATTATTACTATTATTATTATTATTATTATTATTATGTTCCATCACCAGGCTGTTGGGAGTATGATTGATACTTTGTGTACTGCTGTGTGTAATAATATTTATTATTGCAGTGTTTGAAATCAGTCATACCTTTTGTGACAACAGCAATCTGGTAGTGATTGCGCTGCTTTTTTCGGGGTTAATTAGTGTGATATACCGATTGCAACAGAAAAATACTGTAGACTGTAATACTGTAGATATTTCTGTAGATGGATGGCATTTCATGTCTTGTTCTGCCTTATAATCTTAAAATGTCAGCAAAATTACCTGTTTTGTCATCACTTTAGACATTACGCTAGAGAATCATTCAGACACTAGCTCTAAAGTGATGCTGGTGAATTAGTAATGGCTTCTGCTGTTCTGACGTCAGCTACAGATGTGAATGAATAGAGGAGGAAAGTAGTTCCTAATGCAAAAGGGTTTTTAGCATAGTGTTGCATAGTGCTAATATACAGCCATATCGTACTGCTACTCGTGTGATATTGCTACTCGTATGACATATATATATATATATATATATATATGTATATATGCCATTTATAGTTACATAAACACATGCTATTTACGTACTTGCACTTACCTATAATCATAAAGATTGGAGTTTATGTGACATTTATGTAAAGAAATTGCACAAGTTAGTCAGTGGTTATTGTAGTTAAACCATAGTAACCGGAAATTAACCATGGTTTTGCTGCACTAACCATAGTTTAACCATGGATTTTGAGGTAAAACTGTAGTTATACCAATTTATATACAAAAAACACACTTACTATAATAACATCCTGATTGCTTTTGGTACAGTTAATTCGTTATGTGGAGTACAGCTCTTATAAATCATTGTATTATGCACTAGGCCTGCATATTTTCTATGTTTATCATAATATCACTACATATTATGTAGTACATTGAGCTCTGAGTAAAGTCTTGAGCCGTGAGCATTTTCATGGAGTGCAGCTCTTACAAACCTTTGTTTTTGTGTACTACTTTTATGATTATTAGAGCATCACAAAGTCAGCTTACACTAACAGCACACTCAATTCAATTCAATTGTGAGTCAAGCCTTTGTGAGTATTTCCATGGCATTCAAAGTTGCTGGGCGTTGTACATCGTTTATGACGTTGAATTTAACTTCGGATGCTTCCCTAGAAGGCATCTGTTTATGTAGGCTGTTCACGTGGTTACAAAACACAGCCACTGAATGCTTTTCACGGGCCTATGCCTTTATATATCCCCCTTACACGATTGAAATTGAGCGCTGACTTTCTGATGTACAGCAAATAGTGCTTTCATTTTTTGCACGCAATTACCCATAATGCAGGTTGCGGGCAGGATCATGAGCCCACAGCTGTTTCTTTATACCATTGTGTTCATGTGGCAGCATTTACATACATTCTCCTTTCTGCTTACATAAAATGGCCTCATTACTGTCTGTCTTCAGCGCAGGCAGAGTGTCGGTTCTGTTCTGCCGTTGCCTCCTGTTGACATTACCAGTAATCATGTCATTTCCTGTTGACTCCTCCTCGCACGTGTCGTTGTGTGCCAGTCTTTTTCTCCACAGCTCTCCTCTCCCCCCTGTCTGAGAAAAGGCTTTATCTTCCCACCATACTCTGCTCATTTGTGGCTGAATTCTGCCGCTGGGCCGGCGTGTCAAACGGATTATGGGGCAGAATGAGATTAAGGAAAACAGCGTGAGAGTGTGACCAGCCATTATGACTGTTTCAATGCTAAATGCCTCCTTCTCCGAAGCTGGTGCAGTGAGCTGGAGCGTGCATTGGCTGCTTTTATTGACGGTGTGTAAAGCGCACTCAATTCCTCACCGCCAGAATGTCTCTTTCTTTCATTATTTTAGTCAGCCATGTCCTCATAATCTGTGGTTTGATTGCATGAGTGCTGGATTATCGGCAATTATTTCTTCTTTGTGTGGAATATCATTTCGTTTTTAAAGGGAATATTTGAGTTTTCTTATGTAAAAAAGCAACCAAATTGGTCATTTGTGCAAGCAAGCATCTTATTACAACATATAGTTACGTTTTAAAGTTTAGTGCCCTCTAGTGGATCTAAAAATATTGACAGATTCTTGTTGCGCATGTGACCATTGTAAGCAATCAAAATGCTAATTTTGAAGTCTAAAGTTATTTCAAACTAGGTTAGTATCCAAAATCTGCCCCTATAACCTTCTATATTCACTATATTCACTATTACCTACATTAGACCACTTATATAGTCCACTTGAAGGAGTGAATGAAAACATGCGAGTGAATTTGAGTACTGAGTGCACTGGAAAGGATGCCGTTTTATTTGGGCTTTGCTGATTGATAAATCCCTCAGACTGATTATTAGATTTTAATGTTCTTTGGCAGACCCTGTGATAGCTATTTAACACTTAGCGAGCTGTTTTTGAGCAATAAAACAAAGTATTTTGATTTCTTTCATGTATACAAGCGTTACTTCAATTAAATAATGTTGTATTTTCAAACTTACACCAATAGGATTCCAATGTGGATGCTGTCTTTGTGATCAGACACAGAAATGTATTTGGTGCGCAAACTCTCACAGTGCTTTATGGCTGTTCGCTAGCTGTTGAGTGTACATGGGTTGTACGCTCGTTGTTGCGGTGCATTGTGGGATTTGATTTGAGCGCACTTCACAACATCCACTATGGTTTTGGACACCACTAGATGGCTGCTCCCTCAAATAGTGCACTATTTAAGGGTATAGGGGGCGATTACAGATACAGCCATTATGTGTGGTTTATAATTATTATTATTATTTCATGTCTTGGCTGTGCATTTAAAAATGGCGCTTCCTCTTTTTTCATATGTACTCCAGTTTTGTTTCACGCTCTGGTGCCGATTCTCTGTGAACCAATAGTGCTCAGCTGTAAGACAAGCTCCGTAATTTTGGTACTATTCTGTTGGGTTAAGTAAACTTTGTAAAGGGTTGCCAAAAAGTGGTATGGTGTGGTTTATTTTTTTGCTACCTTTGACAGACCTTTGACCTTTGTACTGTACCGAATCATACCGCTCAAAAAAAATAGACCATTATAGACAACACAGGCTCATTGTGGATATGTACCCCGTCTACATTTCTGGAGAGCGCGAATGTAAGCAGAAGTACGTATGGTTGTATTTCTTTTTTTTAAATCAATGCTACAGAGTGGTATGAGGCCACAGACGGCTTCTGTTGCTTTTAGTGCTAACAGCTGACTGCTTACCTCCATACGGACGGCTTTTCCGGTGTTACCAGTTTCCCCAGTAGCGTACGCCAATGGATTTGGGACATAGAGCAGAGTTGACCGCGGCGACGGGGTTCGAGTCCATTGAAAAACGGTTCCAGAAACCAGGTAAAACAAAAGCAAAAAATAAACAACCGGCTGAAAAAGTGGTGAAATCACACGACTGCGACTGCTTTTCTCTTCTACATTGCTTTTGAAAACACTATCAGTTGGGTTTTAGGTATGGGGTGGATGGGTTAGTCAGTCAGTCAGTCAGTCAGTCGACAACAAGCTGGCCTGGTCGCCTGAAGTGTATATTGCGCCCTCTGATGGATTTATTTGAGAAGAGGACGCCCAAGAGAAATTTGAGATGATCAATAAGCGTACACAGTGGCCTCTGGTGGATTTGCAAAAACAAAAACTGTGAGCCGACGTACCTCCAGTTGCTTATTTTGATGTCCCCAGAAATGTAGACCTGGGTATATATCATGAGCCTGGGTTGATTATAGACCACCCCTTACACATTTTTTGTCCTGTTTCAAATTCACAAAACTGATATTTACATTTGCAGTTGGCAGCTCATTCCACTGTGGCAACCCCTGATAAATCAGGGACTAAGCCGAAGGAAAATTAATTGAATGATATTTACATTTGCACATTTGGAACACTATTTAGTCACTATTTCGAAAAAACACATTTTACCAAATAGTTGTGCTCCTACAACACAGCGCTTTAACAGTCGAGCTACACGATTCCCTATTTATACAATAGCATTGATGAAAGATCTTGCAGTAGGGGCATCTATTTTAGAATACACTCTCATGGGTCACATTTCAAGAAAGTGATAAACAACCTAAATGGTTGTTTAAGATGGAGGACATGTTGGAATATTTGGTTCGAATGAAATTCGGATGTCGGGTTTTAGCTGTTTCTCTTGTGCATGTTTGCATTTGCAATACAAATCTATGATCTCAATGGCCATGAGGGAGCGGGATCTGAGCGGATCTGCAGTATGTACAGAGACTGCAGATAGCTGCTGTTGTGCTGTCATTAAAGACTCTATCAGCCGCAAGGTGCAGACGGGAATCAGGAGATGCTTTATGGAATACAGTTCCTAATGTAAACACAGCCATTATTATCCCTCAGACTCCCACAGATCGCTATCACTGACAGAGAAAATAGAGTCGGACTGACGAAGACTGAAGCAACGAAGGGAGAACTGGAAAATGGTTAAGCTCTGTGATAGCAGATACCAGATGCTAATCGGATGTTAAAGTCCTCATGAATTCAAAATGGACTTTATTTAGCTCACATCGCTAGTCTTGTGGAACACAGTTGTTTTTGTGTGTCTTTGAATAATCTTTGTAATCTTTTGCCAAAATCTGAAAAATCCTTTGCGTTCTGAAATGGCATTTATACAGGGATGTCAGTTTGATGCCTTGGGCAGATCGCAAAGCCTGCCTGAAATCAAAATAGATAACATTTCTCTATGGAATATTGCAATACAGTATTTATTATTAATGACATATCTTAGACTTATTTCACTGCTGCGATTCAGGGCAAATTGTGGAATTCCCAATGGACAAAAACTGTATATATATTACAATAGGAAATAAATAAAAAATAGTACTTCTGATTCACAGACTTTAAAGATGCTTTAAGCTATTTGATCAATTGTATTAGCTTCTGCTATTTTGCTACAAGTCCTCTAAAAAAACACTGTCTAAATCTTTTTCCTGTTACGTTTTGTGAGTGACAGATGTTTTGAGGGCTTTTAAACTTGTGAAATGGAATGATATTTTCCCGTTTCACGTCACATGTCAGAATAGTTGATAGTGAAGTGCCCATGAGCAAAGGCGTCAGCATTACTTTCTGTAGAATTGAAAAGTGCTGTTTAAGTACCGTGGTACAATGATGGTTTTACAGTAGTGCTTTTATGTATACCATGACATGATTATTTTGCTTGCTCTTTAGTAGGAAGATGCATTATTTAAATGTGTTTCAGTAACCTAGTGTGCAAAATAAATAATAATTGATTTAAATGTTCAATTTCACCACAGGTCGATGATGCTGAATGTTAGCAATGTCTTTGTGCCAGTTTACATAAAAGTATGTTGGGTTGAAATTCTGGTCAGTGAGATTTTTTTGTGAAAGAAATGAATGCTTTTATTCAGCAAGAGTGCATTAAATTGATCAAAAATGACACTGTACACTTATAATGTTAAAAATATATATTTTGAAACATTATGAATGCACTGTGTCACTTTTGATCAATTTTATGCATCCTTGCTGTTCTTTTGAATTTAATCTTTATTAAAGAATCCAGAAAAAAAATATCTATCACAGTTTTCACAAAATATTAAGCAGGTCAACTGTTTTCAACATTCATGAGGATGAGGATAATGATGAGCATCAAATCAGCATATTAGAATGATCATGTGACACTGAAACTGGAGTAATGATTGAAAGCCAATCAGAGTGCTCTCTTTTGTGACAAGATGTAATATGTGGAGCACTTCAAATAAACTAGCCCAACTTGGTGCAGCACAACCTTTAAAGGTCCCGTGAAGTGCTTTGAAATGTGCATTTTTATTCGATGTTTGACATAACAACCGAAACACAAAGAGAGGGTGGTACATAGTGTAGCTCCTCCCCTTCGCCAATAACGTTTTGCTTTATCACCGCTCTGCCAGTGAGAGTGGTTGAGCTCAAGCGCAAGGGGAAGGGCATGTCAGATACTAGAGAGCATTTGATTGGTCATGATTTGATGAGAAACTGAAGTATGATGTGACGTGAAAAAAAAAAAAAAACATTGATCCATAGATGGAAGTGACAAACTACAAGCCTTACATGTTTATGTCCGTTTTACTAGCTTATAGAAATCCTAAAAACTAACAATACTGATGCTAACATCTAAAAAACTTTTTCATTTCCTGGGACATTTAAAGGTTCTTCATGGAACCCTCCAATTCTGTTAAATAATGATTATATTTAAAGGGTTAGTTCACACCAAATTAAAAGTGTGTTATTAACTTCTCACCATGATTCAATTTTCCCCCAATATCTTCGTTCATCTTTGGAATACAAATTAAGATATTTTAGGTGAAATCTGCGAGCTTCCTCGTCCTCCATAAACAGCAAAATTCAAAACCCATTCAAAAGTCTAGAAATGTACCAAAAACATCCTCAAAACCGACAACGTGCCTTCAGTGGTTCAACTGGAATATTATCATGCTACGAGAATCCTTTATTTCAGTTTCTTCTGAAAAAAACAACAACTATTTCTTCCATTCAGTGTCAGTATATTGCGCCCATTCACAAGCACTGCACACTGATGTATACCTTTTGTATATTTAATGTATATCTAACATATCTGAATTTGTGTTATGATGATGAATGAAGGCCTCAGGTGTTTGCAAAGACATGAGGATAAAAAGTTATTAACATCATTTTCATTTTTAGTGACGTAACATATTAATTGTTATTATATTCCACATTTCTATAATAAATTTAATGTAAGATCAGCCATACTCTAAATTATATCAGAATGTGAACACCATGTTATACGTCAAAACATGGTAAAACCTTAGCTGCTTTTTTTTCTTCTTCTTGTTAGTGCATCCTTTCTAGTGGAACTAATGTTTTGATGTCATTGTGCACATTTTGAACATTACAGTACGTCACTGCAAGTCATGTCCTGCCACACTGTGCCCATGAGGAGCACGGAGGCCAATCATGTGTCCCAGCGCACACATGCTTTAAAGTGGTCAACAGTGAGTCTGAGTGCTGGTCTCTCTCACCCTCACGTCCCAGAGGGGATGCGACACGGTGCTAATGGAAGAGAGCTGTCTCAACAAGCCCCCAAGCTCTCTGCTTCTCCAGCGCGACTTCCTTTCCTTGCCACTGTCTTTACAGTAAGGTCTGAGAGAGTGTTAAGCATTCAGTGATGATAATTGGCTCAGATTCCCAGCTGGTTTTAGTGGCATTAAATATGAATAGGAGGCTCATGTAGACTTGTTTAGACGAGAGGAGTTACGAGCAGAGAAGTGTTTTTTCATGAAGTATCATCAGGGTGAATAAGAGCAGGCTAATGAAACAGGTCTAAATCAGTGGAGTGTTGTCACACACACACACACACACACACAAACCCACACACACACACCACACACATAGCTGATTGTAATCAGTGTACCTGAACCTGGAGGGGGGAAAATGACAACCTTTGCCAGTTCCATTTTAAATATTTTCAATTCAGTTGTTGACCCTTGTGACCTACTGTACAATCAGAGACAGTAGGAGCTGAGTTAGTCCACATGTATGTATTCAAATAAGCTTAATCTTGATTCCTCAGTATGGCAACTTTAGTGCCACCTTAATTCCCAGACATTGGAAAACTAGTGTTCAAGAAAGAGGATTGTTTTGTCCCCTCAGGTTTCATTTGTCTGGGGTAAAAAGTTGCTTTTGAACACATTACAAAGACAGTTGCTGCATTGCATCACATACTGTACAGTTTTATTATACAGGTCCCCTTATGTCACTCCAGGTTTCTATTGTGGAACTAGACGCACATACATACACATGCACACTCTTTAAAATAGAGCTTAAAATGGCCAACAGGACATCATCTGCAAATAGCAGAGATTAAATCCAGTGGTCCCTGAACCAGAGTTGGTGGTCTCCGAACCAGAGATGGCAATGCAAACCAAACTTGCTCCATTCATTCAGAGAATGCCCTTAACAGAGCACTTCAGACCCTATATTCGCAGAGCACCCCTACAGAATGCCATGACATGGTTGAATACCTTTTCCAAGTCCACAAAACATGTGGACTGGTTGAGTATACTTCCATGATCCCTCGAACACCCTAGTTACAGTATAAAGATGGTCCAGTGTTACACAGTCTGAACAAAAACTGAATTGCTCCTCCTGAATATGAGGTTCAACAATCGGCCAGATTCTCCTCTCCAGTACTCTGGCATAGACTTTTCCAGGGAGGCTGAGGGAGGCTGAGGAGTGTGATCCTCCTATAGTTAGACCACACCATCTGGTCCCTCTTCTTAAAAAGGGGAACCACCATGCCAAATGCCTAGTCAAGAGGTACTGTCCCCAACTTCCATGTGATGTTGTAGAGGCCGGTCAGCCAAGACAGACCCACCTCATCCAGACCATTGAGGTACACAGGGTAGATCTCATCCCTGCTGCCTTGTCACTGCCACAAACCACAACCATAAAGTCAATCACTGACCTCTGACCTCCTGGTGCCATGTGCACTGGTGGACAACCTTATGCTCAAACATGGTGTTCGATTTGGACTGACTGTGACTAGCACAAAAGTCTAGCAACAAATTACCACTCGAATTCAGATTAAAGTGGCCGTTCCTCCCGAACACGCATCTCCAGGTATCACTATCGTTACCCACATGAAGTTCCCCAGTAGAACAACAGATCAGTCCCAAATCACAGTATGTTGAAATAAATATTCCAAAGTTACACAGATAATATACTATTTCTGGTAGAAATTTTAAGTGCAGAGACATGCATTCTCTAACAGATAACACTGCCCACAATACATTGAGAGCTGAACGTAAATTTGATTAGTAGCTAACATGTTTAACTACAAACACAGGTAAAAAAAAAGTGTTAACAAACTAAGTGGAGATAAGTGGATAGGCTTTGGTAAAGATGTTTGAATGATTCTTAATTGATATCTAACATTCTGGAATATATTTATTTAATATTTCACTTTGTATTTTATTGGCAACAACAGTTTAAACTTGTATAAAGACGTGTTTGGTCATTAACTTCTGAATGCATAATTATGCAAACACCCTAGGAGATTTCTCTGCATGAAAGACCTGCGCATGGCGGATTAACCTGCTGCTGCACCTCCAATATGGTAGGAAATTAAATATGAAAGAAATGTGGATGATGTGACAAAATGATTGATAGTGCACGTAACTAATCAACATAACGGTCCGTTAATGAGGAAGTAGTCACAAAGCGTGCATATTCTTCTGCTACACACTCAGTGTAGTATATACTTTATCTTCACAAAAGAGTAGATATTTAGTGAAGCTCATCTTCCATGAAGAGATTTTGTAAATTTTCTTTCTTAAATATATCAAAACTGATTGTATTTTGGCTAGTAATGTGCATTGCTACTAAGTTAATTTGCACAACTTTAAAGGTGATTTTCTCAGATTTTTAACCCTCAGATTCCAGATTTTGAATAGTCATATCTCGGTCAAATATTGTCCTATTCTAATAAACCATACACCAATGGAAAGCTAATTTCAGCTTTTAGATGAAGTTTAAATCTCATTTTCCAAAAAACAATATTTATGACTAGTTTTGTTGTCCAGGGTCACATATATTAATTACTGTTACCTCATCTGCATGATTTCCTGAATAAATTAGGCTCTAAAGCACCACAGGCATATAAGACAGCACATATAAATGACACTATCATTCTTAGTGAATCCTCCCAGAAAGAGCAGCACCTTTCAGACTGGATCCATCTGTTGTATGAGGACTGTGTCTGTTAAAACTAGGGCGAAACACTGCAAGAGCTCGACTAACATATTTCAGCCTTTTTGAAGAGCACCACTCCAATACACGACCTGTTCACATGCAGCGTCACTGTAATCCTGCTCGCTTCTCTGCATGTGTTATGAAAAGCCTTCCTGTTTGTTCTTTCAGTCCAGGTTGAGTAACTGGATGCACAGAGGCTGTTGTGGAAACCCATCAAGCTTTTTCCTGTGAGGGGAGGCTCATTTCAATGCAATCCTGGATAAATGGGTCTCCAGTACAGTATGAATGCATATGTGCATCTCTGAATGCAGAACAAATGTTAAAGCATCATACGCTAATGCATATTATGCATGTGAATATAAATGCTCTGGCTGTGTTGTCCTAGACTTATGTGACAAGTTGACTCACATAAATAAATATTATACCATGTTATTAGATCTTTTTTATCTGCAGTCAATCAATCAGTGAATCAATCAATTGATCAAAAAAAATTATTTATATACACACATACACAGTGGGTAAAATAAGCATTGAACACATCATGATAAATATATCTCTAAAGGTGCTGTTGGCATGAAATTGACCCAGATTTTGGTAAAAACCCGAAAAGACACCTGGTAGAATGGAGCTACATGCATTGCTCAGATATGATTTTTCCCCCCAGACTTTAACAGTGTCTAAAAATCTTGATGGTTCTGTAGGTCTCGTCTATAAACTCTAATCTTTAGTTCTTATTTTCTATTGGATTCAGGTCAGTAGATTCATTCTAGCAGCTTTATTTTCTTTTCTGAAAGCAGTTGAGAGTTTTCCTGGCTGTGTTTTGAATCATTGTCTTGTTGGAATGTCCAACTGTTTTCTTTGCATGCATGTATTACTTAAGTTGTTACTTATATCTGGTGAAAATTTCAAGTCAAAAGCACCTTTAAAAAACTGAGAAAACTGACCACACTGAAGAAGTTGTCCTTACAGTGATAAAAAGGTCAGGCAAACATATTCGATTACAAATCAAACCAGTTTTGTAGTATTTATTTCGTGTTGCTCAATGAAATGCACAAAAGTAATCCTTTATTTGTCGATAATATGTCCCCTTACATATCATTTGTGTGAAAAGGAACAAACATTGTTGGTGTCATACTGCTCCGTACATTATACCCAGAAACTTCAGTCAAACTAATGTTAAATTACATTTTTGCACATATTTCCAATGAGCCCATGTTGAAAAATGTTCTTGGACTAATGTGTTTGTTGCGTAATGTGTGCCTGCCACATCTATTTCCATCACCTATGAATGATTCGAAGGTGGTCTGGACACAAACCTAATACATAATGCACAACAGTGAATGCGGAAAAAATAATCTCATCAGTGCCTTTCAGTCAGTTCCACTTTGCCCATGGACCACAGTCCCGAATGAATCCAACAGAAGAGACTAAACCAGCAATGAGGCACTTGAAACACTGCAGTCTGCATTAGAAATAGCGTTTCGGATGGTTCTGGCAGGCAGCTCGTGTCAATGAAGTGAGGTGGTGGAACTCAGAGCAGGTAGTAATGCAAGCGGACGCCCACAAGCCCTGGCGGACGAAAGAGAGAGAAAGGGAGAAATGCTGTTTCTTCTGCTGGAGGCTTTCACTGCGCCACATTCTCCTGCCAAACACATGACCTCTCATCTCTGCTGCAGACTGCATATGTGTGTGTTTGCATGTCAAAGAGACACCCTGAGCATCATGTGAAGAAAAACTTCAGATTGCTGAGAATGAGAGAGAGAGAAAGAGAGAAAGGGAATATACCGATGCCAATGCTCGGCAGACAGGGACGTATTTCAACACGGAATGGAGAGAAAAATCATTAGAGGGCAAACCTTCTCCACCTGCCCCCTCCATCCATCACCTCAGGCCACAAGTGGCCCTCCATCACCTCTATCTCTTCATTTCTATCTGCTCGTCTCTTTTTAGCCACAAATCTGCAGCCTCCGTCCTATTAGATGCTCTTCCTTGCTTCTGTTTCATTTGCTATGCCGTAATGTCATTACAGCCCACCTCAATTCAATTCCACGCAATTTAAATGGAAAGCTTTTCAAAAAAAGAAAATAAAAAAATGCTGAAATTGGCATTGATAGCCATGCGTTTAGTTAAAAGTAAACAATGCTTGTCCCGTAGGCATGTAATCACAGCTTGTGTCACACAAATGTATTTGTTGTTCTTGAAAAAAAGTCTGTCTCCTCGTTGCCAGCACATTCTGTTGTTCTGCTTCTGTCGAACCCGGTTGGCTCATGCATTATTGACCCACAATTGAATTTTGATGAGCGCAAACTCCCAATCCACCTCACGCATTTGGT
This sequence comes from Danio choprae, assembly GCA_903798125.1. Classification (NCBI taxonomy): domain Eukaryota; kingdom Metazoa; phylum Chordata; class Actinopteri; order Cypriniformes; family Danionidae; genus Danio; species Danio choprae. The sequence continues at coordinate 15,046 of CAIGQW010038582.1, forward strand.
GATGCAGCTGATGCACACAGAGATCAATGTACAGGAGATTGTGCTACATGTCGATGTGTTGTTTGTGATGTACTTTGCGTTTTTATTTTTTTACTATATGGCTTCTGCTGCTGATTCTTGTCAATCTTCAGTATAGAGGAGACTGGAGTAGTTTCACAAGGCCTGTAGCCTGTAAAGACTGTAAGGTTTGGAGTCAGAAGTTCAATTACACAATTTCCAGTTTATTGTAACAGTAAGCTATGTTTTCATTTAAATTTGAGAATTTGCTTAATGTGCACATTTTCCCCAGTCATTTATTTTTTATCATTCATTCATTTTCTTTTCGGCTTAGTCCTTTTATTAATCTGGGGTCGCCACAGTGGAATGAACCGCCAACTTATCCAGCATATGTTTTACGCAGCGGATGCCCTTCCAGCTGCAACCCATC
>CAIGQW010038592.1:0-17093 GCA_903798125.1 Danio choprae
AGGTGTAGCCTGTTCTTCACCACAAGCGAAAAAGTTCTGTCAAGGGAATTTTAAACTATGAGAGTATGAAGCTTTTCCTAACTTCAGCAGGTAAGAAAAAAAAAAAACCTACAGACATTTACTTTCAAATAGTGACATTAGCACCCTAATGTATTGGTAACGTGAATGACAATCATATTATTTTGTATTACATTAATATTATGGCTTGAACTGAGTCACTGGTTTGTATTATTACAGAGCCCAAGCTAATTGTAGCTTTTATTATGTTGAATACTCTAAAGGCATTTGTAGGTCAATAACTGAAAAAAAAAAAAATGTACAAATGTTTTGATCCTTCATTATAAACAGTATTAGTACAGTCAATATATTTTTTGTTTCATTTTAAAAATTAAACCTCAACGGAGTACATGTTTAAAAAGAATACTATTTCTGTCTGTCAAAATTTTTATTTACTGTATGTCAATTTGCAAATTTCTTTGCGATATTTAGCAATATTATGTGTGTATATGTAATAGGTTTTACTATGTCAATTTGCTACATTTGTTTGTGATATTCAGCAATTGTTTTGTGTGTATTTGTAATAATTTATACTACATTCAGCTGAGGTAAAGATATCAGTAAAGTTTTAGTGGAATTTGACCTCTGGTGAATAATTCCAGATTTGCTGGAATCACATGCCAAGTACAAAGTCATTGAGGCTATTTCAGGTTACTTCTCAGAAAACTCTCAAGAGTTCAAAACGCATGCACAAAAATATACATAATTTAGTTTCACATAATATCAACAAAATGTTTGTTCACAATTAAACTCCATTGAGGAAGCTACAGTATTTTCGCCCCATGAAATGTAAAATAAATTTTCCCTAAATTCAGTTGGCAACATTTCTTTCTTTTGTAAAAATGTACGTTTAAAACTGAATTTTAAAAGTGGTGTCTAATTAAATCAGTTATTACTACTTCAACAACTGGATCAATCATTTAAAATGTAACCAAATAAACACACATTAATGCAAAACTTTTTATTTGTTGTCAAAAAAGTTGCAGCTCAACAAAACTGGGTGTAATTAATTAAATGTATTAATTAAACTGGGTGTAAAAAAAAACACCTTTCAATACAGATCATTATAACGTTTAAAAATGTATTCTGGATGGTTTCAGTTTTGTTTAGTTTCAGAATGTTTTGCTTTTGTTTTCTTCATTCCAAAAGAATTTGCAGTCTCCTGCAAATTGTGCTTCCCAAAACCATCATATGGATGAAAGTTCCGTTGTTACCAATACCAACGTACTTCGGTGATTAAGTGTTTCCCGGTAATCTGTACTTCAAGTGATAATTATAAGCTAGCTAACATGGAGTACAATCAATCGCTGTATCCAAAAAATCACACTTCTTACTATATACAGTAGTATGTTAAAAAAAAAAAAAAGGTCATAAATCTCGGGGGAGAAAAACAGTAGGCATCAAGTACCCGGATGACTTACTGCTTCTTCTGGGATTCCGAAGAAGAGATTTTTTAGTATCCCATGAGGCCACAGGGGGGAATTTATGAATGGAAGCAAAGTGACAATTGATACTGGCATGTCAGGTGATAATGATTGCAGATATAGAATTAGATTCCACTCATATTTCTATTATGTATTAGATACGTTCATCATGATCTTTAAGTTACTCATATATCATGCAATTTCTGACACTATGTAAATATATCTTTTATTCCATACATAAACACGTTTAATTCTGTCTTCTGATTTGAATAGTATACATGTGTACGTACTCTTGCACCACATTAGAACCCCAGAATGACATAGATAATACACATAATGTCCTGGTTTCACATGGCTTAGACTAAATCAGGATTAGGCCTTCGTTCAAATTAGGACATTTAGGTAATTTTTCTAAAAGTGCCTTATTAAAATCATTACTGGTTTCCATCTTAAAGGTGATATCATGCATTTGTCAGCTCAGACAAGTAAAAAAAAAAACATGAAACAGGAGCGTATTTGCCATTATGTTTGCAATACATTTTTCATAGGACAGCTTTACAAAGCTAGACTCACATCAATTGCATTTAAAGGATGTACTCTAGGTGTACCTACAATTAGTCTGAATGATGAAAGTAATTTTTATATATATAATTCATGTTTGTTTTATTTGGTTACAGCAAACGCCAGTTTCAGTTCACCTGTATTTACAATCAGATCATCATCCTATCATGTGGAGAGCTGTGTTTCTTAGTGTGACATTATTGATTTACACACCATCCACCTCAGCAACTGCAGGTGAGCATTTTTTATACACCCCAATGTCACTTTTCATATGCATAGATGTTTGTTTGAAAATATTTCAATTTGATCATGTCGGGCTGCAATGTCAAGCAATAAATCATGGGGAATGATTATGTGTGTGGGAAATGACCTTCCACGATCTCATATTTTCCTATCATAATGTGGAAACAGCTTTAAATACTCAGTAATGCAGACAAAAGTCAAACTACAAGCTTGAGGTTTGAGCTCTAGGGGCCGATCAGACTGGTTGCTTGAACATGACAATGAGTTCACTGTAATCAAATGGCCTCCACAGTCACCAGATCTCAATCCAATAGAGCACCTTTGGGATGTGGTGGAACAGGAGATTCGCATCATGGATGTGCAGATGACATATCTGCAGCAGTTGCTTGATGCTATCATGTCAATATGGACCAAAATCTCTGAGGAATATTTCCAGTACCTTGTTGAATCTATACCACAAAGGATTAAGGCAGTTCTGAAGGCAAAAGTGGGTCCAACCTGGTACTAGTAAGGTGTACCTAATAAAGTGGCCAGTGAGTGTATATTTAACATGCATTAGGACTAGGAGATTAAAAAAAAATTTAAGTGATACATGATATGGTTTTTACTCATTTATGGATTTATCCAACAGCCTATCACAAAGCAAAAAACAAAACAACAATAACCAATTAGTCTGCAATTAGTCATTGCTGACTAACGAGTCTGTATTTGTGTGTGAATGAATAGCATGGTTTTGTTTGTGTGCCATTGTTGAGATTTGTAAAATACCCCAATGTCACTTTTCATATGCAAATATGTTTGTTTGAAAATATTTTAAATTGATAATGTCGGGCTGCAATGTCAAGCAATAAATTATATGCAAAGATTATGTGTGTGGGAAATGACCTGCCACGATATTTTCCTATCATAATGTGGAAACAGTTTTAAATACTAAATATGGTTTTAATCCAGACAAAAGTCAAACTACAAGCTTGAGGTTTGAGCGCTGTTAGGGGCCGATCACATCAAATGTGCTTTTCAGTTCTAAAAACGCAAGGGTCACCGCACTGGCTTCTTGTTAACTTTAGAGAACCTGCACATTTATGTTCCTAGGCAACCACTTTATCAGCGGCCTTGGTGCTGGAGCTCTGGCCACTGTTTCCACAAACTTTGTTTCAACTGCAAGTACACAAATTACTCCTTCAAAAACACAAGGTACGCAGGTGGTTAAAAGATAATGTGTGGGGGACATAAGCAAGCGCAAAACACTCACTGCCAATAGAAAAGCATTCAAAAAATATATTCTGCAAAATAGGCTCTTAGTGTGCTATGCAGGTTTAGCACCTCAAAAACGAAATGGATCCCCATTCCTGATCTTGCCTCAGAGCATTAGCATTTAAAGAGATATGAAGCAAAACAGCCTACTGTGGACTCTGTAAAAAGGGTGTTTATTTACACTACTATTAAGAAATTTAATCAGACTTATATCAAATTGTATAAAATGGGATTCTGATATAACCTTTAAGATAAAGCAAAGGCACTGATATATTTTAAGATCAGTCAGTGTTAGTTTCTTTCAGTTGAAACAGCTCAGACTTGCATTTGAGTCTAGGACTATAGCTTATAGCTATAGTTTTGGTAAAGAAAAGCTAACCTTAATGTTGATGGAAGGATGTTCCTGAAACAACTTAAACAGAATCTTAAAGAATACATCACGTGAACATTTGATTTGATTTAACATTTGAAGAGTTCCTTCTGGGAACCAAAAGTTGTACTCTGGGAAAATAATTTGGATACTACTACTATTGTGTGTACTTTAAATATCACTTTTTAAACATAATATATTTGTCATAATTTCTTCAAGTTAAACCAGACTTTTATTTTGATGACACATCTTCAAAATCTTTCATTTTTAGTCTGTGTATTAAACAAAAGTTTGTGAAAGTTCTAGTTCTTGTCCACATATACTGAGTGCAAACACTGTGAGCATCACATTTATTCTTGTGCAATAGACAAAACCATGCCTTTCATTCACACAAATGCAGACTCATTAGTCTGCAATGATTAATTGCAGACTAATTGGTTGTTGTTGTGTTTGTTTTTGCTTTGTGATAGGCTGTTGGATAAATCCATAAATGAGTAAAAACCATATCATGTATCACTGAATTGTTTTTTTAATCTCCTAATCCTAATGCATGTTGAATATACACTCACTGGCCACTTTATTAGGTAAACCTTACTTGTACTGGATTGGACCCCATTTTGCCTTCAGAACTGCCTTAATCCTTTGTGGCAAAGAATCAACAAGGTACTGGAAATATTCCTCAGAGATTTTAGTCCATATTGACATGATAGCATCATGCAACTGCTGCAGATTTGTCGGATGTACATCCATGATGCGAAACTCCCATTCCACCACATCCCAAAGGTGCTCTATTGGATTGAGATCTGGTGACTGTGGAGGCCATTTGAGTACAGTGAACTCATTGTCATGTTCAAGCAACCAGTCTGAGATGATTTGCGCTTTATTACATGGTGCATTATCCTGCTGGAAGTAGCCATCAGAGATGGGTACACTGTGGTCATAAAGGGATGGACATGGTCAGCAACATTACTCAAGTAGGCTGTGGCGTTGACACAATGCTCAATTGGTACTAATGGGTGAAAAGTGTGCCAAGAAAATATCCGCCACACCATTACACCACCACCACCAGCCTGAACTGCTGATACAAGGCAGGATGGATCCATGTTTTTATGATGTTGATGCCAAATTCTGACCCTATCATCCGAATGTCGCAGCAGAAATCGAGACCAGATCAGGCAACGTTTTTCCAATCTTTTATTGTCCAATTTTGGTGAGCCTGTGTGAATTGTAGCCTCAGTTTACTGTTCTTAGCTGACAGGAGTGGCACCCGGTGTGGTCTTCTGCTGCTGTAGCCCATCCGCCTCAAGGTTGGATGTGTTGTGCTTTCAGAGATGCTCTTCTGCATACCTCGGTTGTAACGAGTGGTTATTTGAGTTACTGTTGCCTTTCTATCAGCTCGAACCTGGCCATTCTCCTCTGACATAAACAAGGCAATTGCGCCCACATAACTGCCGCTGATTGGATATTTTCTCTTTTTCAGACCATTCTCTGTAAAACCCTAGAGATGGTTGTGCATGAAAATCCCAGTAGATCAGCAGTTTTTGAAATATTTAGACCAGCCTGTCTGGCTCCAACAACCATGCCATGTTCAAAGTCACTTAAATCACCTTTCTTCCACATTCTGATGCTCGGTTTGAACTGCAGCAGATCGTCTTGACCATGCATACATGCCTAAATGCATTGAGTTGCTGCCATGTGATTGGCTGATTAGAAATTGTCATTAACGAGCAGTTGGACAGGTGTACCTAATAAAGTGGCCAGTGAGTGTAGGCCTACTTGTCTGTCTGTATCAGTATGTTTGTCTGTTGTTTTTGACACTCTATTTTGGTGTTTTTACAGACAACCGTGTCACTTGTATCTACTCTGAGGCATGTATGTTACCTTGCAAATCCGACTACCACAGTATCATTCACTGGTATAAGGATAAAGCACCTGTCCATTCATTCTACCGCAATGCAGACCAGTTGGGGCATCAGTCTAAAGAATACAAAGAAAGAACATCTCTGCTCCCAGAATCTGAAATAAGAACAGGGAATGCATCTCTCATGCTAAATAACATCAAGATTCAAGATGAAGGCAGATACAAGTGCTACACCGCCAATGATAAAAGTAATAATGAGCAGTTTGTGTCTGTATCTGTGGAAGGTGAGAGTGAGAATTTATGAATTCAAAGACTCTTAAAAAAAGTTTTGTTACTGTTTTTTTAAGAATAAATGGTACTATAAGTGATGTGAAAGCCAGTTTCAGCAACAAAATTTAAAATATATAATGATAATAATAATAATAATAATAATAATAATAATAATAATAATAATAAAGAGGTAATTGCGAATCTTTTTCTTGCACATCTCAAAATTCTGACATTTCACTGTTCTGAGATTAAATCTTTTTTCTCAGAAATGCAAGAAATAATTGCAGGAGAAAGACTGCAATTCTGAGAAAAAAAAAGTCTAGGTATCACAACTGCTATATAGAAGCTTATTTCAAGGTGGGTTCTGCAGTTCTGAGAGGAAAAATGATCTAATAACTCACACTTCTGAGTTTTTATCCTGTAATTCCTGAGGCTTAAACAACTGCAAGCTGCTAACTCGAGTTTACAATATGACGTTCAGACAAAAATGTATTTGTAATTTAAAAAGTTAAATTTGTAACAAAAAAGTGGGAACAGTCACAATTACCTTTATGTTTATTTACCCCATCATGGAAACAAGCTGTACTATTTGGCAAAAATCCAAAGCTAGTAACTGAAAATTACAGCACCAATATAACATACAACCATTCTAAAATGATCTGTGTACTTCATTTATTAACCATCACAAAATAACACATTTTGTTTAGCTCCAGTTAGGTCATTGAATATCACATCAGTACATGAAACAGTCACCTGCACCACCAGTGGAGTTTATCCAGAACCAGATGTCTTGTGGTCTTCATCAAACCCCCTGGCAAAGGATCCATTAAACAATTTCAGCAAAACAGAAGAAAACCTGTCAACAGTGACCAGTATACTTAAAGTGCAACCCATCAATGAAACATACAAATATAACTGCTCAATAATCGATAAAGACACGAGAACGATACGTTATACAGCTATTCTGGAACAACAAGGTAAATATTTTGAAGTAGACGGTTTATAGTATATTGTGTGTGTTGTTGTCAGAAATCCTTTAAAAACTATTTTCTTTGATGTGTATATGATTCAGAACTCCCTTTGACTGAGTTCATTTACAAATGTCCAGTCAATAAGGGCTTGGACTACATTCTCATCTTGAGTTTCTCCACTACCATCTTTAAGTATGACAGCAAAACATCTATAAAAGAAATCTCAGACCAATGGGAACTCAAAATCACATTTAATCCAGAAACTGGAACCATTAAACTCTCTCATCTTAATGAAGAACAATCAGGGAAATACACATTGGACTGCACTACAGGCCAGTACAGACATATTGTGAAAACAACCCTTCGGAAAGGAGGTACAGTATAGTTATACCATATGGAAAGCTTCCAATTTTGTTCTGTTCAGAAGAAATTTAATAATTTCTTTCCATTCAGGTGTGGAAATTGCCTACGTAACTATCTGTGTTATAGCCAGTTTTATTGTTATTGCTGGCATTGTTTTAGTTGTAATATACAGAAAAAAACTGAAGGAGGCAAGTACATTTCTTTTGTTCTTCTACTCTTTTATCATAATTTTACTTGTTGCTTATAAATGAACAAAACTACCATGTAAAAGGTTGTCACTATTACCAATACAACAGCTTTCATGTGACTCAATTGAGTCCTTTTAAACTTTTAAGCTTGAGAAACTAAATATTTAACCCCAACATGCTAACCTAAAACTGGGCCCATTTTGCACAGATATTTTCTAAAAAACAAAACCAAGCGGAACCTGACCCTGGCGAGGAGATGAGTCTGCAAAACAAGGAAACCAATGGAAATTTAAATCAGACAGAAACTTCTTTAGCACCTTAGAAGTAAAAACGTTGGATCTCTTTCAACAGGAAAATCCACTGAACTAACTGCCAGCAGAAAGACCTTCAAGCTTGAAGATTTTAGACAATGTTTTTTTCTGTATACTAAAGGATTTCGTCTTCTACCCTTCTAATTTTTAACATGCTTCACCAACCAGAAGAGGATATATCTGATTACAGTCATCATTCCATTGACTCAAGGCCCTGACAAGCATGAAACCAGTTTCTGCAGATTCCACAGCAAACCAAAAAAATCAACCACTTAAAGATGTCACTGACACATCTCATCTCAAGCTTTTCCAAACCATTATGTGTCCATGAAAGATAAAAGAAGATATTTTGAAGAATATGGGTAAACATGCAGTTAGTTTACCCACATTTTTCCATTGTGCAACATTTTACCCATATTGTCCCTAGTAGCAGATACCCATATGGGTTTGATATACCTTAAGGATGAGGTCAATTTTTACTTTTGGGCAAACTAGCCCTTTAACAAACAAAGCAAAACAGCATAATCTCACTTTATTAAAATGTAGAGTTAATTGTTTTATTACCTGCAGGTTGATGTGACCGAAAAAATGCAAGCGAGGTAGTTTTTTTTTTGTTTTTTTATGATGCTAATCTGTGGCCAAGCCAATTGTCAATTCTTTCCAGCACTACATTGATTATTATATGACTAAATTATTATATATATATATATACACACACTACACCAGTGTTTCTTAACCCCATTCCTGGAGGACTACCAACATTGCATGTTTAGGATGTCTACTTTGTCTGTCACACGCGTTCCAGGTCTTTCAGTCTGTTAATGAGCTGATGATCTGAATCAGGTGTGTTTGGTTAAGGAGACATGGAAAATTTGCAAAACTGATGGACCTCCAGGTACATGGTTGAGAAACACTGCGCTAGAACATTGTATCAAAGATCATATTTGGGATGAATGATGTAAATAAATGAACAAGTGTGCCTCATATCATTAGAGGGTTTGGTAAACCAGTCTAAAGATTAAAACTGTGACAAACTCTGAGTCAGAGATATTCAGTCTTAAAGGAAATCATACCTTTAACCTGAAACTGAGACACACCTGCAGTTATAGAACAACACCAACATAAGAACAAAAGATAAGAATGTTGTGAGCTGTTAGTTTTTAATTATTGTTACAAGTGGTTTTGAATATATAATATGCAATTGAGTGTGATTGTCTATTAAAATGACGCGTATATGTTCCAACAGAAATTTGTTTGACAAAGATTTTGATGTGTTTGTTGAACTGTATGGAAGTTTGTATAGTTTATCTGTAAAGTTACGGTCTATTAAACTGTTTTGTAACGAAATTATAACTAGTTTTGAAGAAAAGGATTACCTTTAGTCTGCTGTTTCCAGTTACTGATTTATCACAAGTGCTGCCACTAAAATCGAGCTGCTGTGACAAACTGTGAGAAATTCTAAATGTTCAAACAGGTTAAGTAAGATTAACAGATGTTTCTTTAAAAAAATAGTCACACACAGGCATAAGAAAATCCCCCAACTTGCCAATGAAACTATGTTTTCTGCAATGTGGAAACTGCTAATGGAATGGAATTCCAAAAATTAAATTCATTGTCAAAACAAGGAACGTCTCAAAATTTGCTCTGTGTTTGGCACACTGCGTTTATAATTAAGAGAATGCCTTAAAATAATATGGCAAAAATAACAATTTGAATCAAAAAGCAAAGTAACGATTTGTTTCAAGTATCTAAAAGTAAATGGTAGCAAATGGCGCCAGAAGCCAGACACATTAAATTTACAAAAAAAATTATAAATAGTACTCTTATGTAAAATAAAGTTAATTTCAAATATATATTTTTTTGGATTAACCATTAAAACAAATCCCAACTTTTCAAAAAGAAACTTGAAATTTGGAAAATAAATAAATAAATAAAATACTAATTAATCTAATTATTAATTAAAAAGAATTGAACGCCCCACCAGTGCGATGGATCTACTGCATAGATAGTGTAGTTACAATCTTGACTGATTATCTGGTCCAACCAGATACATCTGACTGGATGAACAACCCTGTCAAAAACAACCATGAATGTAACTAATCAGGTTCTGCCAAAAACACCGAAACAAATGCTAATTGAAAAATAACAAGCTTGAAACAACTCAGAAAACATACAAATTTGTTCATGCTTATACACTAGTATACCCTTTTTGTTCTGTTTTGTGCATATTAATTTGTTTCTACAAAAAACTATGATTTACAAGCTTCCTTAATAGCATTCCAGCCCTAAAACTTTCCTTTAAACAATGAAGTCATAGCTTTAACTAGAATCATGCTAATAAAACACAAATTCTTTCTGCTGTAAACTGATCCTTATCAACGTGAAACTGAAAGCATGTTCAACTGTACCTCACCATTTATCCAGGTGTGTCTCTAACCAATGTCTTCAGAAAGAGAGGACGAGTTGGTCAGGAAATCTCTAACATTCTATGATGATCTGCATCAGACAATGAAGAAAACATTTTTTTTATGAAATAAAAACATGAAAACGTTCTTGTTTATTGAAAAACAAAAAGGAAAAAAAGTTCAAATATTGTCAATTTTTAACTCGCCTGTCGTATTGTGCCCTCTGGTGGACAATGAATGTAATTTAAAAAATGTCATTTTAGTCTGAAGTAATCAGATAAGAAAGTAAAAATAAAAATACATTAATAGTCTATGTTTCACAGACATTTAATCATTCATTCATAAGCATATATAAGAAAGTGTACAGATGAACAGTGACAAAACATACAGATAAAATAAATTATGTTCATTTCATTGAGCATGGAGTATTTCGTGATTTGAAAGCATGTCACAGAGAAAGGTTGGCAGTGACGTCGCCCTTGAGTTTGCCGCTGCTGAGACTGTGAATCATGGCAATCATTTGAGTGTGTTTGCCCAGTTCTTCCTCTATCTTCTCCAGTTTGGCCTCTAGCTGGGATTTCTGCAGCTCCAGAGATGAAGCCTGAAACATGAATACGGCACACAGGGTCATTGAGCGGCCTGTATGGATATTTATATCGTAGGAAGAAAGCATGTACAGATAAATTATGAGTATATTTGTTGAATTATGATGCACATGATTTTAGCTTGACTGGTGGTAGGTTAGAATGAGTGTTGACGACACCTTAATGCTGGTGTCCTTTCTGGCTTGCTCTGTCTTATTGAGCTCTTTCCTGAGGATGGAAATATTCTCCTCCATCTCCTTGATCTGCTCTTCTTGTCTCCTCAGCTCATTCTGAAGACCTGTTTAATACATCAGAATACTTTGTGGTGTTGTTGTTGTTTGTTTTAATTTAATGCCATGTCAGCAACCAAGGCTATTTTCATGGCAAGAACATTTCAATAATAAATATACAATTAAAAACAACTTACAAATGAATACATAAATTAAATAAGATTTTTAGCGTTAATACATGATAAAAATTCTAATATTTTTCCTGGTGTCACTTTGTTAAAAATGTCCTTAATAGAGTTCATTTCATAAAAAAGCCTTCTAGGATCAATAAAGCAGGACAGTCCAGTAAAATATGTTTTACAGTAAGAGGAATTGTGCAATACAAACATTGAGGGGGGTCTTCATCTTTAAGCAAAAAGCCATGGGTTAGTCTTGTATGTCCAATACGACATCTGCTAAATATCACTTGATCAAATCTAGTCTTAAAATATCTTAAAATTCTGTTTGAGATTTCAGGTTGGATTTCATATAGTTTATTATTTAATACTTTGAAGTGAAAAGTAAATAAAACTGAACCAGAAAAGCCATGACATGAATCAAACAATCCTCTATTTTATTCTACTGCTGCATATATTTTTTTTCTCACCTGTAATATTGCTGTCTTTTTCCAGCACGTCCATTTTTAGGCCCTTTATTAGCTGTTCTTTTTCTGCCATCTCAGCAAGAGTCCTGAACAGACAGAAGTCTTACTAATTATTAACCTTACATCAACGGTTAATTATTATAGTGGGAAGAATAATGGAGTCATATATATAATTTGTTAGATATTAGATTGTTGATATATTTTGCACTACAACACCAAAACTGTTTTGACTTATTGAAGAATGGCCAAATGTAAAATCCAACCCCACATTATAATAATAATTATCATTTTCATCAATAATATTGTTGTGTTGTACTTTAACAACAACAATAATTTATAACAATAACATTATTCATGTATTTCTGACTTAACCAAGGGTGATATGTCTCATAAACCAACATCAAAAGAACAATTATTATTAGAACTATATTATTAATATTATTATTAGTGATAACTTAACTTTAGATAATAATACTATTATTTCTTCATTTAAGGGTGGCATGTAAATAAAATAATACATTTTAATAAACAATATAGTTATTAATCGGATGTGATTTTTTTGTTTAATATTAATAATAATAATAATAATAATAAGTATAACTTTATTAAGTTTACGTAATCCTCATTTAAGGGTGGCATGTAAATTACATAATTTTAATATTTAATATTGCTATTATTCAGATGTGATTTTGTGCTTATTAATAATAATAATATTAATAATAAGTATAACTTTATTAACTTAAGATAATAATACTATTATTTCCTCATTTAAGGGTGGCATGTAAATAAAATACATTTTAATAATTAATGTTGTTATTAATCTAATGTGAATTTTTTGTTTATTAATAATAATAATAATAACAATAATAATACGTATAACTTTATGAACTTTAAATAATCCTCATTTAAGCGTGGCATTTAATAAAATAATTACGTTTAATAATTAATATTGTTATTACTCGAATGTGAACTTTTTTGTTTATTAATAATAATAAGATAATTAATTAAAAATATATATTATTATTATTATTAACATTAAAAAATTATTTAAAAATTAAGAAAATCGTTGATCCATTCAAGCATGTGATCTTTAAAATAATTCTAAATATATTAACATTTGTTATAATAATTATAATTGGTGGAAGTTAGGTTTTGTTTTATAATAATTATAATTATAAATATTAGCTATTATAGTCCTTATTATAATATATTATCAAGCATAAATTCAACATCAGAAAAGAACAACAGCATTTGTACAAGTTTGGTTATACTTCATAATATAATATTGCTAAATAATTATTTTAATACTACTTTTGACTCATTTAAGGGTTAGAATTTTTTTTTTTAGAATTGTTATTATTAGTGATATTAGTAGCAATATTACTATTATTATAGGAGATAAAAGTTTAATGCCACTCTTAAATGAGTCAACAAACAATCCTGATATTTAACCCATCTATTTAAAACACTGACCTCTCCTGTTGTAATCTTAATCCCTCATTGGTCTTTCTCAGTCCCTCTGCCTGCTGGGTAAGAGAGAGATGAGCGGCCTGCAGTTCCTTCAGTGTCCCTTCACTCTTGTCATACCTAAAAGAAAAAAGTTGCTTATCAGTAACAAAACATTAGCCTGGATGACTCTGACATCGAATGCTAGTGTGTGTGTGTCTGCATGCATGTATGATAGACACCGACCTACTGAGCAGCTGGTTGTAGGTGCCCTTGAGCTCCTGATGCTGGTCAGCGACTGCTTGCAAACGGCCATTGTGCTGCAGTAGCTGCTGGCTGTCAGACTTCAGTCTCTCAACCTCCAGCAGCTGATCGTTTATCTCAGCCTGCAGATCCTCTTTCCTCCGCTCCGTGTCTTTCAGCAGAGATGCTAGTTTACGAGCCTAGAATTGAAAAGTCAAAAGACCTTGTATATACAAAAAATAGTGTTGTTGTTGAAGTGGTAAGCTTTGATGCTACAGATAGGAAAAAAAGCATGTTTGTGTGTAACCTCAGCTTCCGCCTGCGCTCTCTGACAGCGGTATTGAGCAATGAGCCGGTCTGCCTGTGACAGTGCGAGCGCTTTGGCCTCCAAAAGGTCCTGCAGACGGCTTTCTTTACTCTACATACATAGGAGCAAACAATGTTAAATGCATGCATGCGTATGGTACATAAATACACAGGAAGATGTGATATAAACACTCACCGCTAAGGCAGACAGCTTCTGCTCATATACATCAATGATCTCTGACATGTGCACATCTTTAACTTTCTCCTGTAACTGCAAGACCACAACATTAGAAACAATATCTGTTTGATTCAATGTTGTTTGCTGTTTACCATGGTTTTGTGGGCATATGTCTATTGCCAGTTTGTGATTACATGCAGCTAAACATTTGCGGAACATTTGCAGACATTGTGGTCTCAAGCAGAGTAAAAAATAAAGTCCACCTCCACGCCGTTCTGAAGCTTCTCGATGAGGCTGTCGATGCTGTGGGAGGCAGAACCAGAGGGTTCGGTGTGCATCGTGGGAAAACTCTTGCTAATGAAGGACGCGTCTTCACTAGCAGAGCTGCTCCTGATCGAAAGCTCGCTGTCCCTCTGACGGTAAGCGTTATTGGCAGCAATACTGTCACCCAGACTTAAAAAGAAGAACGACAGAGGAAGATTTCATTTCCAAAATTTAGCATCAACGTGTATTTCTAATAAATAGCATTATTATTCAAAACCTTGTGGTCAATATAACTTTTTTTTTTTGACACAATAATGTTTTGTACAGCTAGAATATTTTAAAATGATCGCAAGTACGAGAAAAGAGATTTATAATTTATGTAAAGTTTAAAAGACTTTACATTTCAAATAAATATTGTTGTTTTTAATTTTCTTTTAATCTGGTGGTTTTCAATACTGGTAACTATTAGAAATGTTTCAAGTCAGCAACAATTTCTGAAGGATCAATTGATGATTAAAAATGCAACAATAGATGTTTAAAAATTCAGCTTTTCCATCCAAGAAATCATTTAGATTAAATGTTTTTAGATCAAATAACTGTTGTCTTGGTGAGCATAAGAAACATTTTAAAAACACTTTCATTTTTGCTTACCAAACCAAATTTTGATAGCTAGTTTACAATTTGATGGCTAAACAAAATTCATAGATTTTCCAAAGAAAATAAAACGCATGTAGTAACTGCAAATCATCCCACCACAATGCTAGGATGTTGTGGCTTTTACCAAGGTGAGGTTTCATAAGGTCTTCAAGTGGTTTTATCCTGTAACTATGTACAGTCAATAATAAGATGACACTTCTATACTAATGAAGGTTGCTAAGTGCTTCTGGATGTTTACTATGGCAATCTTGCATCTTCTTATTGGTCCAGCCTAACAGTACACACTGACTGGAATCTTCACTGGAAGAAGAGAATAATCTACAGTTTCCTAAAGTTTTAGGCCACTGCTTAGTCATATTTGAAGTAATCATAAAAGGGGTAAAAGAGCAATTTTAAATATGAGTCTACTGAACATTATATACATAAAAAAAGATTTTGATATTTGAACTGATCGAAATTAAAGCACACTTTCAGATTTTTTTTCAGATTTCAGTTAGGGGCATGTTGCGTAGACAGAGAACTGGTCCAAAGTTCCCTTTAGGGATGAAAGCATGTTTAATTAATTTGGGGCTAATGGAAAACATTTGTGGTCAAACTGGGGAAAGAATGAGTCCAAACTGTATAACGGAGTTTATTTAAGACAGGTGTCAAACTCAGTTTCCTGAGGGGCGCAACTCTGCAGGGTTTAGTTGCAAACCTGCTTCAACACACTTATGTCGTGTTACACTAGAGTTTAAGCATGTCAAATTCTGTCGTACGGCACTCTGAAAAGGGGCAGGATTAAGCCAGATGATTAGATATTATAAAATCGAGCGATTAGTCCATATTTTAAATTTCTGTAGAGAGAAATATCTGTTTCATTTTTTGATCTTCAATTGGCCTCATGCACATGATGCGATTTCACAAGTCAGAGTTCACGAAGCTTCAGCTTTGCAATGCAGTGAACTGAGTTTGGCACCTGTGGTTTAAGAGATATTTTCTACAGCAGTTGAGCCATTAATATAGCTACATGAAAGAGCTGATACAGATCACAGCAGAGCAATGTGAGAGATCAGTGATGTCCTGAACAGATGTACTGAAGTCATTCAAACAAGGACCTGTGCATTCCCTGCAAATCTTTGTACTGCTGAGAAAGTTTAATTGTCATTTCTTTAAGCTACAATCAGTGATTTGGTCTTTCCTTTTGACCATTGCTTTTCTGAAGTATTTTTTAACTTGTGATTCAGAAAACTTGCAAAAAAAATATAAACAATATTCATGAAAATGAGTAATTAATGTTGTTCTTTAATTTTGATCTCCACTATAACTTGAATCTAAATGCATCTGCCATTTTTATGATAAAAAACGTTAATTCAGGCTAATATTCACAATGTTTGAAACAAGTCATTATGCTAGCCCTCAGACTGTGGTGACAGGGTATTAAAAGTAACAGTGTTCAGTTTCTTGCACAGACCAAGTGTTTTACTTCATAAGACCACAATGTATCATCGGGAGGCATGGGTATTCATTTGTTTTGCCTGTATGTATTCCTTTAACTATAGAAGTGCCAATAGCAAAATAAAATTCTATCCCTAACCAACAATAATCCATACGTGCCACGTTAAAATGAAACTACCACTACACACATTGTCACACTATTTTGTGCTTTACATATACAACACCCTGCACTTTAAACCTAATTATTTTGACACCTGCAAGTACAAGTTCACACAATGGCAAAGTGACTCACATGACAGAAGGGAAGTCGGGGAGAGGGGCTGCTTCAAATAATATGCGAAGTGCTATCTGAACATGTTCTCTGCGGTTAGAGGTCAGGGCCAAAGACAGAGGAGTCACCATGCGCTGGTCCTAGACGCAACGGAACAGTGGTCTTTTCAAAACAGTTATATACAGATTGATCGGAAACTGTGAGGAAGCACAGCGTAGGTCTCATACCTGTAGGATCCTGTAGAAGGACGTCTCCATGTCTGGCATGGTCTGTTTGAGATGACTCATCAGCTCTAGAGTTTTCAACACCACCTCAGCACACAGCTGACTGCAGATGCACAAATAGACAACTTTAAAAAGCTAGACACCAGCAGTATTTTCACTGAACAATAGATAAGCATTGCAAAGCTTAGTAATGCTACTGTAGAACCCTAAAAAGATTAACTTTTTATTTTTAATTATTGGTTGCAATATATACATATATATACACATACACACATATATATACACATACACACATATATATACACATACACACATATATATATATACACATA
>CAIGQW010038626.1:0-18082 GCA_903798125.1 Danio choprae
GCTGATTCCGGTTTCACCGGCTATATATTCAGTCGGTGGTTACCGTTGGTTATCAGTCCGTTATTTGTTTTTTGTTTCTCTGTCTTTGTCTCTCAAGATCCTCTGCAGTCTGTTTGTTGGTTGACGACTTCATTAGACCTGTTGGCCCTCTTTGTTGTTGGACCTCTTTGTTTTGTTATCTCCGGCTTCCAGCCGTTTGTATCCTTTTGATACACATTTTTCTGTTCATTAAAACTTTCACTCGCTATTGGATTCTTTCTGTTTCGTGACGTGACAGAACGGACTGATCACTCATGGATCCAGCGAGTATGCCCGGCCTGGCTGAGTTTGTAACACACGCCACCACACGCATGGACAGACAGGACGATCTGATGACCACTACTAGTCGCGCTATCCAGGCGCTGGTCACACAAGTGTCTGAACTCACTACCCAGCTGCAACATTTTCATAATGCTAAAGTTCAGCAGCCTGTTGCAGCTAATGTTAGTCCACCTGTTGTGTCGCTTCCTGATCAAGCTGGTAGATCTTCTTAGCCTCACCTTTCACCTCCAGCCTTCTACTCCGGGGAACCAGAATTTTGTCGCGCCTTTTTGGCTAAATGCTCTTTGTACTTTTCCCTGCAGCCTTCCTCGTTTCACAAGGAGGAATCTAAAGTGGCGTTCATCATCACGCTCCTTACTGGGAGAGCAGTACTATGGGGAACCACTGTATGGGAGAAGAAACTCTCATGTTCTTCGTTTGACACCTTTGTGGCAGAGCTAAAAAAGGTGTCCGATCGAGCCGTGGCGGGCAGAGTGGCAGCTCGAATGCTTACGGAGTTGCAGCAGGGGCTTTGGAGTGTTACTGACTACTCCATTGAGTTCCGCACCCTGGCGGCGGAGAGCGAATGGAACGTTGAGGCGCAGTGGCACGTCTTTCTCCACGGGCTTGTCCTCAAACCCTGGACGGGCTCATTGATCTGGCTATTCATGTGGATTCTTGTCTACAGCTCAGGGAAAGACACACGCGACACACCCACTCTCTGGAGAATTCCCCTCTTGCGGCTTTCACTGTAGTTCCGGGGGTGATGGACACGCCCCTCTCGGAACCCAAAGCCATGCAAATGGGCCAATCTAGGCTGTTGCTGGAGGAGAAGCGCAGACGACACAACGAAGGCCTGTGTGTGTACTGCGGTGGTGCGGATCACATCGCAGCTCAGTGTCCCGTAAAAGCCAGAGCCCGTCAGTAGTTAAGTAGTTACTGACGGGTGGGGTATCATTGGATAAATCCTTTCTTGCGGTCACTCTTCTGAGGGTGAAGTTGGAGTGGCCCTCTGGGAATTTTTTGACTCAAGCACTTATTGACTCTGGTGCTGAGGGAAATTTTATTGACTCCGCCTTAGTTCAAAGACTTAAACTTCCTGTAGTTTCTCTCTCCCAATCTATCTCTGTTCATGCTCTTAATGGTTTTTCTCTTCCTTCCATTACTCATTCCACTGGTCCCATAAGACTGATCACTTCTGGTAACCACTCTGAAATTATTCTTTTTTTTTTAACAGAAGCTCCTGTCACTCCAGTGGTCCTGGGGCATCCTTGGCTGGTAATGCACAATCCACATATTAATTGGAGGCAGGAATTAATCATTTCTTGGAGTGAGAGCTGTCATGCTACGTGTTTGTTGTCTCGTTCTATTTTTCAGGAAGAACACACGGGCCTGTCAAACGTGCCCAGTGAGTACCTCGATCTGAAGAGAGTGTTCAGTAAGTCTCGAGCTGCTCCTCTGCCTCCGCATCGTCCCTATGACTGTGCTACAGAGTTATAGCCAGGTACGTCTCCGCCTAAAGTCAAACTTTATTCGCTCTCCATTCCAGAGAGGGAAGCCATGGAGAAATATATTTCTGATTCTCTAGCAGCTAAGATCATTCGCCCTTCTTCATCGCCAGCAGGGGCGGGATTTTTTTTCGTGAAAAAGAAGGACTGCTCCCTCCGTCCGTGCTATCACGGTGAAGAATACTTATTCTTTGCCGTTGATAGTCTCCGCCTTCGAACGTCTACAGGGAGCGTCCTTTTTCACGAAATTAGATCTGCAGCACTTACCATTTGGTCCGTATTAGAGAAGGCGATGAATGGAAGACTGCTTTTAATACACCCAGGGGGCATTTCGAATATTGTGTTCTTCCTTTTGGTCTGTCCAATGCCCCTGCAGTTTTCCAAGCACTCCTGGATGATGTGTTGAGAGATATGCTAGATCAGTTCATTTATGTTTACCTGGATGACATACTGATATTTACCCATTCTCTCCAGGAACATATTTAACATGTCAGGCGAGTGCTTCAGAGGCTGCTAGAGAATTGGCTTTATTTTAAGGGGGAGAAATGCATATTTCATGCACAGTCGGTTCCTTTTCTGGGACATATCATGTCGGTTGAGGGGATGCTCATGGATCCAGAGAAGGTTCAGGCTGTGGTAGATTGGCCAACCCCAGACTCCCGCAAGACCCTGCAGAGGTTTCTTGGTTTTGCCAATTTTTACCGGCGTTTCATTGGCAACTTCAGCCAGCTCGCCGCACCTCTGACTGCCTTAACCTCTATCAAGACTCAGTTCAGGTGCTCCAAGGCAGCACAAGTTGCATTTGACCGACTGAAAAGCTGCTTTGTTTCAGCTCCCATTCTCATTGCCCCTGATCCATCACGGTTCCCTCCGCCCACGCCTTTGTCCAGAGGTGTCAACGCACTTGGAACAGGGCCAGACAGACCCTCCTTCAAGTGGGTTTGCGCACTAAGGTAAAGCCGATCGCCACCGGTCTAAGCCTCCCGTTTACGTCATCGGTCAAAAAGTGTGGCTTTCGTCTAGAAATATTCCTCTCCGGACCGTATGTAATAAACTTGCACCCAAATTTATTGGCCCATTTACTTTCATCAAAATCATTAGTCTGGTGGCAGTCCGCCTCAAATTTCCTCCAGCGAACAGAAGAATTCATCCCGTATTCAATGTTTCTAAATTGAAGCCTGTTTTTCATACGGCAATTAATCTGCCTACTCCAGTCCCACCCTGCCGCATCTCATTGATGGGGAGATGGTTTATTCGGTTAAGCGCATTCTGGACTCGAGACGGAGGGGACAAAGATTCCAGTACTTGGTGGACTGGGAAGGTTACGGTCCAGAGGAGAGAAGTTGGGTTCCTGCAAGGGACATATTGGACCATTTTCTCATCGATGATTACAATCGCCAGGTAAGCTCTTCTGGAAGCGCCAAGAGGTGCTCCTAGGAGAGGGGGTACTGTCACAGTTTATGGGTCTGTGCGTTCCTTTTGTATGTTATGTATGTTGTCATGTGCTAGGATGTGTGTCTGTTTACCTTTTGTGCTGACAGCGTGCTCTCGTATCAGCTGACTTAATCTGCGTCCTCCAGCTGATTCCGGTTTCACCGGCTATATATTCAGTCGGTGGTTACCGTTAGTTATCAGTCCGTTATTTGTTTTTTGTTTCTCTGTCTTTGTCTCTCAAGATCCTCTGCAGTCTGTTCGTCGATTGACGACTTCGTTTGACCTGTTGGCCCTCTTTGTTGTTGGACCTCTTTGTTTTGTTGTCTCCGGCTTCCAGCCGTTTGTATCCTTTTGATAAACATTTTTCTGTTCATTAAAACTTTCAATCACTATTGGATTCTCCCTGTCTCATGTTGTGACATATAATATACATATATTTCCCTTAGTATACTTTACTATGGTGATGCGGTGGCGCAGTGGGTAGCACAATCGCCTCACAGCAAGAAGGTCACTGGTTCGTGCCTCGGCTGGGTCAGTTGGCATTTCTGTGTGGAGTTTGCATGTTCTCCCCGTGTTCGTGTGATTTCCTCCAGGTGCTCCGGTTTCCCCCACAAAGTCCAAAGACATGCAGTATAGGTAAATTGGGTAAGCTAAATTGGTCGTAGTGTATGAGTGTGTATGCATGTTTCCCAGTGATGGGTTGTGGCTGGAAGGGCATCCGCTGCGTAAAACATATGCTGGATAAGCTGGCGGTTCATTCTGCTGTGGCGACCCCAGATTAATAAAGGGAATAAGCCGAAAATAAAATGAATGAATGAATACTTTACTATATCATCAATTAGTATAACAAATAACAGTGCTGGAAAACTTATAATATAAGACAAATAAAGAAGAAGAGAGAGACTGCAAAAAAAAAAAAAATAATAATAATAATAATAATAATAATAATTATTATTATTATTATTATTATTATTATTATTATTATTATTATTATTTAAGTTGACTAAAGTTACTGCTCTAGTCGAAACATTGTTATCAATTAAAACCTGAATTTTTATTATTATCATTATTTATATTAATTATTATTTAAGATAAGTGGAGTTACTGCTGGGACAGTAGCGTTGTAATTAATTGAAACCTGAAAACAAAAAGTTTTAAAGACAAAGAAAGACTGCTGCGGTTGATAAAATATTAATTATTTAAAATGAGTGAAGTTACTTCTGCGGAAGTAATATAAAATAAAAAGTAGTGAAGTAAGTAATAAAATATAAAAAAGGAGAGACTGCTGAGACAGCCGAAAATCCTGAAACAAACCTGAAAATGAGAATAAAGATAAAGAAGACAAAAAAAGATTGCTGTGGCAGCAAATAATAATAATTAATTATTTAAATGAGAGATGCCACCACTGCGGCCATTACAAGGTTAATATTTTTTTATATAAAAGCCTGTTATGGGAGGAAGGAAATATCCCAAAGGCAAGGGCAGCTGCTAGAAGAGTAACAGCCTATTTAAAACAACTTAATATCACTACTCAGTGTTAGTAGCCTATCAGTTTAAATGTATAAGCTACTCAGAAAGAAACGCATTAACAAAATATTGAATAGCTGGTACTGCGAGAGAAAAAAAGCGGGTGGGGTTTATGGATTGATTCAGAACAGGTGCACATGACACCGTTTATTGAATGAGATATTGATGTGCTTGTGAAATGTTTGACTTGATGTATGTTTGGAAAGTGTTTGAGAACCATCTACTGTACCTAAAGTTTTGTTTTGAACTTCTGGGATACCATTTTTCAGCGGCTGAGGTTGCCACGGCTATGTGAAAAGAATGGCTGAAGAAGCATTTTGCGGGAATGCCGGATTTAGCTGGGACTAGTTTGAGATGTTTTTGAAACCAATATCAAGAAATTGGAACATCATTATCATCTACGAAAAAAGGAGCTAGGTGGGGAGGAGGACTTGAGTCTTTCTGTGGTCTAAAAACGATGCAACCAACTGGTAAGGTTGAAGAGGGGTGTTCATTCATTCAATCATTTTCATTTCGGCTTAGTCCCTTTATTAATCTGGGGTCGCCACAGCGGAATGAACTGCCAACTTATCCAGCATATGTTTTACGCAGCGGATGCCCTTCCAGCTCCAACCCATCACTGGGAAACATCCACACACACCCATTCACACATATACACTACGGACAATTTAGCTTACCCAATTCAACTATACTGCTCGAACCAGCGACCTTCTTGCTGTGAGGCGAATCTGCTACCCACTGCACCACCGTGAGGCCTTGAAGAGGGGTGTTTAGATTAAAAATATAAACTGCGTGGCCTCAACTGATCTGTTTTCCTTGTTTTAATATTGAAATGAATGGAATCATTATCCAGAATTTGGGGATCAAATCTGGCACTGCAGGCAAATTCTGAGCATCTGAGGAACCTGAAAAATGCGAGAATGAAAAGAGCATCTAGCATCCTGGCTGTATTGAGTGACAGGTTTGCAAATGGAGCTAATGTGTTGAATTTCTGCAAAGCAAAACGTGAGAAAAAAATCAGCAATCCAGGTATATGTTCTGCTTTAATTATAAACTGGTTGCAAGTGGCAGTCCAAATTAAATGTCTAAGAAATGGCATTAACTCTGTTGAACCTGACCTCTCTTTATTAATGCAATATACAGTGGCGGCATTATCACAGAGAAAGAGGATGCTTTTGGTGGTCCAGTTTTTTCCCCACATAGTGGAAGCAGCGACAATCGGGTACAGTTTGAATAGTGCAGAGGAAGATTAAGTTTGCGAGTTCGGGGGGCCAGGTGGACACTAAGCAGTGGCCCTGGAAGTAGCCTTTTAAGTCGACTGAAAGGGGTTCTTCTGCGAATAGATGCTGATCGGAGGCTGGAGAAAGGATGCTTTCATATAATAAGGTAATGCCATTCCACTGTTTGAAAAACATGAGCCAGAGATTACGATCTGATCTCCAAGATTTATTTAAAATGACAAGGTCATTTAAGCAGGAAACTGAGGATGCTAGCGAGAGGAGGTGGGAGATAAACGGGCGGCCTTGGGGTATAATTCACCTAGTGAAGTTTAACTGGCTGAGAAGGGAAAGAAGGTCATGTTTTGAAATGCGTGTCACTGTGAAGTGATTCTGTATCACGCTGATTATTTTGTCAATTTTTTTCCTTAGGCAGCGAGGCTTGGAATTTCATTTAGAATGTGATTGGTATGCCTAATTGGGAAAAACCCTTTGGATGGTACTGAGGTGGGCAGCTGGAGGGAAATAGCTAGGTGAGACTATGAGGAAAGTTATCAAGTAAATGAATGAGGTAAGGTATGCTGTAATTGTTTGTGAGAATACAACACAGAGCTTCCAAAGAGTGTAAACCCGAACAGCAAAATAGTATTTATCTTGCCAGAGTACTCCGAAGAGATGACAAAAATCAGGGTTAATTGGCATGACTTTGAAGCCTTTTCTCAGGCATGCACACCGTCAGAGAAATTACAGACATGCAAAAATTACACTTTTGTCTTATGCAGCGGAGAAAGTTGAAACTATTGCACTCTTGACAGATGGCAGAACATGATGATTGGTACAGAACGATTGTTTGTGGATAGTGGCACGTATGAAGTGTTACAACCTTTTTAGGTCTAGGGATGTGACCGCAACAGAAATTAAATGATTGGTGATGGGTGATGTGCAACGGCTGGAAAAAAAAGAGAGAACTCTAATCTCCTCAAACAGAATGGTTAGAGACTTAAAAACAACAAGCTCAAATCAAGAAAAAGAGAAGTTAATTTACATAAAATGTAACAAAGAAAAACAGGATATTAATTCAGAAGGGGGCAAGGCCAAAACAACAAACAAAAATCAAGCTAACTCCTGATCTCTTGCTAATCTGAAAAGAAAAAGAAACAAAAATACATCCACAAACTAACTTCCTTTACTGTTCTAAACAGAAGAAAACTGATGACACCCACCTTCTTACTTAACCCTCAAAATAAACAAAATAAAAATTAACAAACAAATCAACCAGACTCACTTCTCTTTGGGTGAATTATTAGATGTTAACAAAAAAATTATTACTAGAAGAAGTTTGATTTCCATAGTCTCAACACAAATGAGCTACTTAAGCTAAATCAAATCTTTAAAGCTCTAGTAAACAACAGGTCTGGATGTGGAGAAGAGCTCAGCGGCTGCACCCTCTAGCCACCATCAACACTGGTTTGAGTTGCAGCTCAGGTTAAACACTCTCTCTCCTCTGCAACAGCCAATCACTTGAGAGATCCATTGATCCCTACCAGGTAGACACAATTACCTGCAGGGAGAGAAAGAGACAAACAGAGAAAGGGAAAAACACCACAAAGCACATTGTGCTCATCAAAGATGCGTCTCAGGACGTAACAAGTGGAATTGATGTCAGAGGATGGCTGAGTCTGAAGGTTTTGATGTGTTTTAAAGGCAAAAGGGGAGAAGGTGGACTGGTGATCGAAGGACCCGCAAATGGCACAAGTAATGTTGCGGCAGCCCAGAAAATCTCTATGGTATAGGTCTAAATTGAGTGCACCCCAATATGAGCATTGATTCCACTGGGTGACTCTTGGAGCACATTTTTGCCGAAAAATGTTTGTGAAACATGTAGAAGTGGCTGCCACCGAAGGATAATGACAGATCAACGATAATAGAAAGATAATCATTTAATTCCTTACGACAATTTTGAAAACTGCACAAATTACATCTGTGTATTTTGCAAAACCCACTACAAATTCAGCCAACGAAAGAATACAGTTTGAAAATATTTATCTTTGTTAGAGACAGAAAATGCACTGCAATCCAGCAATTGATGCGTGTCTTTTTGAGGGATGGGAGATAACAAGGAGGACAAATCTATATCCAAACCTGCAAGACTTTGAGACCGATGAAGGTTGGAAATTGCTGGTAGAGCAATGGAGTTGCAGATGGTCGCTAAAAAAAGTGTGCAAGATGGAGGACAAGCTAAAGAAAATGGGGGAGACAGTTGGCAGAAGGGGAAACCGAGACAGGTGCTGAGTGCGGATGCGGCCTCACCCTAGGCTCTGCATTGAAAGAAGACAGGAGGGAGGAAGGTGGAGAAAGAGGCAGAGGAAAAACTGAGAGCAGGTTCCTGCTGCGGAGGTGGCCCTAATGCAAGGGTTTGCATGGGAGAAGGCTGGAGGACCGAGTAAATGAGCTGGAACTGGAGCTTGGGAAATAAGGTTTGGCTGACCTCAAAAGATCTGCAGAAATGGTACACTTGGGATTGTTGGCACCCTAGCGTAGACAGGTACTACAGCCTGCTGGGGGGCACATATTGTGTGTGGATCGACCCCCAAGGCTGGTCTTGATATTGTGCATGACTAACCTCTCAAAGCACTTCATCGTGATTGGAGTCAGTACTATGGGACAATAGTCATTTAAACAGATGGTTTATTTGGCACTGATATGATTGTAGTGGACTTCAGACGTGTGGGGACGACTGCCTGTCTCAGTGAGGTGTTGAAGATGTCTGTTAAGACATCTGACAGCTGTGCAACACAGTCCTTCAGAACACGGCCAGGTATGTTGTCAGGACCCGCAGGCTTGCATGGGTTGATCCTAGATAGGCTCCTCCTTACATCGACTGGAGACAGACAGAGCACCTGTTCGTTGGGGGTTAGTAGTTTTTGTGCATTCAGTGTGTCATTCTGCATTTCAAAACATAAATAAAAGTGGTTGAGTGCATCTGGGAGGGATGCGTTATCATTACAGGTCTGTGGTGGGGGCCAGAGAGGTGTTTAAGGTTTATCACCCAGTGTACGCTGGCCTTTCAATTACAACCCGGCAGCTTCCCCACTGAGAACAGTAAGGTAACATGTAGGCAGAACTTCCTGTCAAGAACCCTGGCCTCAGAGAGTGAATGGGGCCAGCGAGCACTGAAAGCAACTTTTCACCATGCCTTGTCGTTTGAATTCAAGGATGAACTGGCCTTTAGAGATCCTGCTTCAGATTTTGAGTCTCTTATTGATGTTGCCATCCGGGTAGACAAACGTCTAAGAGAAAGACAACAGGAACGATGTAGAGAGACCAGGTTATTTGACCTTTATGTACCTACTAGCACCATCACTCAGCCCCTTTAACCCAATGATCTCGAGGAACCAATGCAACTGGGGAGAACTAGATTGACCCAGACTGAACGAGATCGGCGGATGAAGGAGCGATGCTGTCTCTACTGTGGAAAGCCAGGTCACTTCTGCTCAACTTGCCCTGAACTGACAGGAAAAGCCAGCTTTCGTCCAGGGTGAGTGGGACCCGGGTAAGAGTAGATACTTCCCCCTGTGCTATGACTTCCGGAGTGTCCATTCAAGCCACTATCACCCAAGACAACCAACTTCACCACCTTAGTGCTTCATTGATTCTGGAGCTGCTGGTAATTTTATGGATATCCACGTGGCCAGTGATCTGGGTATTAAAACCATAGTCCTCCAGAGACCCCTCACCATTACAGCACTAGACGGCATACCTCTTGGTTCAGGTTAGTCACTGCACCACATTTTTTCAGTTAAAGATAGGGGCACACAGAGAAGAGATACAGTTTTTTATCCATTCACGAGAACACCCTTTAGTTCTTGGTTTCCCTTGATTAGTCCATCACAACCCTTTTATAGACCGGCCCAGACATGTTGTAAAAAGTTGGGGTACTAACTGCTGTGTGGGGCTAAGAGGTTAAACTCCAGACAAGCTCACTGAGCCCTTTTCTTTAATCATTTTAACGTTACTCTTTCTTATCGCATAGGCTCAAAGAATTTAAAGCCAGATGCACACTCAAGGCAGTTTGAGTCACTAGAGGGTGAGGCCACACCAGAACACATTATACCTACCTCCAGAGTGGTTGGCGCCATCCAGTGGGGAATTGAAGAGGCTATCAGGAGAGCACAGCCACAGACAGTTCCAGGTAATAGCCCTCCAGGGCATCTCTTTGTACCTAACCATCTACACTCTGAAGTGTTGCAGCAGGATCATGCTTCCCTCCAATCGGGCCACCCTGGGGCTACTAGAACGCACAAGCTCATCCAGAGGAAGTTTTGGTTACCAAAGGTGCAGAAGGATGTCCGAAACTTTGTTGCTGCTTGCTTTGTTTGTGCACAGAACAAGTCACCAAGAACCCAACCTCAAGGCCTGCTACACCCACTGCCTTTTCCTAAACATCCATGGACACATATCATTGGACTTTGTTACAGGCCTACCAGAATCCAAAGGTAATACAGTCATTCTAGTGGTGGTGGACAGATTTTCCAAGGCATGTCACCTACTCCCTTTGCCCAAACTCCCAACAGTAAGTCAGACAGCAGAGCTTCTCATGCAGAATGTCTTTAGAATCCATGGCTTTCTGCAAGACATGGTCTCGGACCGAGGGCCACAGTTTACGTCCAGGTTCTGGAAGACGTTTGGCCGGCTCACTGGGTCCTCCATTAGTCTCTCATCTGGCTTTCATTCCCAATCTAATGGTCAGACAGAAAGGGTAAACCAAGAAATTGAAAGGTCTCTAAGATGTTTGGTTTCAGACAATCAGTCTTGGAGCTCTCGGTTGGTCTGGGCTGAGTTTGCACATAACTCCCTTTACCACTCTTCTTTGGGAATGTCTCCTTTCGAGTGCTAGTATGGTTTCCCATCCTTATGTTTTCGGGACAGGAACCAGAAGTGAATGTCCCAGCTGCTACACAACTGGTCCACTGATGCAGACGATCATGGCAGAGAGCTCGAGTAGCCTTACTAAAAGCCACCCAACAACAGCGGAGACAAGTAAATAAGCGTCGAAGGCCAGGGCCCACACTTCGGCCAAGTCAGAGAGTGTGGCTTTCAACCAGGGATCTTCCTCTTTGGGTAGAGTCTCTCTGATAGTGAGTCATGCTGGCCTCATACTATATTGGCCCATTTAACATCCTCAGAAAGATGAATCCTGTATCCTACCGCCTACTCCTGCCCAGGTCCATGAGGATTCATCCCACTTTTCACATCTCCAAATCAAAACCTGTTCTATGTTCCTCTCTCTCCCCAGCCAGCAAGCCCATACACGGTACGCAGGCTTCTGGATTCTCGATTGGTCGGTGGGAAAGTGGAGAACAGGGTGGAAACCAGTGATAGTTAAAACAACTGTTCCCAGAGACATTGAGAGAAAATTGCTTGGAGAGATTATTGTGATTAATGCAGTATCTGAGACACTGATGGCTTCTCCTTCTACTGTAGTACAACAAAGTGAAAACTTGGATGTGGTGAAGGAAAGTGAGATGCAGATTATCAGTGCTGAAGGTGATAAAAAATCAGCTGATTTATTTTATGACACAAGTCTTACTAAAAGAGTGGATTTACAGACATTTAAAGTCATTTAAAGTGCCTTTAAAAAGAAAGAAAAAACTGATTGTGGTAAAAAAAAAGAGTAGAGACAAATGACGTGGCAAAAACATAATGAAGATTCATCTGACAGTAGTAATGTTCTCTCTCAAACTGACTATCAAATTAGAGGTTATGATGTGCAAGACATTAAACATTTTCTCAAAGTTAAAACAAACAAACAAAATGTAAAGGTTGAAAATTTGTTCCCCAATACTTGTTGTTGAGAAATCTCTGAGCAAGGGGTGTTTTTTACAGACAGAGAAGTAAAATTGTGAGAAGATAGCCAGATTAAAACCCATTTTTACCCACATCACATAAATTAAAAAAAAACTATATGCAACAAACAAAACATAATTTAATTTTTAACAATAATTTTATTTATTATGACAATGTTATATACCGTTTATTATCAATGGGTTAAAGTAAAAAAAAAAAAAGACATCCACTATTTCTCTTACTTTTATGCTATTCAGGAGCCATGCACACTCATTGACAGGTCAAATCTGCTTCTCTCTCTTTCAAGTTCAAATCAGACTTGAATGCCAAAACATTTTAGATACGTATATAAAATAGACTATGTAATATAGCCTAATGAGATCATGAAATTAATAAAATATACAGCAAATCAGAAATAAAGGACAGAAAAAGGAACAAAAGCAGATAATATCTTTAAAAATTATCATAATTACAAGTTGATTAATCATTACTAATGGTGTATATTTTGCAGCCAGTTTAGACCAGTCATTTTGTCCTCTCTAAGTATATAGTAAAGTTTTTCTGAGTCATTTAGATTCAAGAATGAATTATTGAATGTTTCTCTCGCTGTGGTTGTGCAGTCAGCTGTGAAGCCAAACTAAAGTAGATTTAAGTAAAAAGATAATGCAAAAACGCATACGATTAACGAACGACAGCTTTAGAAACCAAAAGCCGAATCACGGACATTCAGGAGATTAAGAAACCTGGCCAGACTAATTTTTTAAGTGCCAAAAAGGCATGTCTCTGTGGGTCTACAGTGCAGGAGTGTTAACAGTTCACGCGCACACAGAACAAAACGGGCGAGAGAGGATTTTCCACTACATAATTGATCGTGGATGTTTGGTTATATTAGGCAGATACAAAATAGTGTAGATGGATGATAATAATAGTAAAAAAAACGTGTCACTAAATATACTTGGACGGTTGTTAATATACCTGGGCGGCCCGCCCAAGTAAAGTCTATGTGTGGGAAGCACTGGTTTAGCATGGAAGTGTTAAATTATGTTATCCATGATCCCGGTTTAGATTCTTGTGTGGGGTATTTTTATTTTGCCTTTTATTTTAGTAAGCATGAGCAACATCAATACTGGATCCCTGAATGTCAATGGTGCAAGGGATGGAAATAAAAAAAACATGCAGAAATGTTTGAATTGGTTAAGTAAAAGAATATTGACTGTGAGACACAGAGCGATGGAAAAATGTAGCACTGTGGGCTATGGAATGGAATAGGCTCTCTTTTTTGAGTCACAATAATTCACTTAGCGCAGGAGTCGCTGTTCTTTTTTCTAAAGGATTCACTGCAGTCTCATCGGAAGTTGAAGAGATTTAAAAACATCAGAGCTGCTTTTGAAAATGACGTTTTGTGTTTATTTGTGTGTATGCTCCAACTGTGCAACTATTTTCAGCTTTGCAAAAACATATTAATGATGATTACTTAATTCTTGGAGGAGATTTTAATAAGAGGTTTTAAAGAGTTTGGGGGACTTAAATTTTGATAAGTCTCTCTTGCTGATGGACTCAAAAAAATGTTCACATCAGATGCATTATTTTTTTTATGAGAACATTGTAACGCCAGTTTGGCGGATGGTGACAGAACGAGACGGAGATGGAGAGACATTACAAAAACGGGTTTATTAACACTTACGGGAAACATACACTGGATGCGGGAAGACAGGACGAGACCCACACGAACCAAATGAAGCAAAATACCAGACCACGAAGGACACAGACGAAAGGGTATACATAGATGAAGGGATGATTACGTTAATGACACAAGAGGGATGAGTACAGGTGAAACAGATGAACAATGACGGTGGCGGGAGAAGGACACAGAAAGCACATGACATAAACAAAGGATGACGCGGACGAACACTGACAGTACCCCCGCCTTTTGAAGCCGCGGTCCCCGCGCCTTCAACAGGAAACAAAAAGGAGGATGGTAGAAGGGGAGGGTACAAGGGAGGAGTCCAAGTGGGAGACAGGAAGGGAACTGGAGCAGGAGGACCCAGGACACAGCCAGAAGGACGGCCCCGGGCGGAGTCGAGGAAGGGCAGGACCATGGAGGAGGAGTGGCTGCTGACTCCAGGGGGCCGACCGAGGGAGACGCCGCTGATGGCGGTGGAGCCCAAGGAAGGGACGGAGAGCCGAAGGGCGAAGGTGACGCCGAGGTTCCTGAGGGCCGGGCGAAGCAGGCGGCTCACCCGAGCAAGGCGACGGCGGGGTTCCGGAAGCCCGCGGCGTAGCCAGAGCGACAGAGGACCAAGGCGTAGCTGGAGGGATGGAGGAGCTCAACGCAGCCGGTGGGACGGTGCGATGAGGTGCAGCCGGATGAGTGGAGTCCAGAGGCGTAGGAAGGGCGACGACTGACCAAGGTGGAGCCGGAGGGACGAGGGAGCCTGGCGGAGCTGGTGGGCGGACGGCCCA
Organism: Danio choprae; assembly: GCA_903798125.1. Lineage (NCBI taxonomy): Eukaryota > Metazoa > Chordata > Actinopteri > Cypriniformes > Danionidae > Danio > Danio choprae. Next base: position 14,297 of record CAIGQW010038626.1, read on the forward strand.
CGACGAAGACGAGGGAGGAGTGAGCCAACGCGGAGCCCTGGGGTCGAAGGGCCGAGGTGGAGTCCGCAGCTCGGAGGCCGTAGGAGCTGACGCTGGGCGACACCCTCCAGAGGGTGAAGCAGACAGGCAGTACCCATAGGCGCGCTCCATTTCCGGAGCTGGAGCGTGAGCTGGGGGGCTGGCTGACTGCAGCAGTGCTGGAGCTGGATGACTGGCTGCAGTTCTGGGGGACCGTGGGAAGCTACTCATGACCCTGGAGCTGAGGCTTCTTTCTAGGAGAAGAATTAAAAAACTGTGTAGAAACAGTTGATTGCTGCCTGGTAACAGCGGACGGATATTGCTGCCTAAACGCAGCGGATGATTAAAAGTCAAGCTCCAGAAGCCAGTGAGTAGCCTCCCAGTGTCCAGTCGCTGTCCATCTGCATAGGGGGGGGTGGGCGGGACTCTCGCTGGTTCCGCGGGTAGCCGCCAGGACTCCCCCTCTTGGCGGTGTTGCCGGCACACACACCTGGTCAGACGGGTGTTTAAGCTCCTCCATCTCAACGCAATTCCGCTCTGTCGCTCTAGGGGGCGATGGCTCATTGGTCGGGGGTGGCTCTCCGTCTGCGGTGGGCTCTGGCAAGCGCTCCCTGCAGGTGGACGATGTTGATTGGCTGGTCACTGGGTCGAGAGTGGCACTGACGAGATCCTCCAGGAAGGCGGTGAGTGGAAATATTTTACTCGCCAGTGTCCACTCCATCTTTGCGGTGGTGTTGCCCTGAGGACCATCTTCGGGCGATCGTGCTCTGTAACAGATGATGGGCGTGGAGAGCACGTCGCCCGGAAAGCTGTTCGTAGTCGCTCGGCTATGGTCCTCAGGGCTGCTTTCCCCCTGCTCCAGCAGGTGGTGACGGGAAACGGAAGGACGGACGGGATTAAAGGGAACACGGAGGGAGAAAAATAAAACACTGAGGGAAAAAAGGACTATAAAAAGAAAATCGGGGGAAAACACGCCGCTAACCTTTGGTCTGGTATTATGTAACGCCAGTTTGGCGGATGGTGACAGAACGAGACGGAGATGGAGAGACATTACAAAAACGGGTTTATTAACACTTACGGGAAACATACACTGGATGCGGGAAGACAGGACGAGACCCACACGAACCAAACGAAGCAAAATACCAGACCACGAAGGACACAGACGAAAGGGTATACATAGATGAAGGGATGATTACGTTAATGACACAAGAGGGATGAGTACAGGTGAAACAGATGAACAATGACGGTGGCGGGAGAAGGACACAGAAAGCACATGACATAAACAAAGGATGACGCGGACGAACACTGACAAACATTTTGTCAAGTCAAGTATGGAACTTATTTTCTGTTGCAGTTGGACTGAATTCATGGTCGCTTCACTGTTTGTTTCAAAAACCATTAATCTATGGGACCAGTTTTAATGGAGTGGTAAATGTATTATTATTATTTTTTATTTTTTTTACCTGCAAACACTGGACAGTTAATCAAAACAGGATGCACGACACTTGGACATTTAGTTGACATTGCTAGACCAAACTTTGAGAACTTTGAAGAGGCAACTGCAAGATTGGGTTTTAAATCTAGTAGGCTAATTCATCAAATGTTAATAAAATGATATCAGGAGAACTGAAAATTCTACCAGATTTTTGTCAAGGTTCCATAAAACTCAATGTAAATTTCCCTTTTTATAAATTTTATTTAGTCTCAAAAGTTGGATGACTGTGAAATGTATTTCTTAGAAAAGTAGATATTTTTAGTGTTGATGCATTTAATGTGAAATAAGTGTGTAAAAGCTGTATTAAGGATTTTAGTGGTTAAATAAGAGAAGTGATACACCATGGCAGAGTGTCCTTGGACTTAGCATGGATTGTGGGCCACATTGAAGAGCAACATATAAGCCAACATTACCTAAGAGAGTTGGTAATATTCAATGGTGAATTTTACATGGAGTGATAGCTGTGAGTGCTTTTATTTCTGTGATAAATCCTAAGAATGTTGTAGATTAAGACCTTTATTTATTGTGTAGGATTTTTTTGTTCAAATCTTTTAGTAAGATTTTTTCAATGCGGAATCTTTGCAGCATTATTGCAGTAAAGGAGAAATGTAAATATAGAAAATTATGGTTGAATTGTGTTTGTAAGTGATTTTTTAGTATGTGTAGTATTTAGTATGTGTTATATGTATGTAAAAACCTTTTGAGTTTTTTAAAAGGATGTAATAATTGTTTTGTTGATTGTAATAAAACGTATTTTTTGAATTCCAATTCTCTTTCTCTCTCTCTCTCTCTCTCTCTCTCTCTCTCTCTCGTATATGCATGTTCTAAATAGATGTATTGTCTACGTTTTTGTAACCATTAGTAAATGTTTGTGTCCAATGAAGTGCTATAGTTTTCACTCACATAAGTTACTTGGTCGTAAGCTGCAGGTAGAACTAATCTGTTAACGTAGTAAGAATAAGTATTTTTTTAGGCCAGAAAAATGTTATTGATCTTTGAATTAATAAACGGGCGGCACAGTTTGTAGCGCTGATGCGTCACACCAAAGCTATAGGTGAATTGGGTAAGCTAAATTGTCCATGGTGTATGTGTGTGAATGAGTGTGTATGGGTGTTTCCCAGTGATGGGTTGCAGCTGGAAGGGCATCCTCTGCGTAATAAATATGCTGGATAAGTTGGCGGTTCATTCCGCTGTGGCGACCCCTGATTAAAAAAGGGACTAAGCTAAAAAGAAAGTTAATTAATTAATTAATATACAGTTGAATTGTAAACTCAAACAGAAGAGCAGATCAGTTTATTGTAATTTTAGTTCTGCTACCATTAATGAGTCAACCCAAATATTCGTAATTAAATAATAACATATTATTAATTATTATTTTCATAATTATATGGGCAACTTTTTAAAATTAAATTAACTATATTAGTATTTTTCCAATGAAAAAACAAAACAAACAAACAAAAAAACAAATAAAGACTCTCACACATTATTTTCATATTGTTCATATACCCTTGTATTACCAACAACAGCAGTAATATAACCAACAATATCAACTTTATTTGGTGTCTAAAATGAAAAACTGATTTTGAAATCTGTTTGGAAATCTTGATAATGCGTGTGTGTCAATCAAAAGTCATGCACATAAAATAAAAAATTATATAAAATATAAATGTATTGAGGGCAGCACGGTGGCGCAGTGGATAGCACAATCGCCTCACAGCAAGAAGGTTGCTGGTTTGAGCCCCGGCTGGGTCAGTTGGCATTTCTGTGTGGAGTTTGCATGTTCTCCCTGTGTTTGCGTGGGTTTCCTCCGGGTGCTCCGGTTTCCCCCACAGTCCAAAAACATGGGGTATAGGTGAATTGGGTAAGCTCCGTAGTGTATGAGTGTGAATGAGTGTAGATGGATGTTTCCCAGTGATGGGTTGCAGCTGGAAGGGCATCCGCTGCGTAAAACATATTCTGTATAAGTTGGCGGCTCATTCCGCTGTGGCGACCCCAGATTAATAAAGGGACTAAGCAGAAAAGAAAATGGATGAATGAATGAATAAATGTATTGATCTGGCTTATTCTTTATTACAAAACTGTCTGTAGAATGTTCTCTTTTTTTTCTTTGGGAGAGCAAGAGAGAGATAATGGTTGACCACGATACTGTAAAATTAGTTATTTTTTGTTTCTCTTCCCATGATGGATTTTTTAGTGTTTCTTTCCGGATGTAAAATGATGATGTAGCACTTTGGGGCAAATATGGCCACCAGTACTCCAAAACTAGAAGCTAA
>CAIGQW010038627.1:0-24238 GCA_903798125.1 Danio choprae
CACCATGTTTGCGCTTTCAGTAAAATTCAATCAAGTGCTTTAACTAGTATTTTTATGAAAAAGAATATGATTGTGACGCTTATTATTATTATTATTATTATTACTATTACTATTATTGAGACGTGCCGGTAACGAAAATAAAGATACGATTATTATTATTATTATTAGTAGTAGTAGTAGTAGTAGTAGTAGTAGTATTGACACGTACCCAATTTGATATGTATCTGGGACGGATGTTTTTGACTCTGGCAACCCATGACGTGCCGCTTCCTTTCAAAAACGAAAGTGAAAGCGTTTTTGTGTCACCATTTTAAACAGAATACATCGGCATCTTAAAAGTCTTTTAGAGAGCAGATTGTGAACTCATAAACAATATATTTAGCTCGTGATGAACCTTGTGTGTTTAGTATCGCAGCTGCTGATCTATTTCTGCATTCAGTTGAATTATGAAGGCTGGTGAACGACTGTAGATTTGTAGTTGTTTGTCAGTTTCTTCTAGAGTTTCTGCTGGGGATCAAACTCCTCAGATCCATCATGGAGGACACACACACTTCTGGAGATCAGGATTTTTTTACAAGGTGCAGGTATTAGGCCTACACATTACATTTTCACATTATTATTTTACAATATATTATTTTGACTCTCTTTTAGTTGCAGTTTTAATATTTTTTAATAGTCAGATAATTTAACACACATCCAGAAAACTTTTGTACAAACATTATGAAAATGATTATAAAGTGCAGTTTAAAGAGTGTCTTAAATAATGCATTATTTAATAAAATCTGGTTTGTTGAATCCAGTGTGTGCCGTGCTGAACTTTAATCTTCTCTGTTTTAGTTCAGTTCATCAGAAGAGAGCAGAAGCAGAGCCCAGCTGTGTGTCTTTGAAGAGTGAGAGATCTATGGATCCACTAACAAATTTCAGGAGTGAAAACACACAACCTGCTCTCAGGTAGATTGTCTCTATTAGGTCTGCAACTAATGATTATTTTCATAATAAATGAATCAGGTGATAGGGCAGCATAGTGGCTCAGTGGTTAGCACTGTCGCCTCACAGCAAGAAGATTGCTGGTTTGAGTCCTGGCTGGATCAGTTGACATTTCTGTGTGGAGTTTGCATGTTCCCCCCATGTTTGCATGGGTTTCCGCCGGGTGCTCCAGTTTCCCCCACAGTCCAAAGACATGCAGTATAAGTGAACTAGATTAACTAAATTGGCTGTAGTGTGTGAGTGTATGGATGTTTCTGCACACTTTTCCAATAGTATCTGGATGCAGCCTTGATGATGCAAGCTGAAACTGGATATCTCAGTGATGCAATGTTAGACACAATGCACTTAATGGAACTATTGACATCACTGTGAGGGGTAAGGTTAGGGGTGGGATCAGATGAGCACATTAAAAAGCATTTGATGCAGCTCAGATTGCATTGCACCCTCTCCACTTTTCCCTGCTGTTTCTGTGCCTGTACTGATCAGTCATTCTTCTGATCTGAGTCTGTTTTCACAGAACCACAGTCATCAAACAAGTTGTGTTGGGCTCATATATGTCAGCTGATCAACAGATTTGGTGGGAACAGTTTTTATAATTGATATTTCACGAGTTCACCTGCTAATTTAGTCATAATAGATGATGGTAAATGATTTTGTCTTGCAGTCCTCAAAGGCTGGACTTTAGCTATGCAGCCAAACCCCCAATGAGTGAACTTCTGAAGACTGAGTGATGGGGAGGAGGATATGGGGAGCTGGTGGATGCTGGGAATAATAGTCAGCTGACACAGTGCAGTGGCTGCTGCTTATATAGCCATGTGATGATTGACACATCTGAATGATTAGGCTCCTCCCAAACCTACGCTGTCAACTTCATTTAATGACTTTGATGATTAGTTGATTAAGCCCTTATCTGCTCTAATAGTGTTGCATTTCTATTATGCTTTTTCTACAAGAAATGTTCCCTGATCTTTGTTTGCTGACATTTGTTTAACATCCAGACAGTTTTTGTTCAGATATGAAGGAAATTAATATAAAGTTCTGTTTCAAGTTTTTTCTCAAGTGAAGAATGATTAATATGTGGTTTGTTGAATACAGTGTGTGTAGTGCTGAACCTTTTTATCTTCTTTGTTTTAGCTCACAAAAAAGGAAGAGAGAAGAGCCCAGCTGTGTGTCTGTGAAGAGTGACACATCTGTGGGTCGACCATTAAATTTTAGGAGTGGAGACATAGAACCTACTCTCGGGTAGATCATCTCTACACACATGATTATCATGTGTTTTCTAGAAGATATCAGAAAACATTTAAGAGTGGACACACAATCTGCTCTGAATCTGCTCACTCTGATTATGAATTGTAAATTTTCAGCATGTTTTATAATCAGCAACATTTATAATCAGAAATCCTGAACCCCAAGAGCAATCATGTGAAACAAAAACTTAATTCAGTCAAACAGTGAGCTGACCGAGGACAGAAGCATAAGATTTAGTTGATGTCACATAACATACTATAGCAGCTGAACAGTTAATATGGATCTTTTGTCCTCATGTTTGTGGTCTCTTACATTTTAATCTTAAAATATTTTACATCTTTTAGTGTGCATCCAACATAATTGAAATTGTCCTGTCTCATGAAATCAAATGATTCATTCATTCATTCATTTTCATTTCGGCCTAGTCCCTTTATTAATCTGGGGTCACCACAGCGGAATGAACCGCCAACTTATCCAGCATATGTTTTACGCAGCGGATGCCCTTCCAGCTGCAACCCATCTGGGAAACATCCACACACATACACTACGGACAATTTAGCCTACCCAATTCATCTATACCGCATGTCTTTGGACTGTGGGGGAAACCGGAGCACCCGGAGGAAACCCACGCCAACACGGGGAGAACATGCAAACTCCACACAGAAATGCCAACTGACCCAGCCAAGGCTCTAACCAGCGACCTTCTTGCTGTGAGGCAATCGTGCTACCCACTGCGCCACCGTGAGGCCCAATGATTCATGGTTTATGTTTAATAAATTACAAATACTGTTAAATGTTTACACCATATTTACCAGTAGATGCCATCAGTGTGTGATGTTTAAAGTGCTTCAAAATAGAGCTATGAGAGTCATTTGAATATTAAAGCTGATTCTTGCTGATCTGGTTTCTGCATTACTATAGTTTGGTTCTGGATTAAATCTGTGTATTGTGTCTCAGCTGTTTTAGTGAAAAACACACAAGGCTTTACTATAGAATCCTTACACTCATACTACATTCATTCTTTGTGTTGTTGTTTCTGCAGTGTGGATAGAGATGATCAGACTGCAGACCTGCAGCAGAATTTACTCCAACCAGAACATGATGAACTTCAGAGAGTCAAAGACCAGCACAAAACCAGCATGAAGAACAAGTATGAGAGATTATTTGAGGGAATCAACCACCAAGAGACTCAAACCCTCCTGAACAGGATCTACACGCAGCTCTACATCATAGAAGGAGAGAGTGTAGGAGTGAATGAAGAACATGAGGTTTTACAGATGGAGAAAACAGCCAGAACAAAACCCTCACAACACACTCCAGTCTACTGCAATGACATCTTTAAAGCCTCAGCTGGACCAGGACATAAGGAGAAAATGAAGAAGAAGAAACCCCAGATCAAGACTGTTCTCACTAAAGGCTTTGCTGGAATTGGAAAAACTGTTTCTGTACAGAAGTTCATTCTGGACTGGGCAGAGAAAAAAACCAATCAAGATGTAGATTTCATGTTTGTGCTTCCATTTCGAGAGCTGAACTTGATCCGAGATCATCAGTACAGTCTTCCCAAACTTCTGCTGGATTTTCATCCTGAACTTCAAGTTCTGCAGCCCAAAATTTATGAGGAGTGTAAAGTTGTGTTCATCTTTGATGGTCTGGATGAAAGCAGAATCACACTAAACTTTTCAGAAAGAATAAAAAAAAAAGTTCAGAAGAAAGTTTGTGCTGTGACTGAATCTTCATCAGTGGCTATGTTGATGTCAAACCTCATTAAAGGAGATCTGCTTCCTTCTGCTCTCATCTGGATCACCTCCAGACCAGCTGCAGCCCATCAGATCCCCTCCAAATACATCAACCGTGTGACAGAAATTCAGGGATTTACTGAGCCTCAGAAGGAGGAATATTTCAGGAAGAGAATCAGCGATGAGCATCAAGCCAGCAGAATCATCTCACACATCAGGAGAGCAAGAAGCCTCCAGATCATGTGCCACATGCCCGTCTTCTGCTGGATCTCCTCCACTGTGCTTCAGAAGCTCCTGGAAGAAGATCTGAGTGCAGAAATCCCTCAAACTCTGACTGAAATGTACATCCACTTCCTGCTGATTCAGATCAACATGAGGAACCAGAAGTATCAAGAGAGAGATTCAGAGAAACTCCTGCACTCCAACAGAGGAGTGATTGTCAAACTTGCTGAAGTGGCTTTCAGACAGCTGATGAAGGGCAATGTGATGTTCTATGAGAAGGACCTGATTAAGAGCGGCATAGATGTCACTGACGCCTCAGTGTATTCTGGGATCTGCACTGAGATCTTCAAGGAGGAATCTGTGATTCATCAGAGGAAAGTCTACAGCTTCATCCATCTGAGCTTTCAGGAGTTTCTCGCTGCTTTCTTTGTGTTTTACTGTCATTTAACAAAGAAAACTGAACCACTGAAGTTAATTTATAACAGAAAATATTTAGATACTGAAGATGAGTGGATGGATAGTAATGAATTTGAATATGAACATGAATCGCCCAGGTCTGAGAACTCTCTGTATGAACTGCTCAGATCAGCAGTAGATAAAGCTGTAGAGAGTAGTAAGGGTCATCTGGATCTGTTCCTGCGATTCTTATTGGGCATCTCACTGGAGTCCAATCAGAGTATCTTACAGGATCTACTGACACACACAGAGAAGAGCTCAAATAGCATCAGAGGAACCACACAGTACATTAAAGAGAAGATCAAAACAGATAGCAAATCCATTAATTTGTTGATGGAAGATGCCTATATCTCAGATGATGAATCAATTTATTCATCAGTGACACATAATGATTTCTCAGATGACGAAACAATTGATTCATCATTGACAGAGGATGATCTCTCAGCTGAAAGATCCATTAATCTGTTCCTCTGTCTGCTGGAAGTTAAAGATCAGACTCTGTCCAGAGAGATTCAGGAGTTTGTAAAATCAGACAAATATTCAGAGGAGAAACTCTCTCCTGCTCACTGCTCAACAATCTCCTACATGATTGAGATGTCAGAGGAGCCGCTGGATGAGTTTGAGCTGCAGAAATTCAACACATCAGATGAGGGAAGACTGAGACTGATACCAGCTGTGAGAAACTGCAGAAGAGCTCTGTGAGTATTCATTTATTCATGACAGAAAATACACAACAGTCTGCACTCAAGAGTCAGATCAGTTTAGTAAATCACTGCCCTGCTTTAACATATTCATTAGGGATGTATCGATTCACCTGACTCACGATTCGATATGATTAATGATACTAATCTCATGATTCAGTTTACAAATTTAAGGTAAAGAGCCCTTTCTTTTTTTTTTCTTAAATGTTGCAAATGTTTTGCAAAATATTATTTTTCTGCCATAACTAATTAGCTATTTAAAAAAAATAAAAAATAAATAAATAATAATACAAACTAAAGAAGACTCTTTAATGTAAACAAACTAAAACTGTGACTTTGCTGGGATTTTACATTTTTAAAAAGTAATATTAGCATATCTATGTTATCTGGTAAAAGCTGAGCACATTTAAAGTGTCCCCTGCTGAAAAAGAACTCTTTCACTGGGGACTAAGATGGCTGGTGTGGAGAGGAAAGCCTTTCCTTAACCAGTGAGCAGTGTGTACAGAGGTGGTCGGTAGGCCCTCTGATCCAGTGGATTGGCCACATGGCATAAAAAAAATTATTATAAAATTACTAATTATATAGTAGGATAGAGACAGGGGTTGAACATGGTTATGAAGGTTATATAATTAGTATTACTTGTATAATTAATTAGTATAAGTTTCAGTGTGATACTGTTGTGCTTTTATCTTATGACGCTATTCGTGTATTAAGTGTCCGTGGAGGCATGAAAAAGGCACACAACAACTGAAATCCATGCAAAAAGTTTACTTAAATAACACTGTGACAGCAGCGGGGTAATGCTCTGTCACTACACATTCCTAGGCAGTGTCCACAATCAAAGGGCATTCCTCAGTGCAGGTATATTTCCTACGCAGCCTCTGCATTGTAAACGATCATGATGCAGTACTCTCTCACTTCGTCTGTCTTTGACTCTGTAAAGAACTGGCCCCTAGACATTCTGTAACAACAAATGGCCCTTGCCATGAAGCCTGGAGTTTTGGGCTGTACCGCTTTTTCCGGCTACTGACCTTCACAAAAGCAAGATCACCCACTTGGTAAGACTTCTCTCTCGCTCGTAAGTCATACACTTTCTTCTGTCTGGGACGAGTGTAAGTTCTGGCGGGCTGTTTTATGCGCTAGCTGAAGGTTAGCTTGTAACTCGTGAACAAACTCTGGTGTCTCTTTTGCTTCTCTGTTAACTTCAGTGGTCCTTAACCAAATGTCATGTGGCTGGAAAACCTCTCGTCCTAGCATTAGTTGATTTGGTGTGAAGCCTGTCGCTGAATGTACTGTACTCCTGTATGCCGCAGTAAGAAGGGGGAGATGTTTGTTCCAATTCCGTTGACTTTGATCCACATAGCACCTTATCATCTGCAGCAAGGTCCTATTGAACCTTTCCACTTGGCCATTGGCCACGTGGTTCGTGTCTTAATGACATGTAAAAGGCGACAAACTTCATTAAACAAGGAGCTCTCAAAGTTACGGCCCTGATCCATATGGATTTCCAGGGGAACTCCAAACCGAGAAACTAAGTCAAACACCAACTTCTTTGCAATAGTCTCAGCTCCTTGGTCAGGGATAGGGAAGGCTTCTACCCAGCGGGTAAACTGGTCAATTATGACAAGGATAAACCGGTTGCCTGACTGAGATTCTGGGAATGGTCCTAGGACATCCAGATGAAGCCGGTCCAAAGGAGCTCCAGTCTGGTAGTTCTGAAGTTTAGCCCTCCCAGTTTGACTGGTGATCTTACAGGAACTACACTGTGGGCACATCTTGACCAAGAGGCGTACATAATTTCCCATTTTGTACCAGTGATAATGACTGCGAAAACGCCAAAATGTTTTTTCCTCTCCTGTATGGCCTGCTTGTGCAGGATTATGACTGGCATGGAAAATATCCTTCTTCAGTGTAGCAGGAACAAGTAAGCGCAGAGATGGCATGCCTCCAGCGACATCGTCCCAATAGTAATACAGGATACCATCTTGAGACTCCACTTGAGACCAACACAACCAGTACTTGCGAACTGCTGGGCTTAGCATCATAACCTATTTCCTGGCAGGTAAAGAACCATCAGCCATCCATTTATGGAGAATGGGTAGGTCTGGATCAGCTAATTGCTCTTCCCTAAGAGTCTCAAGGCTCAGTGGTTCCAGCCAGTTTGGGGAGAAAACAGAGTTAGCAGCATATATTTTATTTACAGGACTTGGGTTGTCAGTGTGACTACTCTCATTCTGAGATTTAAGGCAGTGTGTGTGTTTTACTGCCAAGGGAATAATAGCTCTCTTCCTGCTTGATAACAGTCACACAATAATTCATCCATTACCTTTCGGGACAGAGCATCAGCATTGGGATGATGTTTGCCTGCTCTGTGCTCAATAACAAAGTTATACTGACTGAGCTTCTCAAGCCATCTTGCAAGTTGGCCTTCTGGTCTCTTAAACCTTTATAGCCATTTCAGGCTGCTGTGATCTGTTCTCAGTATTAAGTTGGACCCCAACAAATAGTGACAGAACTGATGTGTGAACCTAACGACAGCTAGGAGTTCCTTTCGTGTGACACAGTATTGCTGTTGTGCTGGTGTGATGACACAGCTTGCAAATTAGATGACCTTCTCTTCACCCCACTGTATTTGTGAGAGCACAGGTCCAATGCTCTGGTTCAACGCATCAATGTCCAGCACAAACTTTCCTGATAAAACGGGAAACACCAGAATGGGTGCAGTGGTAAGACTCATTTCAAGATGTTTGAAGGCCTCTTGCTGCTCTTTCTCCCAGAAGAAGGGAGTCCCCTTTTTGAGTAGTGTTATCAAGGGCATGCATATTTCAGCAAAATTGGCATCAAACCTCATGTAATAATTACAGAGACCCAGGAAGGACTGGAGTTTCTGAACGCTGGTTGGAGTTTTCCAATTTTTCACATCACTTATGAAAGCTGGATTGGTCTTAATTCCTTCGCCGCTCACAACATGACTAAGAAACAGAACTTCATCCTTTAGCAACTGGCATTTTGAGAGCTTTAACTTGAGTCCATAATCCTGCAACCTCTGCAGGACCACTGCAAGACGCTCAATACACTGTTCTACATCTTCACCAAATATGATTATGTCATCCAGGTATATAAGTAAAGCGTCCCACTGCAGACCTCTTAATACCAGCTCCATGGCCGTCTGGAATGTGCTGGGTACGTTACACAATCCAAAAGGCATCCTTGTATACTCATATAATCCATACCTTGTCACAAAAGCTTCTGTCTTTGGTCTGTCATTTTTATTAATCTTAATCTGCCAGTACCCTGATTGAAGGTCAAGTGTCGAGAATGTCTTTGCGCCACCCAGTACATTCAGACATTCCTCTATTTTTGGTAGGGGATAAGCGTCCTTTATTGTAAGGTTGTTCAGTTGACGATAATCTACGCACCAACAAACTCAACCATCTTTTTTTCTTACAAGGATGATTAGAGATGCCCATTCAGAGCTTGAGGGAACAACAATACCTGCTTTGAGCATATTTTTCAGATGTTCTTCTTCCTTATTCATGAACCCTAACAGGGTACGTCGTACTGGCTGTCGAACAGGCTTAGCCACTCCTCTATCAATGCTGTGTTGTAAGGCCGAGAAGCTCCCTAAGTCATCATCACTTACTGCAAATACTTCTTGATGTTCACTCGGTAGAGCTATTAACATCCCTTGCTGCTCTTCAGTGAGTGTTTCACTTGCAGAACTGAATATCTGTCTGAGGTGTTCTGAAAGGTCTAGAGCATTTGGAGCTGACACTCTTCTTTAGTCATGTTTCTCTGGAGGCTCACTATTGGGGTCTTGTGGCGTCGAATCCCCGCCTTTTGCATACAACTGAGCATTGACTGGAACTGAGCTAGCTCCATCTCTCTCTTTATGCTTCTATGAGCACTCCTAAAGACTCTTTGTGGTAATGGCCTACTGGAAGCAGTGACATTACACAACCTGACTGGAATCCTATGTTCCATGTTAATCATAATACTGCCTGAAGAGACTTCATCAGCCAAGTTGCAGGCTCTAAGACTGCAGGGAGTTCTGGTTTTGGGTCATCAACTAGACCCCATACCATACATTCACATTCTGGTGGTACAGTGAAATCACTTTCTAGCATTACTCTGGCTATAGCATAGTCTGGCCCCTTTCCTTCAGAAATATATGCCGGAATTAATTCTGAGCCCAGGAAAACCTTACCAGAAGCATGAATTGTGAAGTCAGCAGCTTTTAAGAGATCCAAACCCAGGAGTAGGGCATCACGGATTGGTGCAATGCAAACTGTCCATTCCAACACTTTAGAGCCAATTTTGAATTCCACTTTCACTCCTCCTGTTGCTGACATCTCCAGTTTCCACATTTCGGAGACACACATTTTTCAGTCCTGCAGATGCTTTAACTGGTAATTTACTGTATGTCTTTTCTGAGATTATTGTGGCCTCGGCACCTGTATCTATAACTGCATTGACTGGTACGCCATCAACGGTCAGCATTATCATTAGACTGGGTCCATGGCTCTCTGCTCTGCCTACATGTACAATGGATGGACTCTGCTCTGCATGCTCAGAGCAACTCTTACTTGAATGCTCCATTTTGGCCACATTTTGGGGGCTTGTAGATGGACTTGGAGAGCGTGAGCAGTTTCGTTTGTAATATCCCTCCTCCCCACACTGAAAACATGGTCCGCTAGCAACTGAGTAGGCATGTTGGAATTTGCCTGGTGGGCGGGTCTTGCTGTAGGAGGGGGAGCAACAGAAGAGGGAGGGGGCAGCCTGTCTATGGCTAGCTGGAGCTTATCAACTTTATCAATAAGTGCTTTCAACTGATGTTGTGTCACATAGCCTGGTGTCTGCACTCGACGTGATTGCAAAGTCACAGACTCCTCATCAGAATCCATTTCAAGATAAGCCAAAGATACTCGATGGGTCTTCCCCTTCTGATTAAAGTCACATCCGAGAGTCGCTTTGAAATTATGTTCGTAAGATGAAACTAACCACTGTGCGTCACCCAGTGAAACCGGGTCCCAGTTCATAACTTCGTATGCCACTTTTTGGTTGCGAGGTCTTTTTAGAAAATTGTCAGCAGCAATTTGTTCCCTCAATTTCATGTCAACTCCAGGATAAACTAGAATGACCAGCCTGTGAACCTCTTCAGCAAACTCAGAAACAGTTTCTTTAGACTTTGTTGGTTTGTGTTAAAGCGTATAAACAAGCCTCTGTTGCTTCCAGTCTTTTGAGCATAGGTGAAATAGCAGTTTGGAGTTGCTTATTTTGTTGCAACAGCAATGCCTGTAGCCATTGTGGAGGGTCTAGAGAAGCTGATGGTCCAAGCTGGGCTTCTTCACCATTTAATTCCATGTTGACGTTTTTTTTCTTCGAATTTGTATACAATTTTGTACAATTTAGTCGCTAATTCTGAGTATACACAGTTATTTTGTCTGTTTGGAGGGATTTTCAGGTCTGTGTATTGTACAGCGCTTAATTTGGCAGGCTGCTAGCTACAAGTGGCACAGCGAAGGGGGAGGGGAGGCTCAGCTGCTTTTAACTCCGTGATATCATAGATTATAGTAATGCACCATAGACTGACAGAGTATGTCTCAGCAGTACAAACACTCACGGCTTTGCTGTTGATTGTCCGACATTAATAGTTTTTTTTTGCGTATAGACGTCTGTGACGTCAGTAGTTTTTCACTGTGCTGACGGTTTATGTGCATCATATTCATTGTTCTGTTACTATAAGTAAACATCTTTTCACAGTATTTGCACACAGTTTGTGTTTTGTCTGGCGCACTTCACTGCTGTCAATTTAGTCTGCCGCTCAACCTCTTGCTCGCCGCTGATGTGCAGGTGTAGCATGTTTGCGCCTGTAAACACAGCCCCCCCTCTGTTCAAAAAATGAAGCGTGATTCGTTCAACATTTCTACCAAATTGAATCGTCACATATTTGAATCGATTTTCAACTGGCTCACAGTGAATCATTACCTCCCTAATATTCATACAAACAAGGTTTATTTCTCATGTGAATATTGAAGCAACAATACAACAGACAGTAGAATCTCAGCTGTGTGTTTGTGTTTTACATGTTTATGCGCGAATGACACAATGAGACTCAATGACAGCTCTCATGGACTAGTTATTTTTTCCTTCAATCTTATTTTGTTTCCTGAGAGAGACTATATATAAATAATGTTTTTTTTATAGTGTTACTTTTAACAATCTGCAGACTGAACTCAGGATCACTCAACAGTGCTGATTTGTTACTGCTGATTTTATTCATAAACTTGTGGATTAATTATTAGTGTTGTTTATTTTGTTCTCCACACAGCCTACAGATGTGTAATCTCACTGATCAGTCCTGTGAGAGTTTGTCTTCAGCTCTACAATCCTCACACTGTGTCCTGAGTGGGCTGGACCTGAGTAACAATGACCTGCAGGATTCAGGAGTGAAGCTTCTCTCTGATGGACTGAAGTGTCCAAACTGTAAACTTGAGACACTGAGGTAAAAATAAAAAAATGTTTCCACAAATTACATGTACATATTTTATATTTTATATGACAAAATCCTTTGTTTAATGTCACCTGTTTTTACAAGATATAATATTGCTCTTAAATGTCTGTGAAATTTCTGCTCAAAATATCATTGATTCATGTTCTTTGGGATTTTTATGCATGTTTAAAAAGAGATGTGGTGCATTCAATTTAAATGAAAATCAAACTACGGACTGAAACGTCAGAATTTCAAACAAAATTTGGCCCAAACCAATTTCTTTTTGAGTTTGTTTGGTCAGTTCAAAACAGCTCATCCAAAAATTCACTTTGGTTCCTAAAAACCTTTGCACTGCCATTGTTTTGTGGCAATTATGCAATGGCTGGATGTGTTCTGGAGCTCTACCTTCTTTATCCTGCAATGCCCCAATTTGTTTCTCATTCCACGATTGTCAAACAGGAGAACAACATCAACACAACAACACTAGTCACATGAATACAATGGAGAGTCACGCAGCAGAGCTGGTGCAGAAGCATCAGCCCTTGTATGATTGCTCCTAGAGGGGGGTCACATACCAGACCAAAAGCCCATTTCACAATGCATGTTTTCTATTAGAGTACATACATTGTAAGATTCCATTCTGTCAGCCCAATGATGGAATCCGATGAATGGTCAGAGGCTGAATGCATAGAAGACTCTTCAAGCACTTCTGAAATTAATTGTCTTATTTATTAGAATTTATTTAAATTTGTTTCCAGCTCCAAATTTAATTGGAACTCCAATTTTAAGTGACATTTAAGATTTAGACTGTATTTCTCAATAGGAAGGGAACACATTTGTCATTCATGAATCAATTTAGAGTTTTTTATTTATATTTGATCTCGTACTCTCTATTATATTTCATTAGGGACCCAGTGCCACACAGAGTTTTCTTGCAACAAACAATAAAAGCCAATTCAGAAATATTTTGCTAGAGTAAGAAAAGTTTACTCATATGTTTTGGGTTAAAACAAAAGTTTCCCTTCAAGTGAACTTCAACACTGCGTCCAACACAGAACACATTTATAGGGGCCTCACCCCTTCTTCAGAGGGTCCAAGATCAACCAGTGGCTGGTCTCGAGAGGCTGGTACCCCTAGCACATTTTTTGGTAGCGTGGAAACGCCTGCCAATGGTGTTTCAGTGGGTCCTGTTCACGGTGGAACACGGCTACAAAATACAATTTTGTGCTCACACACCATGCTTCAACGGTGTTACACACCATAATGAAGCCAGAACAGGCTCTGGTTATAGAACAAGAAGTACTGGCTCTTCTAAGCCCACTCGACAGACAGTCTAGGTTTTACAGCCGGCATTTCATCATTCCGAAAAAAGATGGGGGACTGCGTCCCATATTAGATTTAAGAAATCTAAATTGGTCAGTCAGGGCCTTCAAGTTCATGATGTTAACCGTCAAGAACATTGTGTCACATACTCAGTCTGAGCACTGGTTTGTCACAATAAAACTGAAAGACGCATACTTTAATATTCATCTTTTCCCAACACAGGAGCGGCCTAGGCCTGTCACATTGAACTTTCACCAAAATAGTCAAAGCGGCATTAGCTCCACGTATGCAGGGTATACGTATCCTATCAGTCTCACGATATGGCAGTTCGGCATCGAGATGTCATTCTCGCCCATATCAGAAGGTTGGGGTTTCGGCTGAACACCACAAAAAGTGCGCTTTGCCTTTGAACCTTAAAGGGCCATGAAACCCCCCTGTCTCAGCAGGGTATTTTCACACCTCTAGTTTGAAAAAAGTCAGGAAAGTGGGTGAGTCCAGCTTTGTTTAGGTGGGAGTGTTGAGTAGCGAAAGAGTGAAGGAATTGCATGAAAAGGGGAGTTTCAGTTCAAGCATGCGCTGATTTTCACAGAGGCAAAACAACACACAGACGCAGGGGAGAAAGACAGTGACATTGAGTACGTTTACATGGACACCAATAATTTGATTTTAATACGATTAAGACAATATTCTGATTAAGAGTCTACCATGTAAACAGCGATTTTTGATTAATTTAATCAGATTAGGGTCATAATTAAAAATAAAGAAAAATCAAATTAAGACAGGTGGAGTATGCCGATTTTAGTCACATTATTGAAGTGCAGTACAGACATGTAAACACCTTAATCAAACTATTACCGTCATGTAGGACTTTTCACTGCGTTTTGCGACAGGATAGTCCACACACACACATACCACACGGCTGTTTGACACTATTCTTTGCACCTACCAAGTCAGTGAAGACCACACACACATACACCGCGAAATGTGCTTTAACATGTAAAACAGAATCATGAAAGAAACATTCAAAAAGCAACTCATGTAAACACCTTAATCATATTATTGTCTTAATTAGGTTAAGGCAAGTGTTTCGATTACTGATGTCCATTTAAACATAGTCTATGTTTACATAGACATCAGTAATCGAATTATTTGCCAAATTCTTAATTTGTCAACTTTGACTGCAGTTTGGCACTTTCACTTTCATTTAGTTACATTTCATGCATGAATTGAGATATTGGATGCGAGGAACTGCTGGAAGAGTCTAGTTTTAATGGAGGGGTTGATACCGCACGCCTTATGAGAGAGCTCCTGAAGTTTGCGGATGACACTACTGTTATCGGCCTCATCCGGAAGGGTGACAAGTCTGCATACAGACAGGAGGTGGAGCGGCTGGCTTTATGGTGCAGATTCAATAACCTGGAGTTGAACATGCTCAAAATTGTGGAGATGATAGTAGACTTTAGGAGAACCCCCCCTGCACTCCCCCCACTCACCATCATGAACAGCACTGTGGCTGCAGTAGAGTCATTCAGGTTCCTGGGCACCACCATCTCTCAGGATCTGAAGTGGGACATTCACATAGACTCTATTGTGAAGAAAGCCCAGCAGAGACTGTACTTCCTCCATCAGCTGAGGAAGTTCAACCTGCCCCAGGAGCTGCTCGTACAGTTCTACTCAGCTGTCATCCAATCCATCCTCTGCACTTCAATCACCGTCTGGTTCGGCTCAGCTGCCAAAACCGACCTCCGCAGACTACAGTGAATAGTCCGGACAGCTGAACGAATCACTGGCACTACCCTTCCTACACTTCAAGAACTGTACTCTTCCAGAGTGAGTAAAAGGGCTTACAAAATCACTCTGGACCCCTCACACCCAGCGCACTTCCTGTTTGAACTGTTACCGTCTGGTCGGCGCTACAGAGCACCAAGCACAAAAACAGCCAGACACAGGAAAAGTTTCTTTCCTCAGGCCATCTACCTCATGAACAGTTCAATATTCCCCTACTGTGCAATAAATGTGCAATAATTTCTCATACACACTCGTACAGCACCTTATAACAATTTACAGTGCAATACTTTTTCTACGCAGTTGTACACAGCACCTTATAACTTGTATATTTATAACAAATCTGTACATACAATTCATCATCCAGAGCTTTTTGACTGACTGGATCTCTGTTTAACGTTTGTCGTCTTTTTCATATTTATTTAGTGTTGTCACTTTATTTACACTGGAAGCTTCTGTAGCCAAAACTAATTCCTTGTGTGTGTGTGTGTGTGTGTGTGTGTGTGTGTGTGTGTGTGTAAGCACACTTGGCAAAACCCATTCTGATTCTGATTTGCATGATAAGACAGCTGAAGCTAATGTGTTCATTACTTTCACTTCAACAATCAGTGAGATCTCTCTCTTTCTCACTTGTTGTGTGAAGTTCCTCTTTTTGTTCTGGTTATGATCATCCATGTCTTAACTCTAGAGGTGAGCTTTCTAAAACATTCACATTTAAGAGTGTGGTAAACAAAATGACAATCGCTTTCATAGACGTGCTCCTAGTAAGTAGTTATCTCAAGAGCAATCACTATCTGTTCATTAGCTACTACAGCAGGGGAGTTCTCAGATCTACCTGAGCTCAAACTCCCCTCTCGCCTTGCAAATGGGAGGGAGCCCCGGGCTCGAGGATCTATGAGCTCAGGGCTCTCTCCCGGGAGAGCATGCCAAACAAGCTTTATAGCCAATCATCAGCTAAGTGTGAACTCTTGAAAGCATTGTGTAACTGAAAATAAAAATGTCCTGATGAAGACTGAAACAGTCCATGTGTGAGCAATAGTGTAAAACACAAAATACCTGCTGGCAGATGATGGTGTTTTCTCTCTGAGGTCTGGTGGATGACCTTTAGACCGGTCACTCTTCAGAGACAGGAAGCTGAACACACGAAATCCTGATCTCACACTGAAGAAACAAACACACCAGAGGAAAAGGAGCATTAACCTGCTGCAGTCTCTCTTATGAACACTAGAGGGCACAGGGTTTCTGCTGTTTATGAACCTGGACTTCACTTCCCATCAGCCCCTGTGCTCCTGATTGCCTCTTTGTAGCTAAATGAGCTCATAGGGAATTATGAATAATTCATCACAAGTTCTGTTTAAGTGTTCAGTGTAGTTAATAAAGCCTTACTTGCATCACTCTTCAAACTGTTCATTATTTGCTCATAACTGGAGTCTCTAATCTTGACAATGTTTGCTATATTTTCTAAACAGTGTTGTACTGTAGAAAGGTGATTTCTTATCACCTGGACATTAATGTTGTGTTGTGGAAATAATAACTAAGATAGTTTGTGTTATACTTTATTTCTGTCTATAGTTTGCAAAGCAGAAACTGAGGGTTTGGTGTGATTTGTCATTTTTCATGACATTCATTCATTCATTTTCATTTCGGCTTAGTCCCTTTATTAATCTGGGGTCACCACAGCGGAATGAACCGCCAACTTATCCAGCATATGTTTTACGCAGCGGATGCCCTTCCAGCTGCAACCCATCTCTGGGAAACATCCATACACACCCATTCACACTCATACACTATGGACAATTTAGCTTACCCAATTCACCTATACCGCATGTCTTTGGACTTGTGGGGGAAACCAGAGCACCCGGAGGAAACCCACGCCAACACAGGGAGAACATGCAAACTCCACACAGAAACGCCAACTGACCCAGCCGAGGCTCGAACCAGCGACCTTCTTGCTGTGAGGCGAACGTGCTACCCACTGCGCCACTGTGAGGCCCCATGACATTCATATCAGGCTATATTAAATAGGTCTGAAATAGGTCTAATAATAGTTGGAAACGTGACTAACAGGGGTTTGGATGCAAGATCACGTTCATTAGGCTAACACACTTTCATTAACACTGAAAATTAAACATTAAAAACTTTTAAAAGTGTCTAAGTGGCCCTTTATTTATTTTAAAGGTGTTTTTCTGAAGATTGACTGACACTTGATGGTAAAACAAGTAAATAAATGTGTCCAAGATAAAATGAACATGATAAAGTAAAAATGGCTACTTTTATCTTTTCTGTTTACTATCTATGTAATGTAATATAATGTAATGTGTATTTATATAGCGCATTTATCATGTATGGCCATACACCCAAAGCACTTCACAATCATGAGGGGGGTCTCTCCACACCACCACCAGTGTGCAGCATCCACTTGGATGATGTGACGCCAGCCACAGGACAACAGCGCCAGTGCGCTCACCACACACCAGCTATAGGTGGAGTGGAGAGACAGTGATACAGCCAATGTGGTGGATGGGGATGATTGGGAGGCCATAATGGGTAAGGGCCGATGGAGGGAATTTGGCCCGGACAACGGGGCTACACCCCTGCTCTTTACGAGAAGTGCCATGGGATTTTTAATGACCACAGAGAGTCAGGACCTCTGTTTAACGTCTCATCCGTCTCATTTATGTGTATTAATAAACTGCATTAATTAGTGTGTAAGTCTCTTGAACTTTTACTAATAACTGGGCTATTTCTAACAGAGGCGTATGCGATTGCATCCAATCTGCCAATGGGGTGAGTAAAATAATATTGTTTTCAGTTTGAAATGTAGATATTTGGAGCAGAAACAAGACAAAAGTGTCAGTAAGAAAAGCATTTGTTGCAGTGCACATGTAAAACAACACTGTATAGTCTTCATCATAAAAACAATTAAACACAATTCATCTTTCTTACAGCTTCAAACGCCTTCATTTCTTGTGCCCAAATGTTTGAAACTCTCTTGAACTGCTCACAGTCACAGGCCTTCAGAACACATGCAGATGATACTTTCACTCTGTTATGGTTAAACTTTGCAGTGACTCTACAAATCACATGTGTTCTGTGGCTCCTGCTCAACTATAATTCACTCAGCATTGCAGATCCTATGATGTGACATTGCGGATGTGTATATTGTGATATCAATGCTGAAACTATACGTTGTGCAGCCCTAATATTAGTTCATATATAATTACATAATGTAAAACATATAAAATTACAAGGTGGCTGAATTTGCATGTTAAGACAGCTGAAGCTAATGTGTTCATTACTTTCACATTACCAATCAGTGAGATCTCTGACTTTCTCTCTTGTTGTGAGAAGTTCCTCTTTTTGGTCTGGTTATGTTCATCCATGTCTTAACTCTAGAGGTGAGCTTTCTAAAACATTCACATTTAAGAGTGTGGTAAACAATCGCTTTAATTATCAAAGTATAAAGATCATCTGTATGTGTAACAACTCGTGTGGAGACATGACGAAACGGGGACACGATATTTAACAAAAGGACGGATTTATTAACACAACACTTACAGGATACAGGTACTGGATTCGACAGGATATGCAGACGGGACAACGACGCTGGAACAATACAATACCGGACAACGAAGGACACAAACAGCAGGGTATATATATACAGGGAGATGATTAAACTAATGAGACACAGGGGATGAACGCAGGTGAAACAAATCAACATTAGAAAACAGCACAAAACAGAACAAAGGAATCACATGATGACAACAGAGGCACATGGACATGACAGAACACTGACAGTATGATGGAATTGTCTGCATATGAATGTTTCATAAATCACACATGAACCTTGTCATAAGCTGATTTCTGTGCTGGGATCTGCACTTGTTTCAGTGTTGGATTTGTACAGTTGTGTTTGTACCTCTGTCTCTCTGCTCTGTGGATTATAGTTTTGCCGTTTGTCTGCCACCTTGTTACTTGGATTATTCTGTTTTTGCTTTGTTCTTCACCTTGACATTTGGGTTTTTATTTAATAGATGCTGCAGATGGATCTTCTGTCTGATCTTTTGACTCGTAACTGACTATGACAAGGAGGACATTTTACTACCAGAGTTTTTACAGACTTTTTAAAGTCACAAACAGGAAGGAAATGTTTTATATTCAGATATTTGTACTTATCAGGAGTATGGATGAACACATTCAGAAGAATTCAAGTCAGAGAATTATATAACACCGTTTTCACGTTTCTCACATATTGTGCCTTTAAAGCATTGAGTAACTAAAATAAAAATGTCCTGATGAAGACTGAAAC
Source organism: Danio choprae (assembly GCA_903798125.1). NCBI lineage: Eukaryota > Metazoa > Chordata > Actinopteri > Cypriniformes > Danionidae > Danio > Danio choprae. The sequence goes on from CAIGQW010038627.1 coordinate 19,261, forward strand.
AGTCCATGTGTGACCAATAGTGTAAAACACAAAATACCTGCTGGCAGATGATGGTGTTTCCTCACTGAACTTTGGTGGATCATCTATAGACTGGTCACTCTTCAGAGACACAGAGCTGAACACATATGATCCTGATCTCACACTGAAGACACAAACACACCAGAGGAATAAACTGCTGGAGAAACTTCAGTCTCCTTTACAAGAGTTTATCAGACAAATATGAGTTTGTTTAGTTCAGTTCAGCACTAAGTAATAGTTGGCTGAAGGTCTGTCTGATCAGGTCTGCTACACAGGAATCATGGGTAAACAGACGAGTGATGCGCTGCTTTCTCATTCTTCATTTTCTATCCTCTATAAGCACAAGCTGAAACTGTTCTGCGCTCAGCTTTAATGCTGATGTTGTACAGGACTTTAAACACCACACATTACACATATTCAGCTCTGCTAAAGATGAGCCCAGATCAAGCTGTCTGTAACCTAGAATGATCTAAACACATTTCCTGAAGTTGTAAACTGAAGCTTTGACCATGATTTGATCAGGCAATAGCAACACTAATAAGTGCATTGTTGTTGGTCTTTGTTCTTCAGAGAAAGTGTTGAAATAATGGTGTAAAAACAGAGTCAATACCTGTGTTTCTCTGAGAGAGAGTCCTTTACTCGCTCCTCTGCCATACTGCAGCTAAAACACCAATGCAAACATCAGCAGAGCTTTGAGGAAACTATCAGCCACTGACCATCACCTGGAGATGACAATATACTGAGATGAAGAACATCACACTTTATAGCAATCAATGCTGAGTCCACAAACAAGCACTTACTGAAACAGGCCACATGATGAGGGACACAACAAACTGACTTTCTGTCATTTCACAGCGGATAAATAAAGATACTCTACTGGAGATATATACAAATGATCAACATTAATGCAGTAGGTGTAAATTGAGGTAAATTCACACATTTGCAAAGTCTAAATGGTGAAATCATATCAGCAGCCAATGACTACCAAAGTACAACATTGATCACAGTCAAATAAACAGTGCTGATGTTATTCTGAATTATACTTACATGTGATTTCAGACCCAATATTCAAAGTACCGCGGTAAACAATATAGGGAGTCTGTCACAAGTTATCACTTAACGAGTGTGCGAATATAAAACCAACTTGACCTCAATTCGGTTTAACCCCTGATCTGACACCTCGGAGAGTTCACATTTGATTTGTCTTTCGTCTTAGACAACGATTTATTGATTTACTTCGTACTAAAGCGTTAACAGTTCAGTGCAGTTTAAGGATCATCCGCATGTCGGAGCTCTTCTTCCTGTTTACTGAAGGTCTGATTTACTTTCGATTTCGCGACTGTATGTTTAAAGTTATATTTTGTGCTGAATTATCAAGTAAGTCTAAAACAGGAGCATACAATCACTTTCAGCAGATAAAACAATGAAGGTTTTGTTAGGCAGTGTGTTTAAATGAGCGTGTTTGACTCCATGTTTAATCAGTGTTTGAGGCTTTGAGCTTCAGGATCAGACAGACATTTAAATCACACTCACACATATAAAATCCCTTCATCATGTCCACAAATAAGCGTAATGGTAGAAGTATTAAACTTACATGCAGAAGTACAGACGCTCTTGTGCAGCAGGAACACAATCTGAGCTCTTTGACTTTTTTCGCTTTACTAAAACCCACCTATGTGATCTACAGGTATATCCTGAAATATTATTGGTTCCACCGAGTGGCGCTGATATGAATATTCATGAATTTTTCCTGACTGTAGGCGTGGCCTCGTGACGTGTTCTATGTTCCAGACTAGATGTAAGATTATATCTAATAAACACTTCTCTTAATATTTTTCTTTCGTATTCATAAGCTGCACTGTTTCAGGTTGGATACAATGTGAGCATAAAGCATCTGTGTGCTTCCCTATAAACACAGTGTCTTGTTAAGTCCTGTTTGTCCTCTTCTGAGGCGGTTATGACCATTTCCTCCCTACGATTGTTCCCCATTTCTCTTCCTTCACAGATTTACCATTGGACTTCATACAAACGTCTCCCTGAGTCATTCATATCCCAGTATTCCTGCCATATCCTCTTTGCTTGTATCTTTACTATAGTTTTGACTTCAGCTTTACTTAGTTTACCCTGAAGGTCTGTTGTCTGTGATGTGAGAGATTGTTCAGCTAAAATGTCGACCTCTTCATTTCCATTTCACTCATACATGTGCAGATAAATGACACAATCAAACCTTTATTATGTAATCTGAGAATCCTCAGATTTATTCCATCTAATATGTCGAGTCTACATGATTTCCCAGGTTTGAGCAGATAAACTCTCTGATGCTGTTACTACATTACTTCCCTGCACACCATACAGGCGTCAGCTCAGATTCCCCTTTTAGTTCTTCCTGTAAGTTCAGATCAACTGAGGGAATTATAAACCTCCAATGATGAACGTCAGAGTGTTGAACTGCTGGACTGTGCTGCTGTATTGTATATACGTTAGTCTGCCTTTCTTTCCCATATCCTATCCATCCACAACATCTGTAATTAGTTTTACTCTGTTCCAACACTCTTGTAATATTGCATTTGTGGGATGCTCCTCACTCTGCCTTTGTATGTTAACTCAATACACAAGCATAAGCTGAAGTCTTCTACTGCTCAGTGGTCGTTACGAATTTTCCATGTATGCCTGTCAGAGTATGTACACGCAGTAGACGCAGTACACCACAAGGTGGCGCCGCTCTATCACATGTGGACATTTAGTGAACTGATTACAAGCGTCGCGCTTTAGTGTTGCATCAGCCATTTCATCTGGGAAGTTCGTTTGATTGCTTGCATTACTGTGACATTGTATGAGTAACAGGCAAAGTAAGTTTAATGTTACTTACTCATGTATACTGATATGATTGAATCAACAACAAACACTGTTAAGCAGTTGAAATCTGTTTATTATTAACAATCAGTTTATTGCACGTGAATTGTGCATATAAGACGCCGATCCTTGAAAGTTTAAAATGACGATCATTATAATTTGTATTGTATTAGTGTTTGTGTCTACATTTGATACTTCTGTATACTGAGATATATTTCAGCTCATTTGTTATTTGTTACAAGAACATTTCCGTGATTTAATTAGTCATTTTGCTATTCTTTGTTCTCAGAAACCTTGCATATGTCCATCTGAGCAACCATTAAAGCTATACATATATCACCTACTACTGACTCCAAGTTCTCTAATCGGAGCCCTGTGGCGGTTAGCAAGCATCGGTCCAGTAATTAATCCCTAATTGTAACAGTGATATTTCTCCTGTTTCCACCTGTAACTCTGCTATTGGAGATGCTTTAAATGATGTATTTTCTGAATCTCGCTTGTTAAAGTCAGCTCTATTACACTTTCTTTGTTTCGAGAACTATTATATCTTGTTCCACCGCCATCATTTACACACACTAAACGTGTCTCATCAATAAACTCTCCTACACGAGCACCATTTTAATCTGTACAGCTTCTTCCCCACAGTGTATTGTGCGCATTGGAATCACCACACCACATTATTTGACCTTTTATTTGTCCTCCAGTTATATTCAGTTTACTGTCGTCCAGCTTTTCACATGGGTTATACTAATGTAAGATCATTATTCCTCTTGTCCTACACATATCTTCACTGTTAGTGATTCTAGTTCTCTCACAATATTTAATACATCATTAATAATAGCTTCCCCTCCTCCCCGTCTGTCTTTACTATCATTCTTATGTCTTTATACTCATTTATTAAAAAGTCCCGTTGTGCTTTCAGCTGTTTCTTCTATGCAGAGGACTTGAGGTTTATTCATTGAAGTTGATGAATGTGTTAAATGCTTGACCATTAGCAGTCAGACTTCTTGCATTGCATTGTAATATATTTAATGTGCTACTACTGTACATCTCCATCCCATATCTGTGAACGAGTGTTTCCCCGTCCAACACACTCTCTACTGTTTCCCTTCCCAGACCTTAACTCCAGGATATTTCTCTGCCGCTCTCACTATTATCTTGATCTTGTCAGTGTTCTGGTCAGTTTGTGCTGTACAGTTAATCGCATCTACTGTAAACAGAACCATATCCTCTTTGCTCATCATCAGTGTGTCTTCCTTTATCTTGTTAGATTGATTAGATGTGCTTCTTCTGTCCTCCTCTGTTTCCTTCTCTGCTGGTGTTACTGGTAACTGCTCTTCTCACCACCTCTGCACACCAGATTCCTTCTCATGTTTTTACTTGCTCAATGTCTGCTGCTTTAGTGCTGAATTCAGACCCTCTGTGTGCTGAACTACACTGAAACAAGCATTCATTGCATTCACTCCATATTTTTAAGCTAACTGGATGCAAACAATTGATACGGGCTGAATTTAAACAAACAGATTAACTGTAGTAGTGGTCAGCTTAATGTGTTTACATTCAGCCCATATAAATTGTAAGAGTCATAATTTGATTTAATATAATTTATTAGTAGTGCTCAAAGTCATGTACAGTTTACGCATGTCGATATGGTTAGTTGTGTGCATTTGTTGATTTCACCCCTACTCTTTTCAAGAGTTCATACTTAGCTGATGATTGATTATAAAGCTTGTTTGGCATGAGAGAGCCCTGAGCTCATAGATCCTCTAGCCCGGGACTCCCTCCCGTTTGAAGGGCGAGAGGGGAGTTTGAGCTCAGGTAGATCTCGAGAACTCCTCTGCTGTAGTAGCTAATGAACAGATAGTGATTGCTCTTGAGATGACTACTTACTAGGAGCATGTCTATGATGCCGATTTGGATTAGTCAATTAACTTAAGTTGCATGTTCGTGGAAACCCACATGAGCACAGGGAGAACGTGCAAACTCCACACAGAAACGTCGGCTGGCTTGGTAAGGACTAGAACCAGTGACGTTTTTGCTGTGAGGCAACAGTACTAACCACTGGGCCACCATGCCACCCATCTAGGAAAGGAGGAGTAGGGGTGGA
>CAIGQW010038642.1:0-11932 GCA_903798125.1 Danio choprae
GTAAGAACAGCAGAGAGCAGTTTGGGTAACTTCAGTGACTTTACTGGCAATTGTTCTTCTCAATATCTTTCTTTTTTGTAAAACTACAACAAAGAGGCGAAAAGTATGTATGTATTCACATTTACATGTTCAATTCAACCAGCAGTACAATTTTACTAATGTAAATAGTTTTTATGCAAATCTTAATAAGCATATGAGGAAAAGCTATTAAATGAGACCATTTGAATCGAATATTAGCAAAAAATATTTGTTACACCACCAGCATAATGTGTAAGCCATGAAGAAGTGTTTGTACAACAAAATACAGGCAGTATAAAACTGTCGATAATCAAATGACCCTTAAATGTTTACAAAAATAGAGCTTTAGTAAAAATAGAGCAATTAAGGACATACATTTTAACGTTTAAATCAGCCACAGAAATAAAATGCATGTGTGTTACTCTCGACCGTACACTGAGAGAAAATGAAAGTAAAATTAATCCGAATGCAGAAAATCTCTAGTCAAAACCACAAGTGGCTAGATGTGACTGCACAACAATGATAGCGGTTCAAAAATATATGTTTTGGCGGGCCGAATCTCGTTTATTTTAGACGTCAGTTGTGGGCCGGAGAGAGGAGGAGGGCGGGCCATAAATGGCCCGTGGGCTGGCAGTTTGAGACCCCTGCTTTAAAGTCTGTATGAAATCAAAATGTACTCTTCTCATTTTTAATACGTATATACAGTAGTAGTGCATGTGTACTTTATTATTGTGTAAAAAATTATTTTTCCCTCATGATCTTTAATTAAATACCATAACTGTCACACCCTCTGCACGTTCCAACAGCCCCAGTCACCATTCACAATCACCATCCACCACACACCGTGAACAATCACCAGAATACTAATCACCCACACCTGCACCTGCAATCACCCACGCACTATTTAAGCTCACCTCATCCAGTCACTCATCGCTGGTATCGAAGTTGGATGGTCTTCTCTTCCTTGATCTTCTCCCAAGTGCTCCGTGCTCTCCTGTGCTTCAACGAGGCTTGCTGCTGTGGTCTGTGTACACAGATAACCACAAAGTGAAGTGACTATTTCATTCTCCATGAACATTGTGTCTAATGTCTATGACTATTTGTACCACGCACACACCGCTGGAACAAGCGTGTGCTAGACATCACCCTGGCACTTCACTCACCGGTTTTGATGTCCACTTCTATGTCTACTGTGAACCACGCACACACCGCTTGATCAAGCGTGTGCTAAGCTTCACCCGCACTCATCGTTCACCAGTGTTATTCCTTGTTTGTGCACCATCGTAAATAAACACTTAAGTAACTCCCTGTCTTCTCTCCATTGTCTTCCTTGTGTGACCGTGACAATAACCTTCCCTCAGCCCTCAAAATGACTTTTCTTCACTTCTGGTCACATGGAATGCCTTTAGGGCAGGGCTATCAGTGCAGGTGTAGTTTCTGCATTCAATATTGAATATATGGAAACATTATGTTTTGTTTTGCATTATTTGGTTACAAAGTGGTTTGTTTTGGCAATACCAATAGTGGAAGACCTTTTATTTTATTTTTTCTTAACAGACATTTAGTATTGACTCAGGAGAACGTGCTAAACTTGATGCATGAATGCATTTCCCAATAGGCGATATTTCATAAGAACTGTTTTGGAAACATCTATGTCTTTTTCACTGTACTGCACTGAAAAATGTTGAAAATCTCTTTTTTTCATTGCAGAATTGCTTTTTACAAGTTGTATGGGGAATATTAGTTGAGGTCATTGAGTTGGTCTGTGTTGTGGGATTTGACTGGGGCTCTATAGATGTTAACCTTTTCGATTTTATGCCACTCTGCAGTGACTTCTCCTGAAGATGAATTGTTTTCCAAGCGCTTGTGCTCTTGAGACTGCGACACTATTTTCCTCCAGGTTTGTTCTGCATCCATCAAATTTTCCTTTCTATCTCCATGAATTTTCCAGTCTCTGTTGTAAACAAGCATCACCAAACACAGCTCTGCATCTCTAGATTCAAATGCAGCTCAGAGATGATCCGCTTCACTAGACTTTACATCCATTGGATTAATGCCAGATTTATGAAGAGTGCATACTATTAATTGTCTCATGTCTTCAATTTTTGTCCAATACATTTAGAGCATTTTTTATTTTTATTTTTTTTTTAATCTTGTTTCTTTCAGAAAATGATAATTGGTCAGAAAATCTAAGTATAAATGCCAATATTTCTTATTTTAAACTTGGCAGGAATCTCATCAATAGTTCACGGAATAGAATAAATTGTTTAGAATTTAAAATTATTTTTTTTAAAAATTAAGTCATAATGCATTAAGTTTTTATAAGCACTACCCTTGCGTTATGCAACTATGGGCACTTAAGTACCAGCACATATTTTTTTAGATTTATGGGTTATACTTTAGGTCACAATTAATGCTATTAACTACTGGCTTATTACCTGCCTATTATTAAGATATTAACTGTTCATTAGTAGCTATAAAGTATGATCTTATTCATCATCCCTAATCCTACCCAAAACCTAAACCCAACTAACTATTAATAGTAAGGTAGACAGTTAATTAGTAGTTTATTAAGCTAGTAGTGTTAGTTAGTGGCTTGTTTATACTGTCAAATGTGACCTAAACTAAAGTGTTACCGATTTGTTAAAAATAAATCAATAACATATGATGCTTTATGAAAACATTTAGTGTCATTACTCACCTTGACTAAAATATGTAATTGACTATTCATGTATTTTAATAAAAAAAAAAAAATGAAGCATTTATATGTAAAACCATTAATTTTGCTCATGTTCCACAACTCTGAGCACAACGGTAAGATTCAAATAATTAAATAATAATTTGACATTACGTGAAATGGAGTTGTTTTATATACATGTAAATTCTTTTAAAAAATGTTTGTTATTTACTGTTATAAATTATTATTATTATTATTATTATTTATTTTATTCTTTTCAAATAACTGTGCCTGTTCCACTCTTTTGAATCCTTGATGCAAAAATTAATAAGAGCTTTTATTATGATATTTTATTAAAGACAAACACGTCTCCAGTAGCATCTACTGTATGGAAACAGACATTAGCACATGACCACATTGCTGATAGATTAGACTACCTCCCTATGTCACTCAATCCCAAAAATATAAGATGAATATAATCTTTTATGTGTCAGTATTTATTGTATTTACCATACAGCTATACATGTATTATTGTTTAATTTATGTAAATTAAGATGAAGGAAAATTAAGGTACAGTAGTAGACCTTCCTATCTGTCAAACAGATGCAATATTTGCAATGTCATTTCTGTAACATGTCTTTACCACAGCAAATTGAAGTGTCGCAGTAAAAACCTTGAGTTGCGGTAAAGATAACTTTAAGGTTTACGGTATATTAAATTACAAATATTCAGTCTGAAGTTTACTTTAACATTGTGTTCTCACCGACACTGCATGTCATCACCGCAGCGCTGCTTTGTTAGTAACTTTTTTTCTTTAATTTTTCTTTTTTATTTCAGCATAAACAAAAAATTTGAAAAATTTATTTAAATATTTTAAATGTTAAGTAAAAGGAAAGTGTGTAATGAACATTATTGTAACATTGTGGTAAGGACATTTTAAGATGAGTTGAAAAGCAAAATAATAATAATAATAATAATAATAATAATAATAATAATAATAATAATAATAATAATAATAATAATTAGAAGAAGAAAAAGAAGAGTATTTAAAAAAAAATCTTTCAAACTCAATTTTGTTGACTATTAGAAAGAAATTGATGTAATCTGAAAGCTTTCATTATTGATATATGTTGTCTTGAGGCGATGATCTGTAGTTTACATTACTTTTATTGAGTAATTTGTCCAAACAAACAATCAAAAAACTGTGATACATATGCATTGGATTATTTATTTTTGCTTCAACTGGATCTTTACTCAGTGTGAATTGATTAGACAGCCTAACCTGCTAAAATAATTAGATAGATAGATAGCAAACCATTATTCATTGAAGAGGTTTGAGCTTCACAGAATCATGCTTTCAACTGGGAAATCCTGTACCTGTTTAAAGCATTAAATCAAATAAACCAAATATCCCCGGCCCACATTTTCACTAATCTTCAGTTTTTGCCTTGATAGATGAATCCTTAATTGAAGACAAATTAAATACAACTCTAAAACAACTTCATTTCTCTAAAGTGGCTCATGCATCGAAAGTCCTGCGATTGCAGAGGGAATTAACTCTCATTGCAATCTGCTTGTAATAATGGTTCTTTAGCTTGAGGGGAAATTCCTGCTCTCATTGGAAGACATTCTCCAGCAATCTCCCTTTAATCAAACAACCCACCTGCCTACTCAATTATCGTTAATCAGAATCAATAAAATTATATTTTCAGAGTCCTATCCCAGGTTGTATTCTTCCGAAGAGGAGCACGTACACAAACTAATTCATTTTCCAGCAACCGATGATGCTTAAACCTTTTGTAACTGCTCAACAAGGGGAGTGTAATAGATAAAGACGGTAACATTTGCTTCTACAGCCTGAAATATCAGGCTGTAAATTTTCATGGGCTCTCGTCTTTTGCTTTCCGGTCCTTTTTTATTATGTCACAGTTGTCGTCTTTTTTTTTTTTTCTTATGTGAGGATGAATGGATGTTAAATTTAATTAAGCAGAAAATTTGGTCAGTGCTTTCTCTATCAAAAAAACGGGTTCACCAGATTTAACAACCTAAAAAAAAAAAAAAGTGTTGCTCGTTATACATGTGAGCAGTTCGGCCGACCCTGCAGGACAGCTCTCAGCTGATGAGCGAACACTGGAAAACAATGTGTTTATTGATCCTGAAGGCCCTGCCATTTCATTTCCTGCAACCTTTTATTTGCTTTAGAACGCGTGAGATGAGAACTTGATGAGATCTGCCTCAATAGGAAGTCATCAGGCCAATAAATTGCGCTAATAAAGCAGTATATATGCATTATGTATTAAGTTACTCAAGTAAGAAGGGCTTTTCGCTATTGGGCTTTTCGCTCTGAATCCTGTGTAAACAAAATCCTTATCTTGCTTTATGTTTGACTTTGTTCAACATTTGCAATGCAAGACATTTATAGTTAAAGGGTTTGTTCACATAAAGGCTTATTCTGTTATGAATTATTTACCCTTATGTCATTTTAATCCATTGAGACTGTCATCCATCTTTAGAACACAAATTAAGATATTTTAGATGATCTTTGAGAGATCTCTGACCCCTTACAGAGAAGAGGAACTAAACAAAATTGTCAAAATAATACTTGTGACTTTAGTTGTTCTAATACAAAGCTCCATGAACACTTTGTGTGTCAAAAATGGTTAAAAACGACTTCACCAATGTCGTCTGCATCAGATAAGTGTGTGCGGTTACTATACGATGATTCTGATTAAGCACTGATTCTGCACTGTTAAGATATAGGCAAACAAAGGCATATTTGAATGTTTTAACCAAAATAGCAAATTTATTGGATTTACTAAATTTATACAAGTCAATTTCACATCTGTCACATCCATAAAGGAAAATTGTCACATCCATAATGAAGGGTTTTACCTCATAAACGCAAACATTTTAAATTCAATTAAATAAATAATTTTTGTTGTATAGAGAGCCAACCCTTTACATTTTGATTAGTATCATTTATCTTGTCTGTACAGTTTAATTAACAGAATTTTAACAAAGAATGCAGTATACTGTGTAAACACGCCGGCTTTTTGGTCACATATATAACATGTTTATTTCCCTCATTAAAAATATAAAACATGATTACAGATTGATAACTTTGTGGTTAGTTGTTTTGAAAAATATAAACTGTTTTTACTCACACCCATAATGCTCGAATTGCTCATTTACTTTTTGTTTTTTTTTTGCCACAGAAAAGTGTTCTTGGATTTTGTATGATTACAGATGAAGTACTGAAGTCACATGCAAATGTTTTGGCAATGATTTTGTTTGTTTTGTCTTTTTATAGATTTGAACATAGAATTTTATAGATTTATATATTGAACATCTCAGGACTATTGCTGTCTATGGAGGATGAGAGAGCTCTCGGATGTCTAAAATAGCTGACAGTTATTTACACAAAAGTCCACCTGCTGCCTTTTTAAACATGAGTAAACTCAGCTAAATGTGGAAAAAATTCAACTCATTTAATCATTTTCCTTCAGCTTAGTCCCTTATAAATGAAGGGGTCGGCACAGCGGAATGAACCTTAATTCAATTCACCTATAGCACATGTCTTTGGATTGTGGGGGGAAACCGGAGCACCTGGAAGTCCACGCCAACACGGGGAGAAGATGCAAACTCCACACAGAAATGCCAACTGGCCCAGCTGGAACTCGAACTAGCGCCCTTCTTGCTGTGAGGCGTCAGTGCTAACCACTGAGAGACTGTGCCGCCCAAAATTCAACTCCCAAAGTCAAATTCATTCATTCATTTTCATTTCGGCTTAGTCCCTTTATTAATCTGGGGTCGCCACAGCGGAATGAACCGCCAACTTATCCAGCATATGTTTTACGCAGCGGATGCCCTTCCAGCTGCAACCCATCTCTGGGAAGCATCCATACACACCCATTTACACATACACTACGGACAATTTAGTCTACCCAATTCACCTATACCGCATGTCTTTGGACTTGTGGGGGAAACCGGAGCACCCGGAGGAAACCCACGCCAACACAGGGAGAACATGCAAACTCCACACAGAAACGCCAACTGACCCAGCCGAGGCTCGAACCAGCGACCTTCTTGCTGTGAGGCGAATGTGCTACCCACTGCGCCACTGTGAGGCCCCAAAGTCAAATTAAATTAACAAATTAAATTCTATGATACAGATTTTATTATAAACTGTCCATCTTATTTGAAAGAGAATGAACCATGTGTGTAAAAAGGTTTACACGTGCCAGTATGATTCAGAAAAATCAACAACAATGGTGATAAAGCACTGCAATTAATTGTGGTAGAAAGGTTTTCAATACAATATTTACTTTTAAACAAAAAAGTAATTAACTCCATAAAAATATGCTTCATTTTACAATTACCATGGTTTTACTTCAAATGCCATAGTAAAGCCATGTTTTTTTAATTCTAAAAATAGATAAATCCAAAACGAATGTTTAATGTCAAACATGTTGAAGATTAGTCAATACATAAATTAATAAGTAAATTCCCACAAAACAACTTTACTCAGTGTAGTAAAGTCATCTTGTTTTCTCTGCATGCTCTGTTTACACTTTATTTGCTAACCTTGCATGCTAGCTTTCACAGTTTTGCCTTGACTTACCCGAAGCATGGCATTATCTAAGCATCTAGCAATAACATTCTAACACTGTGACATTTCACGAGTTGTTTTCTTCTTGTATGCTCTTTGCCGACCTTTTCCAGGCTGTGTACAATTATCAATAAAGTGCAGGAAAGGTTAGCGTGACCTCACTGTGATCTCTTACATCTTTATGTTCATTCTGTCATTTAGCTGTACATGAAAAAGCTGCCAGAGCCCTCAACAGCTGCCCAACTTCCTCCAGTTTCCTTGCTGATTCTTAATCCAACGGCTAATGGGTAGTCGAAGTGGCAGGTGTGTTAATTATAGCTTCATTAGATTTAGGTTTTATGACTCCAGACCCACTGATCAGGTCAGATCTATTTAAAGGACAGTGTTTAAGGAATACACTCACTTGGGGAAAATGGGCGGGTCAATTGGTGCTTTTGGAAATACTATCGGTTGGGTTTAGAGAAGGAAGATGGTGGGTCAATCGATTGGTCAGTCAGTCAGTCGACAGCGGCCTCTGGTGGATTTATGCGAGAAGAGCTGGTGCGAATGGCACTCGTGAGATAAATTTGAGATCTGAAAAAGTGTACACAGCGGCCTCTAGTGGATTCCCAAAAACAAAAACATCTTGAGACATATTTGGTGCTCTCCAGAAATGTATATAGTGGTACGTTTTCAGAATGAGCCTGGGTTAGATAGATAGATGGTTCAGTCCTTGTCCGGTATTGTATTGTCTATGCGTCGATGTATTGTCTGTCCATGCTGTCGTCACCCCATGTCCTCCCAGAGTCTCCTGTATCTTCCGTTGCCCTTGTATTTAGTAAGTGTTTGTAAATAAATTCGTGTTTTGTTAAATCTCGTGTTCCTGTGCCTTCATGTCTCCAGTCGAGCGTGACAGAATACCGGACCCAAAAGTTGCTGCGTGTTTTCCCCCGTTTTTCTTTTTTATAGTCTTTTTTTGCCCCAGCGTTTTCTTTTCCTCTCCCCCGTATTCCCATGTCACAATTGCAATGAAACTGATAAACCCATGAAGCATTGTACTTTAGGCACACAATGGGGATGCTTTTTCTCAAAGCGACCTGATTGGTAGAATTTATTTTTCTTTACTCAAAACTAATTTGAATGTATTTTAAATATGGGTCAAGACAGGTCAAAACTTGCGTGGCCCACATATCAATTTTTAACATCTGGGCTAAATACTACATTTAACATCTGGCCCAAATCTTGTGTGCCACCTTAAAGCTGCTGTATGTAAATTTTTGACTCTTCTAAAGCATAAAAATACGTATGTTTGCAGATATTTAAGAAACATGCTAAGTGAACATTCTTGTTTATCTGAAAAACAATGCTGAAGTCAGATATTCTGCTTTGAAAATGTGTTTTCCGTGCCGGAATGCAAACTTTGTTTTAGTAATATTAACCTGGCCAATGCCAGTTTAGCCAATTATATTTCAGCACCCCGGGTTGCCTTTCCACCAAGGCATGGTTTCATTTATTCATTCAGTCAGAAAGGCTCTGAAAGTATGTGTCCGTGACCGAAATGTAACCTCCGGTGGACAGTATCAGACTTTGAAATGAGACGCAGATTTCCTCATGAGGTTATTAATTAGCAAATTATATAAATATTACGAATGTAAACATTAGGTGAGAAGGTTACACTGTAACCCTATGTCCTAACAACACTCTTGGTGACGAGATATGCAGTGATAAGCAATTTGGCTCTTTGCACTAGACGAAACACGACAGAAATATAAATACAGCCATTCAGAAGCACAGAATATGCACTCACTAACGAAATGATAAGGTTTTTAATCTGTTTAATACATATTAACTCTCTTTAACATTATTAAATGTACATGCTGAATCACTCATGTGTTTAGTTCTAAAGTTCAATTTCAAACAGATTATTTTATTTTCAAGATCTGAGGTGAACTATCTGCTGCTGCTTTCAGTAGTATGGCAATAAATGTCATGTAAAATGGCATTCAAACTCACATTATTATCATTTAACACTGAATAAAGCGCATGAGCTTTACCTGAGGTGATCATTGTCATAGTTTTCTGTTGTTAAGCTGCAATAAATAGAAGCTGTTTCTTATATATCAATTCGAGGTGTTGGTTAGAACAAAAACTCCTTTTAATATGGAAAATATTCCTTCTATCGGGTGCCGTTGCTTTTATATAGAACATGGTTTAAATCACTCACTCCTGTCCTCAATCTGGCAACCTGCACTTGCATTTGTTTTGATGCAGGAGTGCAATACCTAGTTCAACCACTGGGTGTCAAACATACATACTGCACCTTTAAAGACGGTGCCACCTCTGCCAAACCCGGGCCATGTTCGGCCCACATGCTGTATGCCAGTGCCAGCTTTATGCCAAATCTGAGCCACTATTCTTTGCTACCTGGGTCGATGAATCGGATTAGACCATTAGCATCTCATTCAAAAAGTTTAGATAATTTTCATATTTAAAAGTTTGACTTTTTTGTAGTTACATTGTGTTTTAAGACCAACATAAAATGAAAAGTTTGGCTAGGAACTATACTCATTCTGCCATAATAATTAATTAACTTTGCTGCCGTACTATGGGGCTAGCAGGCGCAATTGTTATACACCACCTGAAAATGTGGCAATCAATATAACCAATCTGACCATACATACATTTGTGAGAGATGATTCAGAACATATTTACTTTGGTGCAGATCCATCCCTATTGCACTGTAAACATATGAAACAGGAAACTTACAACCTGTATTGTTTAAAATCTGCACATAATTTACACACAGTACATGCTAAATCTTGGTGCATTATTAATTGTTACGGAGATGAGTGAGAATGCTAATGCTTTTGTTTTCTAGGCTTTATACAAACAACATGTGCAGGAAATAATTGTGTCCCAAACTCATTTAATTTTTTCCCCCACACTTATGTCATTTTGACCCTTGGATGAATGTTTCTGAATGCATCAGAATAACAGTGATAAGACTAATGTGATGGACAATGCTGTAAAATAACCATAATTAGAGATCATGCCACTGTGGAAACAACTGGTGAAAGAATTATGATCATCTACGGCATCTATCGTCCTCGCACATCTGTTGCCATAAATCTGCTATTCAAATTGAATTTGCGATGCATGCGATCTGAGAAATGAATTGGACCATCTTTTGCCATTTACCAAATGCCATCTGTACGGTTCAAAACCGTCAGCCTTCAGATGTGTAAATTTGCCTTCAGAGACGAGGTAAATCACTTTCCCATCCTCCCTCTAGAAAGGTACATTTTCGCTTGGGATTACATCCAAAATTTCGCACAAGGAAATATCAGCCAGTCATTTATAGATCCTGTGTGAATTTCTTCCCATGTCCGTATCTGCATCTCCGCTCATGCATTCATTTTTATATGACCTATTCCTCTAACTATAAAACTGGCTGATTGTTTTAATCCTCCTGTTGTGGAGGGCGATTTTTACCGTGAGCTAATAAAATACAAATTCCATCTGCAGAAACGCTGACAGATTTCCCTTTAGGACAAATGTGCTCAGCATGCTGTAAAAATCCATGATAATTATCTTGCAATATTAGCTTTAGCACTGGAGGACACTCCGGGAAACTCGTACTGTTTGCTGTTGTAATTTCAGAGCCATGCTTCCTTGTAGTCTTCAGGGAGCAAATACATATGGTGACTGAAATGAATACACACGAAATGGCAAACAAAGTGGAGTCGGTTTAGCCCTTGATGGGCTCAAACAAACAATTATAACCAAAACCAATTTATTATAATGAACAATTTCCTCCGAGCACAGCTCCGGTGAGTTTTTGGATTTACCATTAGCATTGTCAGTTAAACTTCTATTTTATTTCTCCCTGCTGATTCGAAGGAAAGGCTTAAGGAGGTTGAGGAAGCAAGGAAAAAGAAAGGAAGAAGCTAAAAACAAACAGAAGCTGTAGAGACTAAAAACACGGAAGCTGAAGGGAAATTAGGAAGCTGAGTGGATGTAATGAAGCTGATTGGACAAAATTAATCCTAGGGGATATTTAGAAAGCTAAAGAGACTTGAAAAAGTCAAGAAGGTAATGAACCTGAAAGGACATATGGAAGTTACAGACACCACATGAAGGGATGTAAGTTTACTGGGTGAACATGAAGAACCTAAGAGGACATAAATAAGCTAAGAAAACATTCGAAATCTGGGGGATATGAAAAAATGCTAGCATTTTAGTTCAAGACATCAAATTGTCTCTTGATGTACTCGACACATTACACAGTATATAATAAAAGGATTGACACTTGCATCCTGATATCCATTGTTATTTACGAACAACACTCCAAGTGAAATAGAGAGTGATGTGGTGTAGCCTGAATCCAAAAAAAGGAGATCAGGTGACAAAGACACTGACTGGACATAATAATTGAATATTAGAAAGTTTATATGGCATATGAGAGTTTGAGGGACATTGGAAATGTTAATTGGTCATGCTTGAGCAGACATAAGAATTCTACAGTTACGGCAGGAATGCTAAGAGCTTATTAGGAACTTAAAGAAGCTAATGGGACATTTGGAAGTTGAGGCTGAGAGGACAAATAATAATAATAATAATAATAATAATAATAATAATAATAATAATAA
>CAIGQW010038880.1:0-10559 GCA_903798125.1 Danio choprae
TGTGCAAGATTTACAAGCAGTAAATGCAGCTGTCAAACAAAGAGCTCCATTGGTTCTTAACCCATACACGATTTTGTCACAAATTCCAGAAAAATCACAATTTTATTGTGTGGTTGACCTGGCAAATGCATTTTTCAGCGTGCCAGTGGACAAAGGCAGCCAGTTTTGGTTTGCATTCAATTTTAATGGCAAAGGCTACACTTTCACACACTTGTGTCAGGGTTTTACATCTTCTTCAACTCTGCATAATGAGGCACTGTTAAGAAGCTTGGAAACTTTGACCCTGACAGCTGGAACTGCTTTGCTGTAGTATTATGTAGTATGTAGTATGTTGATCTGTGCTGAAGATGAACAGGCTTGTGTGACTGACACTGTGTCTCTCCTGAAGCACTTAGCAGCGGAGAGTGACATGGTCAGTTTGACAAAACTGCAATTTGTGAAACAAAAAGTAACATTTTTGGGACATGTCATTACTCCACACAGTAAATCCCTGTCTGACAAAAGAGTGAAAGGTATAAAAGACGTACCTAAACCACTAACGAAAAAACAAATGCTGTCCTTTTTAGGAATGTGTTCATATTGTCGCACGTTCATTCCAAATTACGCAATTTTGGAACAGCCCCTGAGAGCTCTAACTTTAGAGAAGGGCATGAAATCCATAGATAAACTGACATGGACAAGAGAGGCAGAGCAGGCATTTGTAAACATCAAATTACAAATGGCTAAAGCACCTGCTTTGGGCCTACCCGTCCCGACCAAACCTTTTGTTCAGATGGTGGATGAAAAAAGTGGATTCATGACATCAGTTCTTTTACAGGACCACGGAGGTAGGCTGCGACCTGTGGCCTACTTTTCAAGCAAACTTGACCCTGTAGAAGCAGGCCTGCCATGTTGTTTAAGAGCAGTGGCAGCTGCGGAAAAAGCTGTTATGGCTTCAAGGGATTTTGTTGGTTATTCTGATCTGATACTGATGGTGCCGCACTGAGTGTCCATGATACTTCAAGAACAAAAAACATCGCATTTATCGACAGCTCGCTGGCTGTGATATCACACTATCTTGTTAGACATGCCAAATGTGACTGTTAAGCGATGTACAGGGTTGAATGCAGCTACCCTCCTTCCTACTGCAGAGGAAGGGGAGGAGCATCACTGTTGTGTAACAGCTATTGAACAGGTGTGTACACCATGACCTGACCTCTCTGACGAACCGCTTGAAAATTGTGATAATGTCCTTTTTGTGGATGGTTCGGCATTTAAAGATCCACAAACAGGCAAGAACAAGGTTGGTTACGCAGTAACAACTGAATTTGATCTGGTGACTTATGGGAAATTACCAGGGCACTACTCTGCACAGGCCGCAGAGCTTGTGGCTTTAACAGAGGCATGCAAATTGATGACAGGAAAAAGTGTCACAATCTACACTGATTCAAGATATGCATTCGGGGTAGCTCAAGATTTTGGGGCTTTGTGGAAACACAGAAATTTTCTGAAATCTGATGGTCGACCAATACTCCATGCTCCTTTAGTGGCTGCACTACTGGAGGCGATTCTATTACCTGACAAACTGGCCATTTGTAAATGCGCAGCGTATACTAACAACAATTCTGTATCTGCAGGAAACGCGAGGGCAGACACAGCAGCAAAAGTCGCAGCGTCCCGAGACGAGGACAGCTCAGAGTGTACTTTGTTATCTGATGACGTTAATAACGATACTTGTTTTACTTTGCAGGATATGCAGGCATTTGCGACTGGACTGGAGAAAAACAAATGGAGACAGTCTGGCTGTGTGATGAAGGACAATGTGTGGGGTAGTGTTGGTGGCAAGGCTTGTTTACCGAAACATTTTTTATTCAATATTATGCGAAATTAATTCATGGTAAAGATCATGCGTCAAAAACAGCAATGGTTGCGCAAATGAAAGAGCTGTAGTTCACAAAGGGATTTACCACATTTGCGGACAATTTCTGTAGACGTTGCGTAATTTGCAATACACATAATGTGACAGGACCATTTGAATATTTAAATGATGGATTTCATTGAATTGTCCCCATGTGGAGGGAAGAAGTACTGTCTGGTGATGGTTGACATGTGGTCAAAATGGGTTAAAGCATTTCCAACTTCAAAACAAGATTCGGCAGCAGTAGCAAAAGCATTACTGACCGAGATCGTCCCCAGATGGGGGATCCCACAGAAAATAAGTTCAGACAACAGCACTCATTTTGTTAATGATGCAATTAAACAAGTGGGTAAATTTTTGGAAATTGATTTGAAAACACATTGCAGTTACCATCAAGCTTCAGGTGGAGCTGTTGAAAGAGAAAATGGTACACTGAAAAACAAATTAGCAAAATGCTGTGAAGACACAGGACTTAACTGGGTTAAGGCCCTGACCATAGTTTTGATGTATATGAGAATGAGAAAAAGACCAAAAACTAATTTGAGCACGTTTGAAATTCTCTATGTCAAACCACCGCGCGTAGGTATAAGTGAAGGGAAGCAGCAGTTGCCATCAACAGAGGTGTGTGAAAATGACATGTTGAACTATTGTATATCAATGTCTTCTCTGATGTCTGATATCTGTGTACAGGTCAAAGCTGCACAGGGGAAGGCCGTGGAGAAGCCTCTGCACTGTCTGAGGCCTGGCGATTTTGTGGTGGTTCGTGATCTGAGGAGGAAAAACTGGAGAGCAAAGCGCTGGTTGGGTCCATTTCAAATGCTACTGACCACTGAAACAGCGGTGAAGGTCGCGGAGAGGGCGACATGGATTCATGCTAGCCATTGCAGGAAGGTCCCTTCACCTCAGGAGGAGGGCAAAGCGAGGAAGTAGGAGAGAAAGGAGGATTCTGAAGAACTCTGCGGAAAACAGCGTGTTGTTATCTGAATGAAGCAAGGTTACAGCTGCAGAAATACAACAACGTGTTCCTATGTTTATTAATGATGTGATTGATGATGTACTAATGATTTGTAGTATAAGTAATTTTGTAACTGGTAGAAACAATGATTTGACAATTTATTATGAGTATGCAATGATAGTAGTGTTTAGTTAACAGGTGATTTCTGTGATTGAAATCTGGAGGTGACTGAGGGTCTGACTTCGGTCAGGAGCGCAATAACAGTGATTATTCGTTTAGCCCGGCTTCCAGAGAAGGGGGATGTTTATGGAGAAGCTTAATTAGGAAACTAAATTAAGAAGAATGTTTGAACATCTCTTGTGTATGGTGTGTGCAGAAAACCTGTTAAATGATTGTCATTTTAATTAATGAACTGTGTTCAGTTTTAGAAACTAACATAGAGTGAATTTAGTGTTTATGTTATCAATGAATGATAAAAAGAGAGAATTGTTATGGAAATTAATTTTTATACCTTTATATGCATTTTCTAATCTGTATATTATATAGAAATATAGACAACTAAAAGAGAATCATGAGTGTTAAGATAACTGTGACGTGATTCATTTGCTATGTCACCTATGGCCTTGTGGGCTTTAGAGGGAAGAAACGAGATAAAAAGGGAACACACTCTTCTTTGAGTGTCGCACTCTGCAGGAACCTGTGTTACTGTATGACTGTCTGACCTTCTTTGCAAAGAATAAAACTTTAAAAGACATCTTGGGTAAGACTTTGTCTTCTTTACCATGGAGAGAGCCTCCTTAAAGAAAATAGCCACAACAATTTGGTGTCAGAATAGTGGGATGTCTTGGAGGAACTTCTTCGGACCCTGAGCGGACGGTGACTGGCCATCCTGGGACTTTGTGTCACAGCCCTGCCCCACTAGGTTGAGGGGTAAGGGACCGACCGCCGGGCCCGGAGAGGAACCCCACTGACATCTGGAAAAAGTAGAAATCAAGTGGCATCTGAACTCTCTGGTAAGAGACAAATTCTTTGTTTGTTACTAAAAGATAATTGAAGTCTTTAAATATCTGATTAGGCAGTAAAATTTTTAACTTGGGTCAATCGCCATTCTGGTAGATCTGTCTCTGTGGGATAGCAGCGTAACTAAAACAAGTGCGATCCGAGACGTAACTCGCAGCAGAGAGGTGTTGCGGGGGGGTTCGAGTCCCTGAAGCGTCTGTCTGAGATCAAGACCTTTTTTATTACGTTTGGCTAGCTAAACGCGATTTACTCTCGAGAGTGGGGGTTGAAATCAGCTGTCGTGCGATTTACTTCGTGAGTGGAGTTGAAATTGGGGGGCATGCAACTGGAGCTGTGAGGGCTTAACTTTTCGATTTTTAGGTTAAAAAGTCGAGATCTGTTGGAGACGTCTAGCAGATTAATAGGTACCGAAAAAGTCCACAGGGGGGGGGGTGATCACCAGAATGGGGAAGACCAAGAGTAAAGTAAGAAAATATGATACACCGGTGTTTTGGAACATGGAAAAATTATATAGGGAAAAAAAAAAGAAAGAAAAGAAAAAGGCATGCGAGATATAGGAAAATTTATAAAATATCATAACTTTCCGAGGGAGGGAACGTTAAGTGTTACTAGGTTAAACACAGTGAAGGAAGTTGATTGAAAAGACAGAAGAGAAAGCTGGGTGTTGTAAAAAGCATGTGTGTGTGTCGTGTGGAGACACTGTTGATTGTTGGCTGAGTGAAGCAGATAAGAGGCAGAGGAGGATGTTGCAAAAACAGTTGGCATGTAGGGAAAAAAATAAGGAAAATGAAGCGAAGGAAAAAGCAAGTGAAAAATGTGAAAATGTGAATGAAAGATTGATTAGTCCTGCTAACCCTTTTTATACATCTGTTTCTACACATGTACTACCACCGTATCATCACTATCCCGTGGCTGAGCTGTGAGCCCTGAAGATTGACCCCGACTTAGACTGCTGCCCTCCCAGAAGACCAACCGCACCAACGCAAACCCCACATGAAGCGAGTGGAGGACATCTGTTTGAACTGGAGAAATGGACGTTTAACAGACATTGTGCTGTATGCTCAACATGCTGAAGATAAGCTGTCTGCAAAACAAGAACAAGTCCAGAAGAGAGCTGAAAAGGAGCTACACATGGCTCTTGTACAAGCAGCATCAAGACCTGAAAACCCAAGATATCGCAAGTTTAAAGGCGACAGGGGTGAGAAAGACGGCAGATGCTGGAGAAACTCAAATGTGCATGGGGAAGACGGACCATGCAAGGCCTGCGGTGCTACTGATCATGCGACAAGGGATTGCACCAAGTGTCTGCACTGCCACAAGGATGGACATTGGTCATTCGATTGCCCAGAGAGATGAAAACCGGCACGGACGAGCTGATGTGCGGAGGAGGAGAAGAGGGAGAGGCAGTGCGGAGAGGGTCGGGGCAAGCAGTCAACAGCTACAGTAAAGGGAAGTGAACATAATTTACTAACATATGCAGACACGTACGATAAACACATATACACATACACTGATATCTCTTTAGCTCTTTGCAATGAAGAAAATGCTTGCATTTCTTACTGTGATTTTGATAGCAGTAATGTTAATGACTTTCCCTGACGAAATGGGATTATTTTTGATAGTGAAGCATTTTTGAGAATGCCAAAATACTCTATGTGGATTGAAAGTACTTTGGTTGAATTTTTGGCTGACAGTGGGGCCAGATTAGGCATTTTATGCAGATTATGCATAGATTATGTATACGACGATGTGATTTGCAGTGTGAAATGCCTTTGACAAACAAATTTCACGAGTCTCTGTCTGCATCTGGTCATACAGCAGTTGAGCGATTTACAGCTCCGCTGACCTGTGAGACAGAGGGGGGGGGAAATATTTAAACACGCATTTGTTTGTTCACCAAAGTGTCCTGTGCCAATAATGGGTCGGGATATTTTGTGTAAACTAAATTTAACTCTTACAGCAGACTCCTCTGGAGTGAGAATGGAAGAAAGAGAGGAATTTTGTTGTTTGCTGTTTGAATCACAAACACCACAGTGGGCTTATGAATGGCTCATTGAAAACAATAAATGGGCTGATTTAATTTGCAATTTGGCTAAAGAACGAGTAAAAGCTTTTGACATTGATGTAATGTCTCCTGGCGAACTGCATTGCACGTTACATGTTGTAATTGACAAAGATGAAGACTTTGAGAAAGTTTGGTTTGAGGCAGAAGCTGATGAAACTTTGATGTTGGAAAAGATGTATTAGACAGAAAGTATGTGTGCAGTTTCAGTGTCTCTGACAGGGAAGCAGTATTCACTTTATCTTATGTCAGAACAGGCTGTACCACACTTATCAATGTGCTACTAATGCTACTGACATACACCCTGCATTAGCAGAGGTGCCAAATGAATTGTGGGCTGCAAGCAAACATGAGGTGGGTTTAATCAAAGGATGTGATCCAGTGATCATCACTCCTAAATCTGATTACAAGCACAATACCCTTTGAAGAAAGTAGTCATTGATGGCATTATCCCCAGTATTTAAAGCTTTACTGGAGCGAGGGGTTATTGTACCATGCAACAATTCTGAAGTGCGCACACCTATTTTTCCTGTTAAAAAGATAAGGGATAATGGGCAACCGACAGAGTGGCGTTTTGTGCAAGATTTACAAGCAGTAAATGCAGCTGTCAAACAAAGAGCTCCATTGGTTCTTAACCCATACACGATTTTGTCACAAATTCCAGAAAAATCACAATTTTATTGTGTGGTTGACCTGGCAAATGCATTTTTCAGCGTGCCAGTGGACAAAGGCAGCCAGTTTTGGTTTGCATTCAATTTTAATGGCAAAGGCTACACTTTCACACACTTGTGTCAGGGTTTTACATCTTCTTCAACTCTGCATAATGAGGCACTGTTAAGAAGCTTGGAAACTTTGACCCTGACAGCTGGAACTGCTTTGCTGTAGTATTATGTAGTATGTAGTATGTTGATCTGTGCTGAAGATGAACAGGCTTGTGTGACTGACACTGTGTCTCTCCTGAAGCACTTAGCAGCGGAGAGTGACATGGTCAGTTTGACAAAACTGCAATTTGTGAAACAAAAAGTAACATTTTTGGGACATGTCATTACTCCACACAGTAAATCCCTGTCTGACAAAAGAGTGAAAGGTATAAAAGACGTACCTAAACCACTAACGAAAAAACAAATGCTGTCCTTTTTAGGAATGTGTTCATATTGTCGCACGTTCATTCCAAATTACGCAATTTTGGAACAGCCCCTGAGAGCTCTAACTTTAGAGAAGGGCATGAAATCCATAGATAAACTGACATGGACAAGAGAGGCAGAGCAGGCATTTGTAAACATCAAATTACAAATGGCTAAAGCACCTGCTTTGGGCCTACCCGTCCCGACCAAACCTTTTGTTCAGATGGTGGATGAAAAAAGTGGATTCATGACATCAGTTCTTTTACAGGACCACGGAGGTAGGCTGCGACCTGTGGCCTACTTTTCAAGCAAACTTGACCCTGTAGAAGCAGGCCTGCCATGTTGTTTAAGAGCAGTGGCAGCTGCGGAAAAAGCTGTTATGGCTTCAAGGGATTTTGTTGGTTATTCTGATCTGATACTGATGGTGCCGCACTGAGTGTCCATGATACTTCAAGAACAAAAAACATCGCATTTATCGACAGCTCGCTGGCTGTGATATCACACTATCTTGTTAGACATGCCAAATGTGACTGTTAAGCGATGTACAGGGTTGAATGCAGCTACCCTCCTTCCTACTGCAGAGGAAGGGGAGGAGCATCACTGTTGTGTAACAGCTATTGAACAGGTGTGTACACCATGACCTGACCTCTCTGACGAACCGCTTGAAAATTGTGATAATGTCCTTTTTGTGGATGGTTCGGCATTTAAAGATCCACAAACAGGCAAGAACAAGGTTGGTTACGCAGTAACAACTGAATTTGATCTGGTGACTTATGGGAAATTACCAGGGCACTACTCTGCACAGGCCGCAGAGCTTGTGGCTTTAACAGAGGCATGCAAATTGATGACAGGAAAAAGTGTCACAATCTACACTGATTCAAGATATGCATTCGGGGTAGCTCAAGATTTTGGGGCTTTGTGGAAACACAGAAATTTTCTGAAATCTGATGGTCGACCAATACTCCATGCTCCTTTAGTGGCTGCACTACTGGAGGCGATTCTATTACCTGACAAACTGGCCATTTGTAAATGCGCAGCGTATACTAACAACAATTCTGTATCTGCAGGAAACGCGAGGGCAGACACAGCAGCAAAAGTCGCAGCGTCCCGAGACGAGGACAGCTCAGAGTGTACTTTGTTATCTGATGACGTTAATAACGATACTTGTTTTACTTTGCAGGATATGCAGGCATTTGCGACTGGACTGGAGAAAAACAAATGGAGACAGTCTGGCTGTGTGATGAAGGACAATGTGTGGGGTAGTGTTGGTGGCAAGGCTTGTTTACCGAAACATTTTTTATTCAATATTATGCGAAATTAATTCATGGTAAAGATCATGCGTCAAAAACAGCAATGGTTGCGCAAATGAAAGAGCTGTAGTTCACAAAGGGATTTACCACATTTGCGGACAATTTCTGTAGACGTTGCGTAATTTGCAATACACATAATGTGACAGGACCATTTGAATATTTAAATGATGGATTTCATTGAATTGTCCCCATGTGGAGGGAAGAAGTACTGTCTGGTGATGGTTGACATGTGGTCAAAATGGGTTAAAGCATTTCCAACTTCAAAACAAGATTCGGCAGCAGTAGCAAAAGCATTACTGACCGAGATCGTCCCCAGATGGGGGATCCCACAGAAAATAAGTTCAGACAACAGCACTCATTTTGTTAATGATGCAATTAAACAAGTGGGTAAATTTTTGGAAATTGATTTGAAAACACATTGCAGTTACCATCAAGCTTCAGGTGGAGCTGTTGAAAGAGAAAATGGTACACTGAAAAACAAATTAGCAAAATGCTGTGAAGACACAGGACTTAACTGGGTTAAGGCCCTGACCATAGTTTTGATGTATATGAGAATGAGAAAAAGACCAAAAACTAATTTGAGCACGTTTGAAATTCTCTATGTCAAACCACCGCGCGTAGGTATAAGTGAAGGGAAGCAGCAGTTGCCATCAACAGAGGTGTGTGAAAATGACATGTTGAACTATTGTATATCAATGTCTTCTCTGATGTCTGATATCTGTGTACAGGTCAAAGCTGCACAGGGGAAGGCCGTGGAGAAGCCTCTGCACTGTCTGAGGCCTGGCGATTTTGTGGTGGTTCGTGATCTGAGGAGGAAAAACTGGAGAGCAAAGCGCTGGTTGGGTCCATTTCAAATGCTACTGACCACTGAAACAGCGGTGAAGGTCGCGGAGAGGGCGACATGGATTCATGCTAGCCATTGCAGGAAGGTCCCTTCACCTCAGGAGGAGGGCAAAGCGAGGAAGTAGGAGAGAAAGGAGGATTCTGAAGAACTCTGCGGAAAACAGCGTGTTGTTATCTGAATGAAGCAAGGTTACAGCTGCAGAAATACAACAACGTGTTCCTATGTTTATTAATGATGTGATTGATGATGTACTAATGATTTGTAGTATAAGTAATTTTGTAACTGGTAGAAACAATGATTTGACAATTTATTATGAGTATGCAATGATAGTAGTGTTTAGTTAACAGGTGATTTCTGTGATTGAAATCTGGAGGTGACTGAGGGTCTGACTTCGGTCAGGAGCGCAATAACAGTGATTATTCGTTTAGCCCGGCTTCCAGAGAAGGGGGATGTTTATGGAGAAGCTTAATTAGGAAACTAAATTAAGAAGAATGTTTGAACATCTCTTGTGTATGGTGTGTGCAGAAAACCTGTTAAATGATTGTCATTTTAATTAATGAACTGTGTTCAGTTTTAGAAACTAACATAGAGTGAATTTAGTGTTTATGTTATCAATGAATGATAAAAAGAGAGAATTGTTATGGAAATTAATTTTTATACCTTTATATGCATTTTCTAATCTGTATATTATATAGAAATATAGACAACTAAAAGAGAATCATGAGTGTTAAGATAACTGTGACGTGATTCATTTGCTATGTCACCTATGGCCTTGTGGGCTTTAGAGGGAAGAAACGAGATAAAAAGGGAACACACTCTTCTTTGAGTGTCGCACTCTGCAGGAACCTGTGTTACTGTATGACTGTCTGACCTTCTTTGCAAAGAATAAAACTTTAAAAGACATCTTGGGTAAGACTTTGTCTTCTTTACCATGGAGAGAGCCTCCTTAAAGAAAATAGCCACAACAATTTGGTGTCAGAATAGTGGGATGTCTTGGAGGAACTTCTTCGGACCCTGAGCGGACGGTGACTGGCCATCCTGGGACTTTGTGTCACAGCCCTGCCCCACTAGGTTGAGGGGTAAGGGACCGACCGCCGGGCCCGGAGAGGAACCCCACTGACATCTGGAAAAAGTAGAAATCAAGTGGCATCTGAACTCTCTGGTAAGAGACAAATTCTTTGTTTGTTACTAAAAGATAATTGAAGTCTTTAAATATCTGATTAGGCAGTAAAATTTTTAACTTGGGTCAATCGCCATTCTGGTAGATCTGTCTCTGTGGGATAGCAGCGTAACTAAAACAAGTGCGATCCGAGACGTAACTCGCAGCAGAGAGGTGTTGCGGGGGGG
>CAIGQW010038881.1:0-10979 GCA_903798125.1 Danio choprae
CAGACTGAGCCAGAGACCTGAACAGGCGGCAACATATAACGCTGAAATAAACAGGTTAGAGAATGCTGGATATGCAGCGAAAATCACAGCTGATGACGCCAACAAAACTTCTGAGTCTTGGTATATACCACACCATATGGTATATCAAAATGGAAAGGCCAGAGTAGTTTTTAACTGTTCATATCGCTATCAGCAAGCCTGTCTGAATGACAATCTGTTGCCTGGACCTACATTGGGTCCATCTTTACTTGGGGTACTCCTACGATTCAGAGAGCATGCAGTGGCAATTAGTGGAGACATCAAAGCCATGTTTCATCAGGTGAGGCTTCTCCCTGAAGATCAGCCCCTACTTCGTTTTCTGTGGAGGAATATGGAGAGAGAGCGTAGTCCAGACATATATGAGTGGCAAGTGTTACCATTTGGAACTACATGCAGTCCATGCTGTGCGATTTATGCTCTCCAACGGTATGTCAGAGACCATAGAGTTGGTAATGAAGATGTGATGGAGTCTGTCCTGCATGCTTTCTATGTGGACAATTGTCTCCAATCCTTTCATACTGCAAATCAAGCCAAGGAATTCCTTGATAAACTTCGAGCCGTTCTTGCTGCAGGAGGTTTCGAAATACGACAATGGGCAAGTAATGTTCCAGATGTTATAACTCACCTTCCAACTGAAGCAAGATCTCAGGATTGTGAACTTTGGCTGACGGAGGACAAAGGTGATCCTCAAGAATCAACTCTTGGGTTGAAATGGCACTGTGTCTCTGATACCATTGGGTATAAGCAGCGAGCCATATCTGATAAAGCACCCACAATGAGAAATGTATATAGGGTACTTGCCAGCCAATATGACCCTATTGGATTTATAGTCCCATACACCACCCGGGCCAAAGTTCTTATTCAGGCACTCTGGAAGAAAGATAGAGGATGGGATACTCCGATTGAAGGCAATCTTCTTTCTCTGTGGCAAAATTGGGAAGATGAATTAATTCATCTACAAGAAGTAACTCTTCCCAGATGCTACTTCCCTATGAATGTTAGCTCTCTCTCTGCAGCTGTTGATCTTCACATATTTTGTGATGCATCAGAGAGAGCCTATGGGTCAGTGGCCTACCTCCGGGTGGAGGATGAAGAGGGGCACATCCATCTGTCTTTTGTAATGGCCAGGTCTAGAGTTGCTCCAAAGAAGCAGCTTTCAATGCCTCGGTTAGAACTTTGTGCGGCACTGACTGGAGCCCAACTAGCTCGAGTGCTACAGACAGAACTTAGTCTCAGTATCAGACAAACAACACTATGGTCAGACTCTACAATAGTACTGAGTTGGATAAAATCGGAGTCCTGTCAGTATAAAGTGTTTGTGGGGACTCGAATCTCTGAGATTCAAGATCTTGTGGAAGCAGACAACTGGAGATATGTTGATTCTCACAACAATCCTGCAGACGACATAACAAGAGGAAGGAAGCTGTTAGAATTGTGTGTCCCAGGCAGATGGAGAGAGGGGCCTTCCTTTTTGCTCCGGTCTCCAGATCACTGGCCTGTATGTCCATCCCTGAATTTTATAGAACAGGAGGAATTACGTAATACCAAGGTCTGTGGCACACTCTCAGTTGTTGATAATGCAGTGCTCGATCTATCTGGTTATACGTCATGGGAAGATCTAGTAGAGGCTAGGTATAAAGCCATTCACGGTGCGGCCGCCTCGTCTATATCTGCCAAAGAACGCATTCAAACTGAAATTGCACTTCTACGTAGGGCACAAACAGACAGCTTCCCTGAAGAACTCAAAGCCTTACAACAGCAGAAACCAGTACTAACCAGTAGTCGATTAAGAACTCTCTCTCCAGTCTATGACCCTTCTCTGGGAGTGATACGTGTTGGGGGTCGACTTCGCAAGGCAGAAACACTAGGGTTGGATGAAATCCACCCAATAGTGCTTGATCCTAGTCATCCAGTGACAAAGTTACTAATCAAAGACTTTGATCATCGACTTCTTCATGCTGGACCTGACAGAGTTTTCTCTGAACTGAGGAGAACATACTGGATTCTAAGGGGTAGACAAGCTGTTAAGAAGCATCAGCGGAACTGTAGGGAATGTGTCAAATGGCGGCAGATGCCCACTGTGCCAAGAATGGCGGATTTACCCTCTGCCCGTTTGCGTCTGTTTAAACCTCCCTTCTGGTCCACAGGAGTTGACTGTTTCGGTCCTTACCATGTTAAAATTGGGAGACGACATGAGAAACGTTGGGGCATTGTGTTTAAATGCCTAACGACAAGGTGTGTGCACTTAGATCTCCTCTGTAATATGGACACTGATTCCTTTTTGCTAGCGCTTAGAAGATTCGTAGCAAGACGAGGCCAGCCTTATGAACTCCTCAGTGATCAAGGCACAAACTTCCGCGGAGGAGAAAGAGAGTTACGAGAAGCCTTTGCTTCTCTTATGCCTGAGTTGCAAGAACAGCTTGCCAAGCAGAAGATAGACTTCAAATTTAACCCACCGCATGCCCCCCACTTTGGGGGAGCATGGGAAAGAGAAATTAAATCTATCAAGGCCTCTTTGCAAGTAGTCCTAAAGGACACCATCCTTCCAGAAGAAGTACTGAGGACTGTATTGATTGAAGTTGAGGGTATTATGAACTCGAAACCATTAGGATATGTGTCATCAGACGTCTCAGACCCTGACCCAGTTACACCTAACTTGTTGCTCATGGGGCGGCGGGATGCCTCCCTTCCACAAGCTGTATATGGACCAAGTGATCTGTTGGGACGGAAGCGATATCGACACAGCCAGGTGATAGCGGATCACTTCTGGAGTCAGTTCATAAGAAAGTACCTACCCAGTATGCAACTTCGTAACAAATGGCAAAGCTCTCCTCCAAATCTCACAACAGGACAAGTGGTCATGGTGGTTGACTCTCAACTACCCAGAGCCTTATGGCCAGTTGGTCGCGTTACGAGAATCATGAAAAGTGATGACGATAATGTACGCACAGCGGAGGTAACCATCAAAGACCATACATATACGCGCCCTGTTGCCAAATTGGTTGTGCTGCCAGAACTGACAGATAATGACGACAGTTCATAAAGACTAAGTAGAGTACTTTGCTTATTTACAAATATAACAAATATATTTGTGGGGCGGCTGTACAAAGCACTCAGAGTTACACAAATGAGCCAATAGATGGCAGTATAGGACTGGAAATAATATATGGGGTGTGGTCCATAACCACTTCATTGAGTTAGCGTCATTGCTGAAAATCACGCGTGTTCGAGACGGAGTGCAGATCGTTCTTGGTGTTTGTTATAATTTGTGCTTATTGTGTGCGTTATTGACAAGTAAGTAATCTATAAATCTTAATGCTAGACTTATTTTGATTATTTAGCTCGGAAAGACTTCTTGCACTTATATTGCTATGAGAATGACTAAGCAGTTTTCTGTCTCGGGGGATTCATTGTGAGCTCATTCGGGGTGATCAATACAGATGTCACTTCCAATATGTTGATTGTATTCACGTTACAACTGCAACGAGCAGTACTTGATTTGTGAGTTGATTGAGATTATTGTGATTTTATAATGCACATTAATGACGCCATTTTGAACGAGGTATGTTTATTATAACAGCGTCATCATGTTAATTTCTGTTGTGTTACACAATCTATATTCTTTAAATGCTATTTATATATTTCAAGATGTATATAATTAGATTCAGTAATTATGTATGTGTGGTAATTTTGTATTTTCTACATTCATTTATAGGAAACCACACACACAGCCACACACACACCTGCACACCAATTACAAAGGCTTGTATGTTCCACATCCATCAACCGGATTAAAGTTTGTTTCTTGGAAACTAGACTGTTGCACCTCTTTTTAATGGAAGAGCATGGCTGGAAAGCGGGAGCTAGTGTAACGCACACAGTAATAATCGCAAATATGGTCCTTCGAGCCGGATCTTGCTGACTGTGCCATGGCAACATCTAAAGACTATTGTGAACAACCACTACCAAGTCCTCGGCCTGCCCGTACCAGAAGGGCACCAGCCTATCTGGAGGATTTTGTGTATAGTTATCCACAATTTCAGAACATCCCTCCAGTGTTGATGGAATCTAACCAAAGCAGAACAGATATCTTTCCCCACCATCAAGTGATGCGTACAACCTCGACACCAGCTATCAGTGTAAGCAGGGACAATGAGTCAGGATGGCAACAACTAGAGACACGATTTAAGAGACTGGTTGGTGAAATGAGAGACATTCAGGTACAAATGGACAGTGCGAGACGTGGTTCATGTCAGAGGAGTTCTTCGTTCCTTCATGAAAATCCCTCTCCCTTGCATTTCAATCCTGATTGTTCTTCAGAAGGTGCATTAACTTCTTCCCAAATATCAGTCCTACATCGCCCTAATCCTGATAAGTCATCTGAATGGAGCCAGACCGTTTCACAGTTAGCTCAACAGGTAGACAATCGGATAAATCCAGGGACTTTTCCTGTATTACCACTCATGCAGCTCTCTCGCCCAGCATCTGTGCCAATGTTTGTGCCAGGGCAACCCACAGCTGTACCACCAAGGCAAGTTCCCAAGTCATGCTCAATGCCACAGATGCCTTCGCAGACTACGCTTCAACCACAATTCCAATTTCATGCAACACAGCCAGTATTGGGGCCACAGAGCAACCCATATGGGCTACGCACTCCTCCCTTGCAACAAGTACATCAACCTGCAGGCATGCCATTCAGTCAACCAGATATGCAAATTCCGTACTGTTCACCACCACCTCAGAGATCATTCATCCAAGCTCCACCACCACAATCATCTTACTTCATACCCCAGTATGTTCCATCCCAAGCCTATGGCTATCAAGCTCCAATGCAAACATCAGCTCTGGGTACCTACCAGAATCAGCCCACCATGCCAGGTTTGATGGAGATGGCTATCACTTCATCTTATGGCATACCAAAGCCCAAGCTATTACCCTTTTCTTCCGGGAAGGAGAGTGACTTTCTCATACTCAAAAAGGGGCTAGGCAGCATACTTGACCCTCACTCTCATTTGACAGAAGATTATAAGTATCAAGTTCTTCTTGACCTTCTGAAGCTACCTACGGCCTATCAAATAGCAAAGCGGTTTGTTAACAGCTCAATGCCGTATACCCATTCCATGCAAGCTCTACAGCAACGTTATGGACAACCCAGACAGCTGGTCCAAAGTGAGATTAAGGAAATCCTTAATGCACCAACTGTGAAATTAGGTGATGCTCAAGCATTTGAAGACTTTGCTGCGGCAGTGAACACACTGGTGGGGATGTTGAGCACACTGGATGGTCCAGCCAGAGCTGAACTGCAATGTGGTTCTCATGTGGACACATTACTCACCAAGTTGCCAGTCAGTTACAGAGATTCCTTCATTGAACATTGTCTTAAAAAAGGAATTCTCATGAGTGGCACTACACGCACTTATACTCTACCTGACTTGGCTCAGTGGCTCGAGAAAAAGTCTCAAGCTTTACAAATATCCCGCCAGGTTTCAGATCCAGTTCACATTGAGCCCTCACGAAGGGAACCAAGACAATCTAGACCTCAAAAGTTTAAAACTACTACCATACTCATCGGTAATAAAGAGGATCTTAAATCTGCTTCACAAACCAACACCATTCCTTCTTGTGTTTCAGCCCCAGTCATCACAAAAGGAAGAGAAAGGTTTAAGCCATTCTGCCCGTATTGTAATAATCAGGACCATTACCTCAGTGCTTGTACTGAATTTGCCAAACTGACTCAGTCTGAAAGAGCTAACTGGATAAATGAAAAGGAGAGATGTTGGAGGTGTGGTCGTGGACATAAGCCTGACAAGTGCACCCTGAAGAAACCTTGTTCTGGCTGTGGTGGACAACACCTGGAAATTTTACACGACATCGCCATTACCAAACCATCCAGTGTTCTTACACTCAATACATCACCCCGCACCATCTACATGGATAATGCAAGCCATTCAGGAAGAGTCATGTTAAAGGTGGTTCCCATTCAACTTCATAATGGAAAATTAACACTGAATACATTCGCCGTATTGGATGATGGCTCAGAAAAGACAGTCATACTGGAAGCAGCAGTGAAGCACCTTGGTCTGAAAGGTACAGAGGAAGTCTTAACTCTAAGAACAATAAGACAGGATGTGGTCCAGCTTCAGGGCACTGCTGTGTCCTGTGAAGTGTCCGCTCTTTCAAACCCCCAAGTTAAGTTCCAAATTGTACATGCCTTCTCAGCAAGTGAATTAAACCTGGCTCGACAGTCATGCCCAGCAGACACCTTAAAAAGGAAGTATGGACATCTGAAAGGGCTCCCATTAAAGGAGTTCAGGGATGTCCAGCCTATGATTCTGATTGGATCAGATCATCCACATTTGATTACGCCTGTGAGTCCTGTTCATTTGGGCCCCTCAGGTACTCCCATTGCGACTCATACTCTCCTAGGCTGGACAGTTCAAGGTCCTACAACTTTCCTGCAGAACCTTAAACGGGAGAGCTCCTGTTTGCATACAACGTTTCTTTCCCCTGCACAAGCTTTACATCAGCACGTTGAAAAGCTGTGGCAGCTAGATACACTGCCCTTTCAGAGTGTCCGAGATGTAACCCGTTCCAAACAAGATCAGAGGGCCATGGAAACACTGGAAGGAAAATCTGTGCGTGTCTTAGTAGATGGCATAAGCCGTTATGCAACGCCTCTGCTCCGCCAGAAAGATACTGTTAAACTGCAAGCCCCTCCCACTGCTGTAATGGCTCTCCTTAGATCTACAGAGCGCAGACTGAGCCAGAGACCTGAACAGGCGGCAACATATAACGCTGAAATAAACAGGTTAGAGAATGCTGGATATGCAGCGAAAATCACAGCTGATGACGCCAACAAAACTTCTGAGTCTTGGTATATACCACACCATATGGTATATCAAAATGGAAAGGCCAGAGTAGTTTTTAACTGTTCATATCGCTATCAGCAAGCCTGTCTGAATGACAATCTGTTGCCTGGACCTACATTGGGTCCATCTTTACTTGGGGTACTCCTACGATTCAGAGAGCATGCAGTGGCAATTAGTGGAGACATCAAAGCCATGTTTCATCAGGTGAGGCTTCTCCCTGAAGATCAGCCCCTACTTCGTTTTCTGTGGAGGAATATGGAGAGAGAGCGTAGTCCAGACATATATGAGTGGCAAGTGTTACCATTTGGAACTACATGCAGTCCATGCTGTGCGATTTATGCTCTCCAACGGTATGTCAGAGACCATAGAGTTGGTAATGAAGATGTGATGGAGTCTGTCCTGCATGCTTTCTATGTGGACAATTGTCTCCAATCCTTTCATACTGCAAATCAAGCCAAGGAATTCCTTGATAAACTTCGAGCCGTTCTTGCTGCAGGAGGTTTCGAAATACGACAATGGGCAAGTAATGTTCCAGATGTTATAACTCACCTTCCAACTGAAGCAAGATCTCAGGATTGTGAACTTTGGCTGACGGAGGACAAAGGTGATCCTCAAGAATCAACTCTTGGGTTGAAATGGCACTGTGTCTCTGATACCATTGGGTATAAGCAGCGAGCCATATCTGATAAAGCACCCACAATGAGAAATGTATATAGGGTACTTGCCAGCCAATATGACCCTATTGGATTTATAGTCCCATACACCACCCGGGCCAAAGTTCTTATTCAGGCACTCTGGAAGAAAGATAGAGGATGGGATACTCCGATTGAAGGCAATCTTCTTTCTCTGTGGCAAAATTGGGAAGATGAATTAATTCATCTACAAGAAGTAACTCTTCCCAGATGCTACTTCCCTATGAATGTTAGCTCTCTCTCTGCAGCTGTTGATCTTCACATATTTTGTGATGCATCAGAGAGAGCCTATGGGTCAGTGGCCTACCTCCGGGTGGAGGATGAAGAGGGGCACATCCATCTGTCTTTTGTAATGGCCAGGTCTAGAGTTGCTCCAAAGAAGCAGCTTTCAATGCCTCGGTTAGAACTTTGTGCGGCACTGACTGGAGCCCAACTAGCTCGAGTGCTACAGACAGAACTTAGTCTCAGTATCAGACAAACAACACTATGGTCAGACTCTACAATAGTACTGAGTTGGATAAAATCGGAGTCCTGTCAGTATAAAGTGTTTGTGGGGACTCGAATCTCTGAGATTCAAGATCTTGTGGAAGCAGACAACTGGAGATATGTTGATTCTCACAACAATCCTGCAGACGACATAACAAGAGGAAGGAAGCTGTTAGAATTGTGTGTCCCAGGCAGATGGAGAGAGGGGCCTTCCTTTTTGCTCCGGTCTCCAGATCACTGGCCTGTATGTCCATCCCTGAATTTTATAGAACAGGAGGAATTACGTAATACCAAGGTCTGTGGCACACTCTCAGTTGTTGATAATGCAGTGCTCGATCTATCTGGTTATACGTCATGGGAAGATCTAGTAGAGGCTAGGTATAAAGCCATTCACGGTGCGGCCGCCTCGTCTATATCTGCCAAAGAACGCATTCAAACTGAAATTGCACTTCTACGTAGGGCACAAACAGACAGCTTCCCTGAAGAACTCAAAGCCTTACAACAGCAGAAACCAGTACTAACC
Source organism: Danio choprae (assembly GCA_903798125.1). Lineage (NCBI taxonomy): Eukaryota > Metazoa > Chordata > Actinopteri > Cypriniformes > Danionidae > Danio > Danio choprae. The sequence continues at coordinate 8,610 of CAIGQW010038881.1, forward strand.
AGTAGTCGATTAAGAACTCTCTCTCCAGTCTATGACCCTTCTCTGGGAGTGATACGTGTTGGGGGTCGACTTCGCAAGGCAGAAACACTAGGGTTGGATGAAATCCACCCAATAGTGCTTGATCCTAGTCATCCAGTGACAAAGTTACTAATCAAAGACTTTGATCATCGACTTCTTCATGCTGGACCTGACAGAGTTTTCTCTGAACTGAGGAGAACATACTGGATTCTAAGGGGTAGACAAGCTGTTAAGAAGCATCAGCGGAACTGTAGGGAATGTGTCAAATGGCGGCAGATGCCCACTGTGCCAAGAATGGCGGATTTACCCTCTGCCCGTTTGCGTCTGTTTAAACCTCCCTTCTGGTCCACAGGAGTTGACTGTTTCGGTCCTTACCATGTTAAAATTGGGAGACGACATGAGAAACGTTGGGGCATTGTGTTTAAATGCCTAACGACAAGGTGTGTGCACTTAGATCTCCTCTGTAATATGGACACTGATTCCTTTTTGCTAGCGCTTAGAAGATTCGTAGCAAGACGAGGCCAGCCTTATGAACTCCTCAGTGATCAAGGCACAAACTTCCGCGGAGGAGAAAGAGAGTTACGAGAAGCCTTTGCTTCTCTTATGCCTGAGTTGCAAGAACAGCTTGCCAAGCAGAAGATAGACTTCAAATTTAACCCACCGCATGCCCCCCACTTTGGGGGAGCATGGGAAAGAGAAATTAAATCTATCAAGGCCTCTTTGCAAGTAGTCCTAAAGGACACCATCCTTCCAGAAGAAGTACTGAGGACTGTATTGATTGAAGTTGAGGGTATTATGAACTCGAAACCATTAGGATATGTGTCATCAGACGTCTCAGACCCTGACCCAGTTACACCTAACTTGTTGCTCATGGGGCGGCGGGATGCCTCCCTTCCACAAGCTGTATATGGACCAAGTGATCTGTTGGGACGGAAGCGATATCGACACAGCCAGGTGATAGCGGATCACTTCTGGAGTCAGTTCATAAGAAAGTACCTACCCAGTATGCAACTTCGTAACAAATGGCAAAGCTCTCCTCCAAATCTCACAACAGGACAAGTGGTCATGGTGGTTGACTCTCAACTACCCAGAGCCTTATGGCCAGTTGGTCGCGTTACGAGAATCATGAAAAGTGATGACGATAATGTACGCACAGCGGAGGTAACCATCAAAGACCATACATATACGCGCCCTGTTGCCAAATTGGTTGTGCTGCCAGAACTGACAGATAATGACGACAGTTCATAAAGACTAAGTAGAGTACTTTGCTTATTTACAAATATAACAAATATATTTGTGGGGCGGCTGTACAAAGCACTCAGAGTTACACAAATGAGCCAATAGATGGCAGTATAGGACTGGAAATAATATATGGGGTGTGGTCCATAACCACTTCATTGAGTTAGCGTCATTGCTGAAAATCACGCGTGTTCGAGACGGAGTGCAGATCGTTCTTGGTGTTTGTTATAATTTGTGCTTATTGTGTGCGTTATTGACAAGTAAGTAATCTATAAATCTTAATGCTAGACTTATTTTGATTATTTAGCTCGGAAAGACTTCTTGCACTTATATTGCTATGAGAATGACTAAGCAGTTTTCTGTCTCGGGGGATTCATTGTGAGCTCATTCGGGGTGATCAATACAGATGTCACTTCCAATATGTTGATTGTATTCACGTTACAACTGCAACGAGCAGTACTTGATTTGTGAGTTGATTGAGATTATTGTGATTTTATAATGCACATTAATGACGCCATTTTGAACGAGGTATGTTTATTATAACAGCGTCATCATGTTAATTTCTGTTGTGTTACACAATCTATATTCTTTAAATGCTATTTATATATTTCAAGATGTATATAATTAGATTCAGTAATTATGTATGTGTGGTAATTTTGTATTTTCTACATTCATTTATAGGAAACCACACACACAGCCACACACACACCTGCACACCAATTACAAAGGCTTGTATGTTCCACATCCATCAACCGGATTAAAGTTTGTTTCTTGGAAACTAGACTGTTGCACCTCTTTTTAATGGAAGAGCATGGCTGGAAAGCGGGAGCTAGTGTAACGCACACAGTAATAATCGCAAATATGGTCCTTCGAGCCGGATCTTGCTGACTGTGCCATGGCAACATCTAAAGACTATTGTGAACAACCACTACCAAGTCCTCGGCCTGCCCGTACCAGAAGGGCACCAGCCTATCTGGAGGATTTTGTGTATAGTTATCCACAATTTCAGAACATCCCTCCAGTGTTGATGGAATCTAACCAAAGCAGAACAGATATCTTTCCCCACCATCAAGTGATGCGTACAACCTCGACACCAGCTATCAGTGTAAGCAG
>CAIGQW010038886.1:0-27830 GCA_903798125.1 Danio choprae
ATAGATAGATAGATAGATAGATAGATAGATAGATAGATAGATAGATATACACATATCAAGCTTCATTATTAAGCAATGAATGTTTTGAACTCTCAAGACATGTGTTTGTTTATAATCTGGTAATATACTTGACAATATCAGCTTGCACAATACAAAAAAAAAAAAAAACATAGACAATATTATTAAGGCCAAGAAATACTGCAAATAAAAAAAATGTCACAAGCACCTGGCATTACTGAGTCGATCCACACAGGAGCATGACCTCTCAGAGTGAAGCCAAAACTCTTCTTTCCCCTGTACACACGGATGGTTCTGCAGAGAAAAAGAGAGACGCATTGCTGACTGCACAGTATGTTTAACACCCACATAATATCCAATACTTGAATTCAAAATGAGATTTTCACGTTTTCTAAAGAGTATGACTGCTGCTATCATCGCCACAGTGTTGGGTTGTAGTGGGCAGTCATATACAGTAGGCATACTAAACAGGGTTTTGGCATATTGCTAAATGCACATCAACAATGCAGTATAAATAGATCCACAATCACAAGCTACTTATCTAGCATTTTTATTAATCATTAATATAACCATTGAAAATTAGACAATCTTTAATATCACTCAAAGTGAAGTAAATAAAATGCTAATGTCTTTCTGGGGGGTTTTAAACATTCCTGTTCTAAACAGTGAATAGGTAGAAAGCCGAAGTTGGTGAGATGACTGGAATGTTTTAATATTTAAAAAAATATATTATCGTGCAAACATAGTTAAGTAGTTGCCTACTGGCTTTTGGCAAAACGATAGGCAAGGTGTTCTAGGTGGTTGGATTGCTGGGATGTCGTTTGTGGTTTCTAATTGGTTGTTTACAAGCTCGATTCAAAAGAGCAGTTGCCCAACATGTTGAATTTTTTTCTTGGTGTCTTCTAGGGCATGGCTATGGTGATGGGGTTGCTAAGGTATTCTAGGTGGTTGAAAGGTCCTTTCTATGGACCTGTGTGCTCGTTGGTTGTCCCCAAACATGGCTCTGCCCTTCTGTCTTACAAGTCTATATGGGATTTTCCTACCAGCCAAAAAATCTTAAAATTTGAGTTATCATTGTGTAGAATGGCTTTAAATATAAACATTTATTAAACAATTAGAAAACTAATTCTAGTTAGTTTATTGAGAGTATATGACCCATATGTATGACCGAGGCCAACCATGAGAATAGCCTATATAGTGAACAAAATGGACAAGTATAGCAATGCATTACTTGAATGGCTTTTTAAGAAGCAATTTCCCTGCTTCTTAGAGAAATCCTATGACATATCATTAGAGTAAAGCTAGCCTCAGTGGTTGCTGTGGCAACACCTCAAGGCGACACTGGAGCGGTTGAGTAAATAGAGATAAGGCAAAGCAGTAGAAAACATTTGCTTCTTGTCGCAGTGCCATTTTACATAAGGTGGGCCGCCAGAACCAAAACCTGGCAGTGGATTAGAAAGGGGATGACAGACACACAAAGACTCGTTCAAAAAAAAATAGAAAACTCTCTATGGGGATTACATAAGGACTCAGCCAAGGATGCATTATTTATTGAAGAGCAGCAGCTTTTCAGATGAGGAATACAGTCTACAGGGGATCAGATCTACTTTTGCTGTTATCTAAACACTGTGGTTGATACTTCCCCAGGAATATTTGAGATATTGCTTACAATTCACAAACAAAGAAGGTTGTGCTGACACCATATAAAAGACATGCAGTAAACTATCAATTGTGATCAAATTTAAAACCAGTCTAAAATAAAGGATCAGCTTGTACTATGGCTGAAATTCAAATAAGAAGCTTTATGGTTTGAATATGAAACAATGGCAACCTTCCCATTAGGTTGAGCCACGATTATAATAGGATGATAACTGATTCTAAAACAATCAACCAGTAGATCCCCTTACGAAAATGTAATCGTGATGTGGACAGTACGTGCATGTGAAAGCATGAGGCACAGAAACAAACACAACTCAATAGTGTTTTTCTCACCCACCCACCCACACACACACACACAACGTCTCCCCCTAATCACACAGTGTTCTGTGTTTGAGGAGACTTCCTGCACTGTTTTGGAACTAATTTGTCATTTTAAACTTGCAAGGCATATAAAATATAGCCAATTTCACCTAAAATTTATTAACAAACATACAAACCATTATATAAAGTAATTAAATGTAATATATATTGTATTATACACACCTCTGGTTGACTCCAGTGACATATTGGGTAGGAATCATGGTGTTGCTCTTTCTAAGGGTACGTTCATTTTGGGCCGGCTCATCACCGGTATCTCTGGGCACAGAACTGGCCCGTTTGGATCCTTGAGGACGCTCATGGTGGTCTTGACTTCGGCTCCGGCGCAGTCTGTTTTGGGGCTCACCCAGACTCTTGCTACGGCACATGCGGTTGATGAGACTCTGAGAAACGGCCTCGTCGAAGCGCTGCCGATGCTTCTTGGGAATGAAGATCCTGGCAAACATGGTCACAGGAAGGCAACAGATTTAAACAAATTTCAATCAGCTATGAAGAGCCATTCTGAGAGACTTTTTAAAGGTAGCTAGTTAAGTTCAGTCATTCAGTTTCCCCATCCAAAATGAAGAAGATTTGATTTCGAGTGTACCGCATTCACTCAGATGAGAAAGACCTGTAGTTCAAAATCCATGTAAATATTCAATCGTGATGAATAGAGAAGAGGGAAAAAGGACAGACACAAAAAGCCCTTAAAGTAAGCCAAGTAACAAAGGAAATCCCAATTTTTGTTTTCATGGAGGTGGTGAAGAATTCCAGCATGTATTTGCTTCTCTGTGTGCTGTCTTCATCTGAATCTCCCACTCCAGAATCTCTGGTACAGATACCAGAATCCAGCAATAGCAAAGGTGTGGGAGTACATCACACTACCGCCTCTCTCTCTCTCTCTCTCTCTCTCCCTCCTTATTCCTCATTCTCTTTTTGCCATTTCTGATGTTCTATGGGAAGTGCATCAATTATCAGATGTAATATATTATTGCAGTGTTAGCATTCGAAATATAATCAAAAAGATTCAGCGTGTATTGAAATCAGTGAAACGGTTTAAATGGCTCGACGAAAATGTTTGGGAAAAATATTTTTGGCAGACTGTTTAAACTGCGTAGCTTCACCTTTAGAAAATCCAGGCCATGTTTGTCACATTTATGCAACTCTGGCGGATATGGAAAAGCCTGTTATGCCGCCCACCAGGGAAAAAGAAAAAGACCCCAATTGAAAAAACTCAGCAAATGTAACCTTAGTAACCTCGACAAGTGTAACGTCAGCACAGTTCTGTCTGCTTTGTTCCCTCAAGGTGATGTGCCGACATTAGCATTTAAAATAATTTCATGTGTTGAGCAAATGAAAGGCACATTAATTTTCTGAGTCATGATTTGTGGCATAAACTCTCCTGATATTTGTAGGTCTCTAATTGCTACTGCCAGACTGTATTCATTTGACAACTGAATCTAAAAATTTTCAATATATCAAACATATTAGATGGTTACAAACAATGCTCTACTAAAGCAATGATTTACCTAATTCCTGTCTTCAGTTGCACTCAAATGTTTTCCCAAACGTGTCAAAAAGCAAAGAAAGATATTATTTTCAAATGTTTTACATGTTTCTTACAATAAAGATTAATGGGGTCCAAAATAACATTGCACTCAAGATTGTTCAGGCTATATATTAGAGATAATTAAATTGCAAATAATTTTCCAGAGTGCAGCACGGTGGTGCAGTGGGTAGCACAATCACCTCACAGCAAGAAGGTTGCTGGTTCGAGCCCCGGCTGGATCAGTTGGCATTTCTGTGTGGAGTTTGCATGTTCTCCCCGTGATGGCGTGGGTTTCCTCCGGGTGCTCCGGTTTCCCCCACAAGTCCAAAGACATGCAGTACAGGTGAATTGGGTAAGCTAAATTGTCCATAGTGTATGAGTGTGAATGAGTATGTATGGATGTTTCCCAGTGATGGGTTGCAGCTGGAAGGGCATCCGCTGCATAAAACATATGCTGGATAAGTTGGCGGTTCATTCAGTTGTGGCGACCCCAGATTAATAAAGGGACTAAGCCGAAAAGAAAATGAATGAATGAATAATGTTCCAGACTGACTATTTTATCCTCAGCATCCACAAGTTTTAATTGTGTTTTGCCTATATGTGTTGCTTTTTTGACTTTCAAAGTGTCAGTAGACTTTTACTTGATTTCATGAATCACCAAACACCATGGTTTCAGCTAAAAATCCCTTTAATGTTCTACTGAATAAAAAAGTCATCTAAATCTTGGATGACCAGAAGGTGAATAAAATAAATGTTCTTTTTTGATTAGCAATTCCCCTTAACTAATACACATAGGCACTTCTCTTCACATATGTGACCCTAGATGACAAAACCAGTTTTTCGTTGCATTAATATATATTTGGCAGTATATGCCAAAATATCAAACTTTTGTAAAAAAATAAAAATAAAAATAAATTAATTAAAAATGTAAAATATTTACTATAAAAAATACTAAAAACATTTTGTTTTTAAATTTTCATTTTAATTAAATTTTATATGAAAATATATTCTACTTTAAATATATCAAATTTTAGTCATCTGCATTGCTAAGCACTTCATTTAGACAACTTTAATTTAAAGATTTCAGTATTTAGATATTTTTTCAGATTCCAAATCACAGCAAAATATTGTTCTTTTCAAACAAACCATACATCAATGCAAAGCTTCTTTATACAGCTTTCAGGTGATGCAGTCTTTCTTTTTACAATTCATTTTTAAATAGACAAAGATCATCTGCATGAAGACGCTACGCAATCATAACCAATTAACTGGACATATGATTTAAAATTAAGCAGTTTCAAGAGAGTATTTCTCTTACCATTGTCTGGCCGACAATACTGACAAAAACACACCATTAGACAATTGTAGAGAGCACAGTAGCCTCAGGTTCACATTATTATGGAGACACAGTGACTTAAACGAGTGGCCGGTGATGCATTAATGCATGCCGTTTCAGACAGCAGACAAGAATAAAATAAAGCATTAAGTGCCACTACAAACCTTAACTCTAAAACACTAGTGCAAGAATTCTGAATGACAGCATACACCAGAATATATTAACATTAATTATGCTTTCAGAAAAATGTGGATAGTACTCTTGCCAGACTAAATTTGCATTTGTAATGTAAAATTTACAGTTTGCCTATTTTATAACCAAAAAGGATTGTTATTAGGAAAAGATACACTAAAATGAAAGCAATTGTTAATATGTGTGGCTCTTTTTGACATTTTGGTTACAATACTTGACTGCAACATTGCAGAACGGGTGTTATAAACTCTATTGCTGTAATCTAAGAATTGTTTGTAAGTTGATTAGAATAAAATAAAATCAGTAAATTATTCAGCAAAATATCTCTTAAACGTCACTATGAACCTGTCACAACATGCAAGATCTATTCTAAATGCACAAAATACTTTAAATTGACTGTTTAAAATATCAGACATAAAGTTTTAAAATGATGACAGAACGAAATAAGCATTTTGGTGATAAATTAACTAATTATATAATCATGTTTGTGGCAAAAACCTGCAAAACTCTAAACAGACAAGTTCCACATAGACAGATCAATGCATGACATTAAAGTTGAATGAAAAGCACTCACCCAAAGCAACTCATCTTTAGTTTATGACTCAGAACCAGATGAAAAGTGGTTACTTTAAAGATATATTCAGAACAACAAGAGTCACTTTAACCCAGCGGGGTGTAATTGAACAGCAGATGAGCCATCAAGAACCATTGACTATAACTGTCTAGAGACACTGCCTCTTTAAAGTGACCTGCAGAACATCAGTGCTGAGTAATGAGGACAAAATCCATGAGATTCACCGAGAGATAAAGAGATCATGTGTTTGCAGAAACCGAGCCATGTGTGTCTTATATAGTCAGTTATGGCTAGTGAGGATTAAATGAGACCAGTTATATGATTTTATCAATTTGTGGATTTAAATGGGTCAAATCAGCTGTCAATTATTCATATTAAATCTATAAAATAGTACTAAAAATATATAAATAAATTGTATTTGTTAATCTACATGTAAGCAATGTAAATACGAGCAGGATAAAGGCACACATATTTTGTGAGTTTACTCTACTTTACCGGGTGGAGATAGTATGGTTTGGGATATGACAGGATAGGATAGAATAGGATGAAACCAACTGGTAAAGGGTAAAAAACATGTTGAAAGTGTATGAAAATGTATAGGTCATGCATAGACATCTATGTATAAATTAAGGGTCATTTAATTTTTATTTTGAAATATTTTTTTTCAGCAAGGCAAGCATGCATTTAATTGGTTAAAAATTACAATGAATAAGTTTAAATAAAAAATATATAATTTACAATAACTTTCTATTCACCAAGGAATTCTGGATATTTACACATAAAGGCTACTTTACATTAAATGCATACTGCAAAACTGCTGTGTCAAAACTAAAAAATGTGCTAAATCATGCTAAAAACACAGGGTAAACCACGCTTTGAGTATGATAGATCATGCTAGAGACTTGCTAACGATGAGTTAAACATGCCACTAGTGTGCTAATTAATGACAGAAACATGCTAACAATGAACTAAAACATGTAAGCAGTGTGTTCATTCACATTAGAAACGTGCTAGCAATGAGCTAAAACATGCTACCAGTGTGCTAATTCATGCTACAAACATGTTAGCTGTGTGCTTAATTATGTTAGAAACATGCTAACAATGAGCTAAAACATGTAAGCAGTGTGTTCATTCACATTAGAAACGTGCTAGCAATGAGCAAAAACATGCTACCAGTGCTAATTCATGCTACAACCCCAAATTAGAAAAGGTTGGGACAGTATGGAAAACACAAATATAAAAAGTAGTAATTTTCAAATTTACGTTGACTTGTATTTCATTGCAGACAATATGAACACAAAATATTTCATGTTTTGTCTGGTCAACTTAATTTCATTTGTAAATATACATCCTGGGCCTCACAGTGGCGCAGTGGGTAGCACGTTCGCCTCACAGCAAGAAGGTCGCTGGTTCGAGCCTCGGCTGGGCCAGTTGGCGTTTCTGTGTGGAGTTTGCATGTTCTCCCTGTGTTGGCGTGGGTTTCCTCCGGGTGCTCCGGTTTCCCCCACAAGTCCAAAGACATGCGGTACAGGTGAATTGGGTAGACTAAATTGTCCGTAGTGTATGAGTGTGAATGGTTGTGTATGGATGTTTCCCAGAGATGGGTTGCAGCTGGAAGGGCATCCGCTGCGTAAAACATATGCTGGATAAGTTGGCGGTTCATTCCGCTGTGGCGACCCCAGATTAATAAAGGGACTAAGCCGAAATGAAAATGAATGAATGAATATACATCCTTTCCTGTCATTCAGACCTGCAACACATTCCAAAAAAAGTTGGGACAGGAGCACTTTAGGGCTAGAAATAAGGTAAATGATGTGATTTGAAACAGGGGATGTCAACAAGTGATTGTAAGAATTCATTTATTCATTCATTTTCTTTTCGGCTTAGTCCCTTTATTAATCTGGGGTCGAGAGACGGAATGAACCACAGCGGAATGAACCACCAACTTATCCAGCATATGTTTTACGCAGCGGATACCCTTCCATCTGCAACCCATCACTGGGAAACATCCATACACACTCATTCACACACATACACTACGGACAATTTAGTTTACCCAATTCACCTGTACCGCATGTCTTTGGAATTGTGGGGGAAACCGGAGCACCCGGAGGAAACCCACGCCAACACGGGGAGAACATGCAAACTCCACACAGAAATGCCAACTGACGTGATTGTAAGAAGAAATGTTTATTTAAAAAAATAATAATCTTGAGGAACACATTAAAGAATGTGCTGTTGTATTGTCTGCAATGAAATAGTAAAAAAGACACTCTTTACAAAGTAAATTTAGAAATCACTTCTTTCTTTTTTATTTGCATCTTCCATACTATCCTAACTTTTTGTGATTTGGGGTTGTACAAACATGTTAGTTGTGTGCTTAAGTTAGAAACATGCTAACAAAATATTTTAGCAGTGTGCTATAACTTATGTCAGCAATGCAAGCAATGGAGCAAAACAATGCCAGATTTCTTTCCATTTAGCTTTCGAACTGTTTCAAATGTTTAAAAATAATTGAAGGTTAAGCTTGCTTAAGTCAACCTCAAAATTTGTCTTGACTAAAAAAATTTTGTTTAGTTCTTTTGAACCATTCTGAAATGGCCACTTCAAGAAAATGCATTCACAATTCCCAATGCATTCCATCATCGTTATATGTATTCAAGGATGTGTCTTGTGTCAACTCATGTCTATCCATCAATCGCAGGAAAGATATGCTGTTGAATCAAATGTCAAGTATGATAAAAATTAAGATGATAATCTCTCAGTGAATGTAAATAAACTGCACCTAAAAAAACTTTGCAAAGCTTTCCTAAAGATTCACTAAAATTTCCTCTGACTCTATCAGGCTCTATCACAACACTTGCCATCTCAATTGTCAAAACACACAACATGATGTTAAAGATGGCATGGACAAGGTGCAATGAAGTTAACCAAAAACAGCAATGGCCATATACTTTGTTATTGTAAGAGGCAACACTACTGATCAAAATAATGATACTTAATCTTTCATGGATTTCAGCCACATTACTTTTTTGTTCTGTTCACCATCTCAAGGACCTTCACAAAGCCTCTTCTAGGTGATCTGAAAGACGAAACTGTGTGTGATCTATCACACACCAAAAAAGCACACCTCACACTGACGAACGCCAACAGTATTTAAGAAAACAGATACTTTATGACTTCTATTTACTGTCAAGAGAACTGCTGGCTCCACTAAATTTGACATTTGGCTGATATTTACTATCCATTTAAAAGCACTGAAGCCGTATACCTCCACCTTAAGATGGATTAATGCTCCCAAAATATGTCATTTAAAGATGAGAAGATGTTCGTTCTTGATATGTTGACAGGAAAGTCTGATGACACTGCTAACACTTTTAACCATACGAGTTCAACAAACCAACCCAGACTCATTACAAATATGGGCCTCTCTGCCTACAATTTAGCAAAACTGAAAATATCTTGCTGGTCATTTTTTTGTTGCATGCTTCAGATAACAAATCTAGAGGGCGCTGTCTACATTTCTGCAATCCTGAAATCCGTTATTTAGGGTATGTTTTGTTGTACGTTTCAGGTACATGCCCTTCTTGTAGACGTCCACAAGAAGGTGGGGCTTGTCATACAGATCATCCCGAACAATAGTGTTTTCAAAAGCAAATGTATGAGACAAGTGTACCGTGACAAAGTTTAACTTGACTTTATCTTGCTTTTATCTGTTTTGTTGAACTGTGCTTCTCAGTACACAAACACGAGCAATATACATCATAAATACAACACTGCACAAATAATCTTATAGATTTTAATTCTTTAATTTTTCATATTAAAGATGTTTGTGTTCTGCTGAACATCCGTGTGTGTAATAAGTAACATGTACGTGCTTTGTGGGCCCACCTATGGTACAGGCGAGTATCACTAACACGCTTTTTAACAGAACAAAAAGAAAACTGTGATGGTCCATCACAGAAAAATGGTGTGGTCTATATTCCTGCAGCCTCAAAGTAGCAGCATACCAAGCATGAGCCTCAACACACATCCTTTTCAGACCAGCATGCCCATGGGCACAAATACATTTGCTATTTAAACAACATGGCATGGGACATGAAAATGATACCTGAGCTTGGCTAAAACTATCAAAAAATACTGCCATTGTGCCTGGTGCCACATCAGGCTACATATATAATGGAGCCCTATTTGTACATTACTTTTTTTGTCAAATCCAATGAGAGTTATTTATTAAACGAATTAGGGCTTTTCCAGCACTACAATGGCAACAGGTGGCCGATTTTTATCAGCAGTCCAAAAGAAGTCAAAAAAAGCACATTCATCCAAAATAAAATAGTGGCCCATGCAACTCCAGGGTGTGAATAAAGGTCTAAAGGTGAATCCATGTCATTTTGTAAGAAAAATATCCATGTATAAAACTTTAGAAACCATTTTGTTTAACTTCCGGTGAGCGCCGTCAATCATCTTCTTCTCCTTCTTTTTAGGTGCATTTTTTGGTGCATTAGCGCCATCAGCTGGACAGGACTGCATTTAATCTTTCTCCGTTCACATCGCTTCTGTGTTCATTTCAACTGCACTTGCGCTTCAGACTCACGAGATAGAAAAACACAGTCCAGTCCAGCTGATAGCTCGTGAGGCACTTTTAAATGTATGCACTTAATTTAATCTCTTTTGGACTGCTGATAAAATACTTCAACACTTTGCCATTGTAGAGCTGCAAAACCCCAAGATAATTGTTTAAATAACTTAGATTGAATTCGACTGAAAGATGAAAGTCATATATCTAGATATAAGTCCAGGATGCCTTGCGGGTAAATATTATTTTAATTTTTGGTTGAATTAACCTTTTAAGCAGCACGACTGTTATCTATAAGGAATGTTACTTGAGCACCAAATCAGATCTGTGTTTTGTCATCACACAGAACAAATCCCTTTTTCATAGCTAATGAAATTCAAAGAAAAATATGAATTTATAATATTATTTAACAATTTTGCAGGTGGGCCTCACAGTGGCGCAGTGGGTAGCACGTTCGCCTCACAGCAAGAAGGTCGCTGGTCGCTGGTTCGAGCCTCGCCAGTTGGCGTTTCTGTGTGGAGTTTGCATGTTCTCCCTGTGTTGGCGTGGGTTTCCTCCGGGTGCTCCGGTTTCCCCCACAAGTCCAAAGACATGCGGTACAGGTGAATTGGGTAAGCTAAATTGTCCGTAGTGTATGAGTGTGAATGGGTGTGTATGGATGTTTCCCAGAGATGGGTTGCAGCTGGAAGGGCATCCGCTGCGTAAAACATATGCTGGATAAGTTGGCGGTTCATTCCGCTGTGGCGACCCCAGATTAATAAAGGGACTAAGCCGAAATGAAAATGAATGAATGAATGAATAATAATAGTTTTAATAATAATTCATAAAATAATAAGGCATAACAATTTGTAAAAGCAAAACTGTGTAAGACAATAATAAGTATAAAAAAAAAATACAACACATTATAATGTGTTAAATAATCAATATTATATATAAATCTAAAAATAATAATACCAAAAAATAAATATTATTTTAACATTATTTTTCCTATTGAATAACATCTTAAGACAATAATAAATAATTAAATAAATAAAAATAGATAATTATTATCTTATGTCTTGATATAAAAATAACAATAAAAAAAGTATTAGTAAATTATAAATATTAATTTAGCATAATATAAAATACTATATATATATACACACACACACACACACACACACACACACACACACACACACACACACACACACACACACACACACACACACACACACACACACACACACACACACACACACACACACACACACACACACTGTTATTGGTTGTTATTTAAATTTAAATGTATTATTATTATTACTATGTTAACCTAACGGTATTAGGTGAGCACACAAATATTTCAATACATAAAACTATTTAATAAATCTAAGTTTTATAAAAATGATACAAAGCACTGATACAATTCTATATTCACAGAGAAATGGATAAAAATACTCATTGTGTACTCATTTATGCAAGGTGCTTTGTCTTTCTCACACACATGCACACACCCATACACATTTATGTTGACATTTATGGTGTTTTACCTGTCTAGATGATATGCTGCAATCTCTGCATTGTGCCTCTCGAAATCAGAGAAGTAGAAGAAGTCTGGCGGTGTCTCCTGCTCCCTTGTCTGCCTGCAAGGCAAAGGTTAATCTCCTGTGAGTCTCTTTCATCAACAAAAGCCATAATCGCAGCTCTAGCCCTTTAAACTGAAGACGCCCTGTCAAGAAAACTTTCAGAAACACCCCTCCATTATCAGGGCTCCAGACTAACAGTTCAGAGAATGAGAGAAGTTCAAACAAATAGTGGCACCAACACTTGGTGTACATGTAATACTAACATTATTAGAAGTTTTATCTCTTAAAAATACACATTTGACAGTGTCGAGAGTAGCAGGAGTTTGAGTAAGAATGTTACAGTACAATTTTACTAGCATATGTCAAAATTGTAACAATTACAGTATACATACAGTTGAAGACAGAATTATTAGCCCTCCTGAATTATTAGCCCCCCTGTATATATTTTTCCCTAATTTCGGTTTAAAGGAAATATTTTTTCAACACATTTCTGACCATAATAGTTTTAATAACTAATTTCTAATAACTAATTTATTTTATCTTTGTCATGATTTTATCTTTGTCATACATAATATTTTACTCGATATTTTTCAAGATAGTAATATTTGGCTTAAAGTGACATTTAAAAACTTGACTATGTTAATTAGACAAGTTAGGGTAATTAGGTAAGTCATTGTTTTGCCATGGTTTGTTCTGTAGACAATCTGAAAAAATGTTGCTTAAGGGGGCTAATAATATTGACCTTAAAATTATTCTTTAAAATTCAAAACTGCTTTTATTCTAGCTGAAATAAAAGAATACATTTCTTTCTCCAGAATAATTTTTTTTATAGGTAATACTATGAAAAATTCCTTACTCTGTTAAACATCATTTGGGAAATATAAAAAAAAAGAAAGAAAGAAAAAATTACAGGAGGGCTAATAATATTAACTTCAACTGTATGTAGAAAATGATAACCATAAGTACTGTGTGACAACCTCACCTCCATAAAAAGTAGCCTAACTTTATGGTTTCAATGACATTTGTTATGAAAAACAATAACCAAAAGAAATTCAGCCAAATACATATGCATAACTAAGAAAAACACCCATGGCAACACTGTTTTACATACTTCACAACATTAAATGGCTTTTTCATAAATCAATCAATCATTGCTAGTCAATTAAATTGTTAGTCAGCTGCATGATGTTCAGGAAGAGTGGCATTCATAGGGGAAAAAAAATATTGCAATCTAAATATTGCAAGGACAAGTCATCAATAATTTCAAATTCTGTTCTTAACTATTCACCCTCATGTCGTTTCAATACCCTGGGAGTTTCCTTCATCTTTGCCACACCAATGAAAATACTTTAGATGAAATCAGAGAGCTCCCTCATCCTACATAGACAGCAACAGTTGCAAAAGGTACCAAAAACATTGTCGAAACATTCCATCTGATTCAGTGGTTCAACTGTAATCATGTGAAGCTTCAAGAACACTTTTGTGCGCCACAAAAACTAAAAACAACTTTGTTCACTTATCTCTTCCAAATAAGTTCTTGGTGTGTGTTTACTTTGGGCAATACCACTCTTTCGTTGTGCTGCAGACTCTAATGGCAATACATTGTACTGCCTGTAGCAAACATGCATCCTGACCAGATGTGGGAGAAAATATATAGATGAACAGAGTCTTATTTACAGTTGTTTTGCCACACAAAAGTTTTCTTGGAGCTTTGTAGGATTACAGTTGAAGCACTGAAGTCACATCAAATGTTTTGACAGTGTTTTTGGTTCCTTTTATGGACTCGTGAGGATGAGAGAGAGCGCTAGGATTTCATCTGAAATATCTCAATTTGCATTTAGAAGAGGAATGACGGTCTCGGTGGATTGGAATAACATGAGGGTGAGCAATTAATAACAGAATTTTCATTTTTGGGTGAACTAATCCATTAAGAGCATTCAAAATGATGCTACCGTACATGTGTAATTAATAACAGACCAAACAACACGAATACAATCCCATTAAATCAATACCTGTAGGTCAATGGAGGACATATCAAATTCCAGGCAAACATTTCTCCTCAGACAAGAGCCAGCGAAACTATTTTTAACCAACAGCCCGACTTCATACGGTCATGCTGAAATGTTTTCAGCAGACTCCATTTCAAACATACTTGAGATTTCTCTCTCCTCTTCCCTTCCCTTGCCTTCTCTCCCCCCGAATGCTGTCCGAACGTCAGAACAATTAAATCCAGCTGGAATCTCTGCTTTCTCCACAGTCTTAATCATGTCAGAAGACGGTTCAAAACAATGACTTCTCTGGGAACTGAATCTTGTCACGTCCCAGAGTCTACAGTATGTGGCAAAGCAACCGAAGGCAAGGTATCTGGTGGAGAGGAGTGCCAGCTCAGTAATGGAAACAGATCGTTATCTTGGCGAAATCAGCCATTCAGTATCGTCCTCAGCTGGCGGCGGTCATTGAACGCACAGCTGCGAGGCTCACACGCTCACCGATCGTTAAATAACACAGCATGAGGCCTGCCAAACGAGAGTCTCCAACTTCACATTCTTGTGCAGTCCGTTCCTCAGAGCTCCGGATAATATCTCTGCACTCGCCAACTGTGAACCTCTTTTCAGGCATGAAGAGAATTAAAATGGATTTGTGTTTCTGCCGGAAGAAACGGGCCTAGTTCTGGAACGAGCCCAGAAGCGTCCTTATGATGAACCCGCTGGATCTGTGCCCTCAGACGCTCAGATGTTTAATTGGCAGACAGGCGTGGACGGGTGATTCTGCAGCCACGGGCACTTTTGGCCCTCTGGATGACTTCTAGAAAAATAAACTCCCCTAAAGCAACTATGGCTCTCAGTATTTCATGTCATTTGTCCACAAGCAACGTCCAGCAGTGTGTTTACAATTAAATATGAAGAGTTCAGATGCAAAAGCCTCTACATGTCAGCTGAAATGTTTTTCTAAAAGGAGAATTTTTCTCAGGCTGCTGTGTGTAGGTTCAGTGATTTGACTTTTATGGCAATGTTCTTTTCCTTGCCTTTAAAGTCAGTGTGAAATTTACAATGTTTATTTTGCTAGCACACATTGTTGTTCTTTAGGTGAACAAATAATCCGTGGAAAATCTGTGATCCTTTCAGTTAATCCACTGAAGATAAAAAAAGTTTGTTTCGGTAATTTTCTAAGTCTGACCATTTGCACTGAACAAGTGCTACAGTAAATGTAAATACTCACTAGGGCTGCACGATATTGGAAAAATCTAATATTGAGATATTTAATTTTTTTACAATAAATATTGCGATATGAATACGGTTTCACTGAGACAGTTTGAATAGCTCTACAGACAGTTTTCTGGGGAGTCTAACAGTATTCAGTATTCTGCTTTGTCTCATTTTTAGTCCAGATATCAAAAAATTCTTAGATCAGGTAAAAATATTGTTTTGTTTTCAACTTCAGAAGAAATAAAGCAACATTAAGAGTATTTCCTTAAAACAAGCTAAATTATTTTCCAGTGGGGTAAGTAAAATAATCTTGTTTTCACTTTGAAATGTAATTTCAAAAAAGTTTAAAATTTTAAGTAAGATTTTTTTTTTGCATAAATCATATAGATTCTGTATAAATACAGCAATTAAATACAATTCTGTCGCTCCTGGCCAACTGTAATCCAGACTCAACATTGCGATGTGAATATTGCAGATGCACACCTTGCTATATCGATGCTGAAACGATATAATGTGCATCCCTAATACTCACTCACCATTTTTGGCTTAGTCCCTGATTTATCACACAGTGCCACAGTGGAATGAACTGCCCATTTAAATGTGAATAAAATGGCAATCGACAGGTTTACCTGGTACCTTTTTAAAGTTTTCTTGTGTCTATAATCTATAAAGCATTTTCTAACAACCAAATGTATTAGCTCTTGGATATCCTATTTTTATTCCCTTAGATGAACAAAGGTCTAGGGAGATTGGAATGATATGAAGGTAATTAAAGTAAACATAATTTTAATTTGTGGGTGAACTAACTCTTTAATAAAATTTGCTAGTATTAGCAAAAAACATAAAAGTGTCCAAAGGAAACACATGTGCATTTGTGTTACAATCTACCACAATTCCACATAGCTTTTGCCTATAATTTCAGTACTCTAGAAACAGCATCATCCAATGCTATCATGATAACCAGTTCGATCTCATGAGGAAATATAACCATTTTATGTATTACCCCAATTACCACAAACCCCACCCCTAACCCTACCCCTCTCATTGGGGGATGAGCAAATCATACTAAAATGTACTAATGAGCTTGTACAAATAAATACGAATTAGTCACTAAATCAAAAGTTACAAATTGGCATGAGATAGCGTTGTAGCTGTCTAAACACTGAACAAATTAATATTATGTCTTTACCCAAGTGTGCCTTACGACTCCTTTCAGTGACGCTTCTGGCTGTTAGATCGCCCCTTTGGAGCTGGCTACGGTACAAGTCATAAAGCCTGCCTCCTCTATGTTAACGAACAAGACTTGAACTTAAATTAAAACAATTATTTACACTTGCAATAAAATTTCCTAAAAGATGGTTTTGGTCAATTAAGACACTGGTTATCAAGCTGATATAGGTTCAGGTTTTCATTTTTGTATGTAAGAGTATGTTTTTAGCCAGTAATTTAATGCTATAAAAACGGGGCGTGTCATTGTGATTGACAGTTGTGATTGACAGCTTCTCTAAGCGGACTGTCGGAGCTTCGGGAGGAGATTGAAATATCAGTGTTCGATTTTACCATGATAAAATAAGTTGTTCAGCAGTAAACTATCCTTTCTGACCTACAGGATCTGATGGATCACAGTTTATTCGGTAAAGTGTGGGCTTTATCAGGCTTTATCTTAGTTGTTTGCTGATACACGGCTAGCATTAGCCATGATGGGGAAAAATACAGGTGATCGTTGGTGGGTCAGTCGATCGGTCAGTCAGACGTTAAGTCAGCCAAACAGTCCGTCGACAGCGGCCTCTGGTGGGTTCACGCGAGAACGGCAGGCATAAATGGCACTGGCGAGAGAAATTTGAGATCTCAAAAAGCGTACACAGTGGTACTCTGGTGGATTTGAGAAAACAAAAACTGCAAAAAAATGTACCTCCCGGGACGTGTTTCGCCGTCTCCAGAAATGTATCCAGAGTAATGTTTTCAGAATGACCCTGGGTTGTGATTTAAAGGACGTCTCTGACATTTTAAGTTTCAATATGTTATCGTGCTAATCTGCTGAATTTGCTGTTTTAAAAATATTAATGTTCTATAAACAGAATCTTATATAACAAATAGAACTGTAAATGTTATTTATTATTCATATACATCATTTACTGTTAGCATTTACATAAACTGAATGTAAATTCATCTTTGCCAGATATAATTAAGGCATGGAATAAACCAAATGAAAACGGAGGCAAAGTATAAAATTATAAACAACATAACAATGTAAGCGATGTTGCAGCAGCTGATAGAGTTGATGTATTAATACTGCTAAGTTTATTGTACAAATTGATAAGGATTATTTTATATAGTGCAGGGATAGGATGTGTAAATATCCTGTTGATATTTAGAAATCTTGCTGTATTTATCTTTTGTTAATATAAATGCACGATTCTTTCCGCATGACAAATAGCTGTCCAAGGTGTGCATATTTTAGGTCCTGTTGATTGCTAATTAAAATTCTAAAAATGTATGTGTTATGATATTTTTCATATTTTAAAAATGTTATTTCTATCCCTATGAAGATAACAAATACCAACAACCCATTATAAGACAAATATTTTTTTTGTGCTTTTCATAGCTTAGTCTACGTTAGGCTAGAGTGTATAAAAGATCATTTATTTAGCAGTCCAACATATTGTTTTAATTACATTATAAAAAACAGGCTACATCACACACTTTTGTTTAATAAATCGCATATATAATTACGTGTTTCTAAATGTAAGTGCTTATATTTATTTTAGCGAGCCTTTATTTACAGTGCAGATACGGGCGGTCAAATGAGAATTTGATTCCGCGGCTCCACCTCTGGCTCCATCAGGTAGTCCTTCTGCGCATGCCCAGGCTCCAATTTCAGCAGTTTTTTGCAACAGTTTGTGCCCGTCATGAGGCATTTTGCATTCAAATCGTTCAATGAAAAAAGGCGCTGTCACGTCGTCCATATTTTTTACAGACTTTGAGGTAAATTCAGTTTAACGTCAGCTCCATAACACAAACGGTCTCGATAGGAAAAAAAACACATGCTTTTTAAAAGACAGCTGTTGGAGTGTTTGTGGGTGGAGAACTCAAAACCCCCTCCTCTCACACTGGCACTCCAGACAACCTTGTTAAGCTGGAGTTTGAGAGCTCTCATTTATTCCCGTAAAACCCCAGAGAGACACGAGGAAAACAACACTCTACTGGCTGTTGGACCAGAAAATTATAACAAAAGAAAGCAGACACAGGCCAGCCTGTCAAAGGGTCAAAACAGTCCCTCCAAAGAATTCTGTAAAGCGCAGTTTCCTACACAAATGACACCTTGGAGAGAGAAGAAAAAATCCCTCTGTGTTAGTAAGATGGGTTTATGAGGCACTAAATATAAAAATGAAGAAAACAAAACTTGAGTCGAAGAAATCTATGTGAGTATATGGGGGATTGTGTAACTGCAAGGCTATTTCGTATCCAGTCATTTTTTTTTTGCTTTTTTGACTCCAAATTGCTGTATTTTTATTTAATTTAAAGTCTGTGTGAAACAAAAATGTATAATGTGTAATTTAATTGATAGACTTAATCAAATTAATTCACTAATAGAAACAAAAGTCTCAGCAACTACTGGTTCACGCAGACTTGAATAATGTGTTACACGGTGTCATGCATCATAATATTGTACAGGCCACAACAATATAACATTTTCTGGAAAATCTTTCTTATTTTTCTTATACAGCATAAAATCGCGATTTCTTGCTGTCCAAATATACAGTGTATTTTTTCCATCATATTATTGTGTACAGTTTTTTTTAAGCTTGATTTTCTTTTTGTAGTTTTTTCGATTATTTTATTTATAAAAGTCCTAAATAGTAATTTTCCTAATTCTAATTTACATTCTTTAGAAATAGGGCTTATATTATAAAAATATATACAGTGCTCAGCATATATAAGTACACCCCCCACAAATCTGTCTTTTAAATTCATATTTTTAATAGGAAGCTATACAATATTATATTTATGCATATGCATAAGATTAGTCAGTACTGAAGCCAAATCTGGAGTTTATGTAACAAAATAACTTACGATAATGGTCCAAAAACGAGTACACCCAAATGTATATGTTATAGAAAAATATTAAATAAAAATTTTTAAAAAGAGGAAAAATCAAGAGAAGCAAAGAAATTGAAAAATGTAGTTCCCCAGCGGGAGGGGAACTTCAATGCTATGTGGAAACTTCCACTATGGGGATTTCGTCAGAAGCCAATCATCTGAAGAGTAATAAAACGGGCCAATGAAATGCCAATGAATTGGCAGCGTCAGCGGGCACAGCCGGCAGCAATCACAATCAATTGTGTATAAAAGATGCCACCTGTGCACAGCAAGACACCTTTTTTCGCTTCAGAGCCGAACAAGCTACTGAGAGAGTCTTCGGGTTCTTCTAAACCTCCTTTAGTGAGAGAGAAAGAACGAGAAAGCTGCCGGTGTTTGAACAGGCTGTTTCTCCCGGTGCCAGAGTGTGTGACACGCAGTGGCAGACGGTCGAGCTGGGCTATTCTCCCTTGCCTGGCGTTCTCTGGTCCGGTCCTTCTAGAGCGGTGAGTATAATACATTTCCTAAAAGAGCAACACGGTCGTGAAGCGCGTCTTTTTAAAGACGTCGTTCCGACTGTGTGTTTCTGGATGCGGTGGTTCCCTGTCCACGGATGATGGGCACGAGTATTGTGTTGCATGTCTGGGGGTTCAGCATGTTAATGCAGTGCTCGCGGGCAGCGCATGCCATCACTGCGATGGCATGTCTGTTGCGCAGCTAAGATCACGGCTCGCTCTTGCAAAAGGGCGAACCACCCCTGTTGTCCCCCGCAAGTAGCGGTTGGCACTCGGGCAGATCTGAGGGTTACAGTGGGGGTCAATCCGCCGCCCTCGGGCTTGCGGACCCCCCATTCCTCAGCGCGCTCCATCCAAGCTTCGAGTGAGAGAAGCGCTTTTTCCTCCGGGATGATCGCCCTCTCACTCGATGACACCGAGGACCAGATGTCCATCGCTGCATCGGAGGGTGGGCTATCATTTTTCGATGAAAATCCGGACCCGCTTCCTCTCTTAGGGGTGGTAAGCGAGGCTCCGGATATAGAATCGGAGATGATGGCCGTGCTAACCCGGGCTGCTTCGGCGGCGAGGCTGGAGATGGCTTGTCCCCCAGCTCCGTCGCCGGACCGATTAGGGGTGTGATGTGGAGGATAAGAAGGGGAAACCCTCTAATGCCTCCCGTCCACTTCTTCCCGGAGGTGCACAGTAAGTTCACGCAGCGCTGAGGGCACCTTTTTCTGCCCGGTCTGCGTGCGCTCCGCCCTCACCTTCCTCGATAACGGAACAGCCAGGGGGTACGAGGCGAATCCCCAGGTCGAGCGTGCCAGCGCGGTCAATCTTGCCCGCGTGGTGCCCCTTCCTGGCGTGGTTCGCCTCGGCTCCTGTCCAAAGTGTGTAGGTTATCTGCAGAGCCTACACTGCTGCGGGCCAGGCTGCTTCCGTTTTACTTGCTATGGCTGGCGCAGGCGTTGGCTAGCGGCACGAGGAAGGTTCCGACCCAGGCTTAACTTATGCACTGCAACCGACTTTGCTCTGGAAACACCAGGTCGGCTGCGAGTGCCCTGGGAAGGACGGTGACCACACTAGTGGTCCAGGAACGCCCCTTCTGGCTAAAACCTGATAGATATGCGTGGCGTTGACAAAGTTCGCTTTCTTAACACACCCATATCCCAGGCTGGCCTGTTCGGCGACACCGAGGCGGAATTCACCCAGGAATTCACCACGGTGAAAAAGCAGTCAAGTGCGATCGGCGGGCTTTTAGAACCGCTCTCCCCGTTGAACCATCCACTTTGGCTTCTCCTCGCCGAGGGCGCTCGTCTGTGGCTCCAAAATCAGCTCCACCGCCCTGTCCGTTCCCTGGTTAAGCGGCAGCGTCGAGCACCCCACAGACGATCACCGCCCCCCCCGCCTCAGAGCGCCGCTAAGTCCGGAACGGACCGCGAAGCGTCTCTGAGACGGGCCATTCGGAGAAAAGGAGGTTTGCTCTTTCCCTGGCGGAGGGCCAGAGACACAATTAAATACGGCCGTATGGCTACCAAAATTATAAAGAGCAATTCTCCTCTATCCGGATGTGACAGCCCGAACACTGCCAGTATGGGACGCTATGCCTTCCAGCTCGCAGGATCGGTGCTCTTCGCCACAGGCTCCGAGAGTGCCAGAGGACGGGCTCCTTTCTCTCGCACTCCCAGCCGCCCTGCGGGCTCTTGGGACGAAGTTAAGATTAACCTCTTATCTTTCGCTCTTCCTCGGGACGCGCGCCTCCCGGGGTGAGCTCTCCCATCCCGTGCTGCCCCACCGCTGGTGCGTCAGTGATTGTATCGATGATGCCACTCGCGCGGGCTCTGCCAGCCTGGTTAGCGCTGCCCAGCCCGTCGCGATGGCTCGTTCGGACAATCAGACTCGGCTATGCGATTCAGTTCGCTAAACGGTCCCCCAAGTTCACGGGCGCGTATTACACCAAGGTCAGCCTTGTATCCGCCCCTGTCTTGCGCGAGGAGATTGCTGTTCTCCTGGCGAAGGACGCAATCGAGCCGGTCCCTCCAGCCGAGATGAGGTATGGGCTTTTTAGTCTGTACTTCATCGTACCCTAAAAGAGCGGTGGGTTATGACCAATTCTAAATTCTGCGCATTTTTTGATCCGCTGCCTTAAGAGCAGCCGCTCAGAATGCTCATGCAGAAACGCATCCCCCAGTGCGTTCGTCCTCGGGATTGGTCTGCAGCGATAGACCTGAAGGACACGTATGCTTATGCCTCCATTTTCCCACGCCACCGGCAGTTTTTGCGGTTTGCGTGCGAGTGTCGAGCATGGTAGTACAAAGTCCTCCCTTACGGGTTCTCCCTGTCTACGCGAGTTTTTCACCAAACTCGCGGAGGATGCCCTAACGCCCATTCGGCTCGCGGGCATCTGCATACTCGATTATCTCTATGACTGGCTTTTTTAGCTCACGCAGGATCAATTGGTTATGCACAGGGACTGGGTGCTTCGGCACCTCGACCTGTTAGGGTTTCGGGTCAACCGAGAAAAGCGCGGGCTCGCCCCCGTGCAGAGCATCTCTTTTCTCGGGTTGGAGCTGGACTCGATCACTATGACAGCGCGCCTCCCCCGAGAGCGCGCTGAGCTGATGCTGACCTGTCTGAGAGAGTCGACAGGAAAACTGTGGTCCCACTGAGATTATTCAGAGGCTCCTGGACATATGGCATTCGCAGCCGCTGTCACGCCGCTCGGGATGCTCCATATGAGACCGCTTCAGCATTGGCTTCACGATCGGGTCCCCAGACGCGCATGGCATGCGGGCACGCACCGGATGACTGTCTCCGCTGTGTCGCCGCGCCCTCAGCCTCTGGACGGACCCTGCGTTTTACAGGCCTGTGTGCCTCTAGAACAAGTGTCCAGGCATATCGTTGTTTCGACGGATGCTTCCAGTACGCGCTGGGGGGTCGTGTGTTGCGAGCATGCAGCTGCGGCTCCGTAGAAGGAACTCTGTTGCATTGGCATATTAATCGCCTGAAGCTGTTGGCAGTGTATCTCGCGCTGCGCCGTTTTTTTCCGGTGCTAGAGGGGAAACACGTGCTGGTCAGGACGGACAGCACGGCGGCGATTGCGTATATCAACCGTTCGGGGGGTATCCGCTCTCACCGCATGTCTCAGCTCGCTCGCCGTCTGCTCCTCTGGAGTCTTACGCGGCGGAAATCGCTGTGTGCCATTCTTTCCCCGGCGAACTCAACCGTGCAGCCGATGCGCTCTCACGGCAGTCCCATGTCCGGGAGAATGGATGCTCCACCCCCGGCTGTCCAGCTGTTATGGGTGCATTCTGGAAATGCGCTGGCTACACAGCTGGCCCCGGGGCATGCGTATACGCATTTTTCCAGTGAGCCTACTCGCACAGATACTGTGTAAAGTCGGGGAGGATGAGGAGCAGGTCTGTTATTGCGCCTCTCTGGCTCAACCGGACCTGCATTTCAGCTCTCTCCTCATGATGGCCCCTCCCTGGCATATCCCTTTGAAGAAGCACCTTCTTCTTTGGGACAGGCACCATCTGGCACCCGCGCCCAGATCTGTGGAACCTCCGTGTGGTCCATAGATGGAGCGCGGAGGACTTAGGTGACCTACCAGTTCGGTGGTTAACACCGTCACTCAGGCTAGAGCACCCTCTACGAGGCATGCCTACGTCCCGAAGTGAAGTCTATTTGCTGTGTGGTGTACTTCTCTCCGAGAAGGACCCCGGACATGCCAGATCAGTGTGATGCTATCCTCCTTCAGCTGGCTGGAGCTACGGCTATCACCTCCGCTCTGAGGGGTTGGCGTTACGATCATCCCCCGCTCTGAGGACGCGGGGATGACGGCGCGCTGGGAAAGCATCGCCTCATCACCAGTTCCCAGAGGCGCGAGACACTGGATAATTCATTCAATTCGGTCCCCCTCTCATACCCACTTGGAGATTCTCTAAGGAGAGCTCTGCTCGATCCACTCGACTCAGTATCTTTAAGATTTCTGTCCAGGTAGACAGCTCTGCTGGTCGCGTTGGCATCAGTCAAGAGGGTCGGGTATCTGGAGGCATTTTCGGTCAGCGAAGTGTGCCAGCATTCGGGCCGGCCCACTCTCACGTTTTCCTGAGACCCCGGCCCACATAGGTGCCCGAGGTTCCTACAATGCTTCTCTTAGACTACGTAGTGAACCTGCAAGCGCTGCCCACGGAGGAGGCAGACCCAGCCCCTTTTATTGCTGTGTTCCGGTTGCGCTCTGCGCGATTTGACCGCATTAGAGCTTACGTCTCTAAGCAGCTCCTTTTTCTGTTAAGATCGGCAGACGGGAAGTGCCGTATCCATTCTGGGGTTGGCCACTGGATAGTGGATGCCATCTCCCTCGCTTCGGTGCCAGGGTGAGCCGCGTCCCCCGGGAGTGAGAGCGCACTCGACTCTTGGGCGTAAGCACGCGGCACCTCTCTAACAGACATCTGTAGAGCTGCGGGCTGGGCGACACCGAATACATTCGTAAGAGTCTATATCTTTGAGTGGAGCTGAATTTCTTCATGTGTGCTTTATAAAGCCAGTGAATGAGGAAATTCGGTACGGTGTTGAAACACGCTTGCTGCGCCTTTCTCTCTAACACAGAGATACGTGCGCTTTTTTCACTCTGTTCAGTTGAGTTCCCCATTTGGCGAACCCTACAGAGTTCCTCCGAGGCCCCCAGCATCTGACTTAGCGGAGAAGTCAGGTGCCTGGCCCATTACGTTGTTGGCATGCCCACTTGGTCAGCCCGCGTCCTGGGTATAGGTGCCTGCTATGTGCGATCCCCACTGGCGATCCCATATGCGTCATTCAGCCACGGCATAGTTCCTCCTCTTAGGCGGGCCCGTGTCTTCCCTCCCCGCTAACCATCCTTCATATGTGTACTCCCCCTTTTCAGGGTTAGTTCATATGTTTATACGCCACCAAGTCTCCCCATTGGGCAGCAGGTGGCCTCCGCAGCGTCCTCCCTATCGGGACTGCACGCTTTCCCAACGTACTGTCGTACTTTAAAATTCCTAGAACTTAACTAGGTGTATTTTTACGACTCCCCGAAAAATATAAATAAGCCTTTAAGTGCTCCACAGGTAAGTAAGGTAAGTTAGGGCCAGGGGGCACGTTGGAGGGCTGCGTCTCTGGTGATGATGGTGCGCGCACGCCGAAGCCTGGCAAACCTCTCACCAGTGACGTGGTAAGGTCAATCGCTGTGGCGTTTTCCATATATTTCCCCATAGTGGAAGTTTCCACATAGCATTGAAGTTCCCCTCCCGCTGGGGAACGAAACGGTTACTACGTAACCCTCGTTCCCCGAGGGGGGGAACGGAAATGCTATGTTCCTTCGCCACAGCGGTTGTGCCTTAGCTGACAGCTGTAGTCCGGCTCTTCAGCTAGAAAAGGTGTCTTGCTGTGCACAGGTGGCATCTTTTATACACAATTGATTGTGATTGCTGCCGGCTGTGCCCGCTGACGCTGCCAATTCATTGGCATTTCATTGGCCCGTTTTATTACTCTTCAGATGATTGGCTTCTGACGAAATCCCCATAGTGGAAGTTTCCACATAGCATTTCCGTTCCCCCCCTCGGGGAACGAGGGTTACGTAGTAACCGTTTCGTTTTGTAGGTTGTAATAATTTTTTTTGCAATATTTTGCTTGAATTTATTAGCGTTTTCTTTTAATTTCTAAATTATTATTTCAATAAATATATCTGTTTAATAAATCTGTTTTGTTTAAATGCACCAAAATACATTGCCTATATTTCACTGAGAAATGGATAAAAATATTCATGTTCAAAATGGGGTGTACTCAATTATGCTGAGCCCTGTATCTTGCATCAAATCTGTTACTATAACATGAGCTGTCTCATGAATTTAAGGACTGAGTGCACCTGACAAGATGTCGTTTTATTTTTTATTTTTTTGTGTGCTTTGCTGGTTGATTGAAAAATAAATAATTAAAATTGTTTACAGTGTTTGTGATTACTTTATGGATATTGTTTTAAATCTTTGGCTAAAAAGTTTAAAATTGTCAGTTCAGCTATTGTCATACTCAGAATGGAAAAAGAGTTGACAAACAATACAATGATAGTTTTTTTCAATTAAGTATAAAGGAAGTACATTTTGTTTGGCAAGCTTGAAGTATTAAACACATTTTTGATAAGATACATGAAAGAGTGTCTTTTAGTCAATAGTCTTCCCCCTTATATTGTTGAAATGCAAATTGTATCTCCAATAAAAGAATCACTCATATGTTTGAAGCTCAATGTGATTTTTTCCAGTCTATTTTCTTCAAATGCACTCAGTGGATGTGGCTCGCTTTAAAAGATGGCATCTGAACAGTCCCCACTCTTAATGTACACTTACATGAGCCTCAGAAATGGCCTCTGGGATGTGCGTAGACATTTTAAAACCAACTCTGCTGAGAGCAGGATGTCTGTAGTGATCAAAATACGCTGAGAGAGAGAGTGAGAGAGAGAGTGAGCTCTCCATGACCCTGCGCTTCAAGGTAAATGCACTGTTTCCTCCTGCAAGGCCCATAGATTATTACTGGTGTATGCAAACAAGCTCACAAAACACTTGTATATGCTAGATATTACGGTTATATAAATGGTAATATTGCAACGTCAATTCATTATTAGGGATGGAGTGAAATGTACAAATTCTGGCCATTACTGATAAGGTGAAAATTAATTTTGTTACAGCAAATAACTATTAATCTCCCACATTAAAATTCCACAATATTTAGAGTACATAAATGAAAATTAAAACAACAGAATCTAACTTTAATTATTACAAATGCTTCAAGGGAACATTTGGGATGACAACATTTTGTAGTTGTAGGAGTACGAAAAAATGGATATTAATCTCCATGTTTATGCTAAAGATTGGATAAAGATTACATTAACGCTTAGCAAGCTTGCGGTAATTTATCGAATGAAAATATATCAAACATTCAAGAATGAATAATTGTAATATATTGTGCATCCTTGATTAATTTTTGACTTAAATTTAAATAATTTCATTCATTAATTTTGTTTATTACCTAAACTAAGGCTGTTTGTGAAGGCAAAGTAATGCATACAGAAACACAGAATTCAGAGCAATGTGAATCTAACAGTCATTGTTCCTTTTCCTAACTTCTTTTTGAGTTAATTATACCCCAAATAATCTTTTCTGTCTTTTAGAAAACCACAAAATGGGGAAAATAAGAAAATCGTGTAAGACTTTTTAAGTCATTTGTTATTATGTAATTAAAAGAGGCACACAGTGGCTTCTCCTACTGCAGCAAATTCCATTTTTCTTTTTGATATTTGAGTTTATCATGAAGTGACAATTTGACTCATTGGATGGAAACGGTGCGTTATTCGCAAATGTTTTATGTTATATTCTAGTTTTGCGAATAAGTCTGATTTGCATCTTTGGTTAGAAGTGTGTTGTTGTGAATCTTGCATTGTGAAGTAACACATCGAAGCATTACTGGTTGCGAGAACTCATGAATGTGTGCTTGCCTGTTGGCTGGAGATGATGGTTTTTAGTTTAATAATTAAACATATATCGGTCTTACCATTTTAGTTTAAAAGACTAAGCTGGGATCATGTGGTAAACCAAATATTGAACATGATTCTAGACCCATCTGCCAGTTGGCCCAAATCAGCCAAAAAATAGCCAAATACTGCCAATAAAACTGTACGCAGGCCATGGCAACATGCAAAATGCAACATGCAACATGCCCCTGGTAACAATAAAACAGCATCAGATGAGAAAATTGCTAATGGGCAAAGTGCAAAAGGTGCAGACAACCACAAAGGAAGAAAAAATGATCTATTAAGAAAACACATAGGAGCAAACAAATGAATCAAACAGGACACGGTATCTAGGACACTGTATTCTGCCAGATCCCTTTGTTGGCTCTACACTGGACAAACACCAAAAAAAGCTCACACAATAGCTGTGAAAGCAAATTCATCTCACAAAGCCTGATGGTTGCAGCACTTGTAAAAGCTTATCCCAGCATTCTTAGGAGGTGCGCTGGTCAGACTGCGATGACGAAAGGAGACAAAGCAATGTTCTCGCAGAGGAGGCTTAAAGAGACACTTCACCAAAATGTAAAATGATGAGTCATTATTTTCTCATCCTTGCATCTTTTCAAACTGGAATAATTTGTTATCATGTGCAGTCCAACACTGGAATGTAAAATCTGATCTTTTTTATACAGTGAC
>CAIGQW010038932.1:0-13393 GCA_903798125.1 Danio choprae
TTTATATATATATATATATATGAACAAATACATGAAAACAATGGCTAGGTTTTTTCAAAGTAGTTAACCCAAAAGGTTAAATGTACTCTTCATCTGCTTACCCTCAGTTAACACAAAAAGAAGATATTTTGAAAAATGTTAGGGAGTCTGTAGTATTAACTTCCATAGTAGGATAAATGACCATAGATATCTTCCTAATATTGTATTTTATGTTCGACAGTAGAAAGAAACTTAAACAGAGTTAAAACTAGTGCAATACCATTATATTTGCGCTATACCATATCAACTCTGAGGAAAAGAAAAGGGAAAAGAAATCAGTTTGTGAGAATTTGATTCACTTTTGTCTTAACAGATAACCCGTTTATTTGTGATGTAAACAAATGTCACAGTAAAGTTGTTTGTATTTGTTTTGGTGCACCTGTCAGTCACCTAAATGCATACATCTAGTAATCCATACACACATCTTTAACTGTGTGAGAGTGTGTGTGTGTGTGTGTGTATGTGTCTGTATATATGTGTATTTATGTGTAAGATAACCACTTGTATTTCTCTACACACCATGATTGGTGGAAATGTCACAGAGTAATTACATTCAGACAAAGTTCCACTGTACCAATACACATTTATTATTTAGATTATTATTATTTTATTTGAATTTAGTTTGTTTTATATGTATCTGTAGGTGATCACCTATCTGCTTACCTATCTGTATGTTTTTTTTCTTCTGTTTCCCTATTTGGATGTTTTTTTCCACATATAAATGACTGTCTTTGAGTTTCTATTGAGGCGACACGGTGGCTCAGTGGTTAGCACTGTGGCCTCACAGCAAGAAGGTCGCTGGTTCGAGTCCCGGCTGAAAATGAATGAGTTTCTATTGTAGAGTAAGTGCAAAAAAGAGAAGCTAAATGCATATATGTATAGTAGGGCTGCACGATACTGGAATAATATGCCATATGCGATGTTGTTGTTGATTATTACGATTTCCCTAGAAAAATTTCCCTAGAAAAATGCTATTTTTATTAGCAGTTATGTGTGTAATGACAGGGCTCGAAATTGCGACCATTTCGGTTACATGTGCGCCCGAAATTGAATCTATGCGACCTCCTAATATATTTAGGAGCATTTGTGCGACTGCATGTAATGGTTGTAGTGTGACCTAAACGTGCTGAATCGGCCTTCCCTGCCGGGTTCATATTAACTGTCAATCACTCACTGCTTTCCACTGTCCGTGGGAAAAAGTTTGAGGAAGAAGCAATGAAAAGTAATGATAGCGATCATGGGGTGAATGTTGATCCGCCATCCGAGATCAATTGAGTGTTTTCGTAAGAGTGCTGAAAGACTCAGAGTGGATCAGCTGTTCAATGGCCCGAATCTCGATGCGTTGCATTCACTGCATGTTCAGCGCAAATGGCTGCTAAATGTAAAATCTAACACTGTGTACATCATCGCCAAAGACGCTCACCTTTACTAAGTTTCAAGAATTCATACTTAGATATGCTTGACATTAATAGCAGGTTGGGCATGCTGTCCCAGGAGAGAACCATGAGCTCGGGGATAATTGAGCCCAAGGCTCCCGCCTGGTCAATAAGCATATATAGGTGGTCCGAGATCAGGTAGGTCTCAAGAGCTCCTCTTAGAAAAGGGAGGAAAAGGAGGAGATGGGGTGGAAGGGGGGATTCTTCCAAAACAAAGATAAGGCAGTAGGGTAAAATCGGTCTCTTTATTGTAAGCTTGGATCAATCTGATTGGATTATTGCTGATTACGGATGAGAATTTTGTGCTCCTCTCGAAATTAGTTTATGACACTTCACTTAAACTGAAACTGCGGCTCCTGACAAAGAACGGTACTGCGCAGGTGGTCATCGCGACAATCCTGCTCTGCCTCGCGCATATATTGGGCCGACTGACTCCACACAGCCTGCAAAGCCCCATCCTTTTTCCACAAACAAATAAACAATCAGCTCATAACAATACTGCGCATTTAAAATGACACAAACTGAAACCAAAACTTTTAAAGATTTGTTTTGGCCTTTATTAAGTGGATAGGGCAGTATTTCAGACAGGAAGCGAAGTGGGGGAGAGAGAGAGGGGGTAGGGACAGGAAATGTCCTCTAGCTGGGATTCAAACTCAGGACGCCCTGAAGTGCTACTGCACCATATGTCAGCACGCTAACCACCGGGCTATTGCGCCGACTGAAACCAAAACTTTGAAAGAGTGTTAGAAGTGAGACTTTTCTTCCTTTCTTTTGTCCGTTCTTTCTTGACATGCTTATTATTTTTCTATTTAGATAATTGATTTATTATAATCTTACATTTATGTTTTGTAGCAGAAATATAATTTGTTTATTAAATCGACATGCATATAAAAACAATAGTACAAAATGGATATGTCTTATTGCAATGCTTCACTTTTGTTTGATGCAAACCATAGATTTATTTTTTCATAATGTAACAGAAGGACTTTTATAGCAATTAACTTACATTCAAGCACATTCAAGGCAGCATGATAATGAGAAATGTAATTCATCGTTAGTATTATTGTCATCATCGTCACCATCATTAATATTTTATAATTATTAGACATGGGCGGCGCGGGGGCGCAGTGGGTAGCGCTGTCGCTTTAAAGCAAGAAAGTCGCTGGCTCGAGCCTCAACTGGGTCAGTTGGCATTTCTGTGTGGAGTTTGCATGTTCTCCCTGTGTTGGCGTGGGTTTCCTCCAGGTGCTCCGGTTTCCCCCACAGTCCAAACACATGCACTATAGGGGAATTGGGTAAGCTAAATTGGCCATAGTGTGTGTTTAAATGAGTGTGTTTTGGTGTTTTCCAGTATTGGGTTGCGGCTGGAAGGGCATCCGCTGTGTCAAACATATGCTGGATAAGTTGGTGGTTCATTCCGCTGTGGCGACCCCTGCTTAATAAAGTGACTAAGCCAAAGAGAAAGTGAATGAATGAATTATTAGACATTCATTTAGGAATTATTGCGCAAATATCAATAAGTTAATAACAGAATTAATTAGTTAGTGGTTTCTGGTTTGTGTTAGTCCAGATTGATGATGTTTTCAAATACAGTAAATCTGTTAATATACAATTTTTGGTGGTGCTCATTAATTTTTGGTGGGTGCTCCTACATTTTTTCTGGTGCTCCTAAATTTATAAAGTTGGGAGCACTGGTGCTACCAAGTAAAGAAGTTCAGTTCGAGCCCTGAATGATATTAAGATTCATTCATTCATTTGCATTTCGGCTTAGTCCCTTTATTAATCTGGGGTCGCCACAGCGGAATGAACCGCCAACTTATCCAGCATATGTTTTACACAGCGGATGCCCTTCCAACCCATCTCTGGGAAACATCCATACACACCCATTCACACTCATACACTATGGACAATTTAGCTTACCCAATTCCCCTATAGCGCATGTCTTTGGACTGTGGGGGAAACCGGAGCACCCGGAGGAAGCCCAGGCCAACACGGGGAGAACATGCAAACTCCACACAGAAACGCCAACTGACCCAGCCGAAGCTCGAACCAGCGACCTTCTTGCTGTGAGGTGAACGTGCTACCCACTGCACCACCATGAGGCCCTGGTATTAAGATAAAAAGGTAAAAGATTTTTAATTCATTCTTATTCATACTAAAAACTTCAAAAC
Source organism: Danio choprae (assembly GCA_903798125.1). Classification (NCBI taxonomy): domain Eukaryota; kingdom Metazoa; phylum Chordata; class Actinopteri; order Cypriniformes; family Danionidae; genus Danio; species Danio choprae. The sequence goes on from CAIGQW010038932.1 coordinate 3,647, forward strand.
ATGATGAATGAGTGAAACGTATTCTGAATCTGATTGGCTGCTGTCATTTTCCTGCCATTAGTGTGTATTTCAGCTCTGGGTTCACCAGCAACTACTAAGGAGGCGGGGCTAAAGATAGTAAAGCCCCAAATTTAAATAAACAACCAATGCAAAAAATAAATGACAGGTTATAACAGTAATTTATTTGCGTATACTATTATCACAATAGGGCCTCACAGTGGCGCAGTGGGTAGCACGTTCGCCTCACAGCAAGAAGGTCGCTGGTCGCTGGTTCGAGCCTCGCCAGTTGGCGTTTCTGTGTGGAGTTTGCATGTTCTCCCTGTGTTGGCGTGGGTTTCCTCCGGGTGCTCCGGTTTCCCCCACAAGTCCAAAGACATGCGGTACAGGTGAATTGGGTAAGCTAAATTGTCCGTAGTGTATGGGTGTGTATGGATGTTTCCCAGAGATGGGTTGCAGCTGGAAGGGCATCCGCTGCGTAAAACATATGCTGGATAAGTTGGCGGTTCATTCCGCTGTGGCGACCCCAGATTAATAAAGGGACTAAGCCGAAATGAAAATGAATGAATGAATTATCACAATAATGATAATTTAGCAATAAATGGTGCAGTCCTACTGTAAATGTGTTACTTTGTTAAACTGTAAATCTAATCTAGCTACAGATGAAACTAAGCATTCATTTTACACTTGACCTAGCACACAGGAGGATCTGTGTTACTTTGGACTACAGTTTTAGTGTTATTCTTCTCGAAGATTTTTCCGTCTGGTTGTTGTCTCCATGACAGTGTGATTTCCTGACCGGCCAGCATCTGCTGAATCTAAAGCACAAATACTAATGAGCTCAGATGCAGTGTTAGATTGAAATACATTCTTCAGTTATTAATAGGAATCAACAATAAGTATTATAAAATTCACCTCATTTAGGACGGGTCCTGACAGTGTAGCATCGTCTGCATTTGCACCTGATTTCACCTTCACGCGGATCACCTGCTGATTTCTCTTGACTGGAATAAAACCATAAAACCATAAATCCACAATAAAAACAGTGGGAATCATTGATCAAATCATTTGTATTAAACAATTTTTATATTTTTATAGTAACATACAATTTCAATAATTATTAATTATTCTAATATTTCTTATTAAATGCTTTAATACTATATAATATAATATTAAAATATGTTTAATACACTTCAAATGTTGACTACTACATATTTAAAATAAAACACATTAACATTTTATTTTTTTATTATAAAACAACACATTAAGTTAAACACATTAAATCTGTTTTTAAATTAGGCTTTAATATATCCAGTGCTCAGCATATATGAGTACACCCCAATCTGAAAATGAATATGTTCTCAGTGAATATGGGTCATATATATCGGTGCATTTGAACAAAACAGATTTATTAAGCAGATATATTTATTACAATAATATTTTAGTCTGAACATCTTTAGAAATGGACAGATAATACATTTAAATTCATGCAAAATATTGCAAATAATAATTACAAACTACAACATTTCAACATGATTGTAGATATTTTTTGCTTCTCTTGATTTTTGCTATTTTTGTAAATGTTATTTAATATTTTCCTCTATCATATACATTTGGGCTACTCATGTTTGACCCATTATTGTAAGTTATTTAGTTAGATGAGCTCCAGATATGGCTTCAGCACTGACTGAACTAATGTATATGCACAAATATAATATTGTAAAGCTTCCTATAGGAAATATATTCATTTAAATGAAAGATTTGTGGGGGGTGTCCTCATATATGCTGTGCACTGTATATATATTAAATAATTGGACTACAATTGTGGCTTTCCATCAACTCTCAATGCAGTTTCCTAATGATTGAGGAATATAGATTAAAGGTGCTGTATGTAAGGTTTTGACTCTTCTAAATCATAAATATTCCATAATATGTTTGCAGATATTTAAGAAACTTGCTTAATGAACATGCTTGTTCATCTGAAAAACAGTGCTAAAGTCAGTTATTCTCCTTTGAGAATGTGCGTTCGGTGTCGAAATGTCTGTCTTTGTTTTGGTCGCTATAACTCCACCCACTGGCAGTTTAGCCAATTATATTTCAGCACCCTGGGTTGCCAGGTTGTGAAAAGCAGTGCATTTTATTTCAGTCATGAAGGCTGCCTCAATGTATGAAAAGTATGGCAGTATGCAGGGAAGGAGACTGAAAGACACTATGTGATTGATGAAGACATGCTTAGCGTTACGGCTAGCCGATCAATTGATTTGATCGATTAACTGGAATGGGTAGTCTACATTGATTTGTTTGAATGAAAACTGGTTTTCATTCAACACATGCGATGCTCCCTCTGCAATAGGGGTTGCACCGACTAGTCGACTAGTGGACTTTAATGCTCTGCCACGATGCTTTTTGATTGATGTCGACTAGTTGCGCTGAGCAGATCACGTGGTTTGACCTGAACTACATGGCAGTCTTACACACGAATGCCCTCGCATTATTGAAATGAATTCAGCGTCAATAATGCACATGAACTTTGAGTGAACTTTAAATCGTCAAACAGGTGTCAGCCAGTTAGATCATGCTATGCAAATACCCTCGAGTAGATGATAGCCAATCGTGCTTGTGCAGTAATGTGATTGGCTGTTGTCCTCTATGATGCATTGCCGCTGACACGTTTGGTAAATGAACCGTGAAACGCACTGAAACTGTCAAGCGCGCAGCCGCGGAGGTGTGGCAAACTTCATGTATAAACATCATACCAGGTATACGCGGTGAAGATACACGCAGTGAGAGGAGACATCTGATAACCAAGATGAGCAAGTAACCGTGAAAAAGGTGTGACTCGAGCAAGATTTTGAGCAGCATTTTGACCTGCGCTATTATAATGGTCAAATCTGCCTCTGAGCAGGTCTCTGACAGAGTCGGCGCCATAGACTGTAAAAGATATGGACGTAGTATCCGTGACGTCACCCATAGGTTTCTGAATAGTGCATATGAAGCTACAAGTAGGCGTAGCCAATCGTCGCCATTTTGTTCGCGCGTCATCGGACCGACTGGGGGATATCAAACAAGGGCAAAGGGGCGGAGCGTGAGCGGAGCTACAGACGCCTGCTAGCATTTTGCTTAGATGGGCTTTTCTTTGGGAGAAACGCTCAATACTTCATTACCTGTGACTCGTGTGTGTTCTGACTACATGTGCTAGGCTGTACACTATATTAATAAAGTGTTTAGTCTTTTAAAAACACTGCTGTAATACTTTAAGCCACTAAGCATTGCTCTTATGATGTTTTTCTACAGGAGGAAAATGCAAATTACTTCCAGATACTTCAAATATAGCCTGTGTTAGTAAATGCAAGGCTAATTATGAAATCCAGGCATAACACTGTATGACAACGTTTCAGATGACTGCTCTATCGCCTACAGCTAATCAATCTGTCAGATTCTGGAGCGCATTCAAGTTCTAAAGAGAATTATAAATAATAAATTATCCTAAATAAAACAAATACATTTATAGATATGGTATATAAGTATGTAAGAATTTCACTCATCTGGGAAATAGAGGCAACTTGAATGAATTATGTGCACACAGCACGCTATATCATCTGATAATTGTAGGAAATAATTCCAAAAGGCAACAGACTGTGTAAAGCCACATAAAACAACACAAAAATACGATGTATATGCCGAGCTCAGCGACTAATCAGCCGGAATTAGCTAAGGTGACATGACGGTGACCAGCGAGACCTAGCTGTCACTCAAGTGGCCACACCCTTAATTATACAGACTTAGTATAACTTAATAAAAAGGAAACGGATGAGTTGATAGGGTAATATTAGGGTAAAATTAGCTATATGCACCAAAACCATCTTTTGTATCAGGCTGTAAACATGTTTTTATCAGCTGTAAAGTTGGCCAATTTAGCATAGCAGTGAGTGAACATCTGGAGTTCCTGGAGCCAGCCCCCAAAGGCCAGTCGATGAATTGCAGTTACAGTTACTTCCGTATTGGCTTCACGAGGGAGAGCGGGAGGTTGCCGCTTGGTCGGTGCCCTTTGTCTTTCGTGCATTATGTTGTAAAATAACCTGCCATGAATTGGTTTTCGATGTACTTCTGCACTAAATATGTCTGTCATTGTTAAATTTTTAGTAGTACGAGCCATGATCAATGTGTTGACTGCATTTATTTTGCACTAAAATTAGCCCGGATGCTAATGTTGCGCTATAAAAGAAATTAACCGTGTTGACAATGCATTCGTTTTCCACTTAAATGAGCCATCGGTAACGTTGAATTGTTTTGAAACGTATTATGAGCTGTCAAACAGCATGAGTGTATATGTATTTCCTGCAAATAAATAGCAAATTGTGGCGTGTTGCAAAATATTTGCATCTTGTGTTGTATTGCTGACGTCACCATCGACTAGTCGATGTCGACTCGACTTTGATAACATAAAAGTCGACTTCCAAAAATCTGAAGTCGTTCAACTCCTGCTCTGCAATAACATGCAAGTAAATCATGGACTCACCAGTGCTGCAGAAGGAGTACAGAGTTGCCGTGCAAATGACATCCTCAATTGTGCGATAGTAGTTTACAGCAGCGCAGTTTTCATTGGCTCCGTTCAGATTGTTAGCCGCTTGTTGAGCCGAGGCGGTGAAGTTGGCCTGATCAGACCACTTCCAGGGGATTCTGATCAGCCCGATCCAGACCGCTGACATAGAGGTGCGCAGCTGGTTGGTGATCAGGTCATTGTCGGATTGGTTCCTGATGGTTGCCAGGTCCGTGTATTTCGATTTGCAGTATGTCTGTGCATCCGGCCAGGTCTTAAAGGTCTGTACCAGAATCATTTTTTGTGTTGCGTTTGAACTTTCTGGGAGAGTTCAAAGAAAAGACGACAAATTAATTATCTTTGGTAATCTAAACCACACTCTTAAAATGCTGGGTTTCAGCCCAAAATAAACCGGTAAACCGGAGCACCCGGAGGACATCCACGCCAACACGGGGAGAACATGAAACCTCCACACAGAAACGGCAACTAACCCAGTACGGACTCGAACCAGTGGCCTTCTTCATGTGAGGCCACAGTGCTAACCACTGAGCCACCGTGACGCCATCTGTGCGTGTCAATAAGAACAAAAAAGTTTGCCCTTGTGCTCTCTAATCGCATCTATTACTGAAATGAAATGACTCTCACATTTTAAGCGCATAACCTTTCAAACAAATACATTTACATTTAGGCAGCACGGTGGCGGAGTGGATAGCACATTCGCCTCACAGCAAGAAGGTCGCTGGTTCGAGCCCCGGCTGGGTCAGTTGGCATTTCTGTGTGGAGTTTGCATGTTCTCCCCGTGTTTGCGTGGGTTTCCTCCGGGTGCTCCGGTTTCCCCCACAATTCCAAAGACATGCGGTATAGGTGAATTGGGTAAGCTAAATTGTCCGTAGTGTATGAGTGTGTGTGTGTGTGTGTGTGCGTGTGAATGAGTGAGTGTGTATGGATGTTTCCCAGAGATGGGTTGCGGCTGGAAGGGCGTCCGCTGCGTAATACATATGCTGGATAAGTTGGCGGTTCATTCCGCTGTGGCGACCCCTGATTAATAAAGGGACTATTTGAAAATGAAATTATGAATTAATGAATTTACATTTAAGGGGAAATTAGAAATAATGTAAAACATAGAGTACATTAATAACCTGAGAGGACTTATAGGTCTGTACCAGAACCATTTTCTGTGTCATGTTTTTATTCTCTGGGAGATTTCAGAGAAACAATAATAAATCCATGATTAATTCTCTTTGGTAAAACCACACTCACACTCAAGTGCTGGGTTATTTCAACCAATTTTGTCAGCCCAAAGTACATTTGAGCACTTACGGGATGATGATGATGGTGATGAAGAATTAGTTATTAAAAGCAAAACTATGCCAGTTATGTCATCATCATGTCTTGCGCACCTCTTGACAAGAAGATTTAGCTGTGTCTCATTTCAGAGGCTGCATCCTCCGAAGGATGCATTGGAAGGGTGCTGTGTCATTACGGCCTGACGAAGGCTGTCTCATTTCAAAACAATTGCTCTTTCATGCGTCCTTCGTTTCCCAAGTAATAAAGGATACAACCGGTGGATTCACTGTGGCTAATAACAGCAGGACGTTTTTAAAAGAAACTCGGGATTAAATGTATGAATTAGATTTTATTTAGCTTGGATATCTGAACACGTTAAAAAACAAAACGAGCATGACATGTCTTACTAAAAGGGATTTTATAGTCGTTCGACATTTCTATGTGTACATGTGTGGATCAAAGGAAATATATTTCCAGCTTCTGTAAACCTTGGTTTGCCTTCAGATCGCTTCAAATAAGTTTTAAAATCACTTTGAAAAAAAGTCATTACAAATTTTATGGCCGCTTATAGACTGATTTCATGCGGCCGCCATTTTAAAAGCGAAATCGAGGCTGCGATGGGAAGAAACCCGGAAGTATCGCCTGGAGTCACACAGGAACGTTGTGTACCTGGCTGTATATCTTATCAGCGAAGAGAAAGTGACACAAATGTATAATTTCACCGCCTTCCCAGTGATCCGAAGGTCCGTTCTCTATGAAGAGTGAAAATAAAAAGGGATATCGCCCCTCATTTTCAGCTAAGTTAAGGGAAATGGCACTAGTTAGCTAATGTTTCTTTCCCAAACACACATTTTAGATGCCATTTATCAAACTCAAGCTAATGAACTGATTGTTTCACTATATTAGACTTGTTATGATACTGAATTTTGGTACTGAAGTAAAAAAAAAAAACACAGAAATTTCCCGCTAACATTTCAGCGCCGCTGAGCGCGTTCTTAAACACCGCTGATTTGCCATAGTGTTCACCAGTGCTCAACAGAAATGACTGTGATTGGCCGTAAAGGTCATCAGTTCACAGCTCTTCACCGCTGTTTCAAGAGTTCACACTTAGATATTGCTTGATAATGGGGCCTCGCAGTGGCGCAGTGGGTAGCACGTTCGCCTCACAGCAAGAAGTCGCTGGTTCGAGCCTCGGCTGGGTCAGTTGGCATTTCTGTGTGGAGTTTGCATGTTCTCCCTGTGTTGGCGTGGGTTTCCTCCGGGTGCTCCGGTTTCCCCCACAAGTCCAAAGACATGCGGTACAGGTGAATTGGGTAAGCTAAATTGTCCGTAGTAAATGGGTGTGTATGGATGTTTCCCAGAGATGGGTTCCAGCTGGAAGGGCATCCGCTGCGTAAAACATATGCTGGATAAGTTGGCGGTTCATTCCGCTGTGGCGACCCCAGATTAATAAAGGGACTAAGCCGAAATGAAAATGAATGAATGAATGAATATTGCTTGATAATAATAGCAGGTTTGGCATGCTGTCCCGGGAGAGAACCTTGAGCTCGGAGATAATTGAGCCCAGGGCTCCCGCCTGGTAAATAAGCATATAAGGGGGTACGAGATCAGATAGTTCTCGAGAGCTCCCCCTGGTAAATAAGCATATAAGGGGGTATGAGATCAGATAGTTCTCGAGAGCTCCTCCTGGTCAATAAGCATATAAGGGGTACGAGATCAGATAGTTCTCGAGAGCTCCTCCTGGTAAATAAGCATATAAGGGGGTACGAGATCAGATAGTTCTCTAGAGTTCCCCCTGGTAAATAAGCATATAAGGGGGTACGAGATCAGACAGTTCTCTAGAGCTCCCGCTGGTAAAGGAGGAAAAGGAGGAGATGGGGTGGATGGGGGGTTTCTTCGAAAATGAAGATAAGAGAGTAGTTTTTTGACAGGCTACTTATAGGGAGTTTGTATTAATCTGATTGGCTTACTAGTGATTACTGATGAGAGACCGGCTGATCAATCATATCACATGCTCCTCTCGAAATTAGTTTGTGAAACTTCACTTATCGAGTGCAAACACAGACAGGCAATTGACTGATCTTCACGGCTTTAAAACGCTCCAGTGTCCCTGTATCTGTGTTTGCACTCGGTGAAGAGCGGTGAACTGATGACCTTCACAGCCAATCACAGTCTCCTCTGTTGAGCACTGGTGAATGCTATGACAAATCAGCGGTGTTTAAGATCGCGCTCAGCGGTGCTGAAATGTTAGCGGGAAATGGAGGTTTCTAAAATTTCAGTACCGGGACAACACTATTACAGACAACACAAGGGTGTGCTACAGAGGACTGCATTGTTTTATTGCTCTCCGGGTCACATAGGCTGAAGCAGGGAAGCGTCCCCACAGTGTTCACCTGGTGCCATGAACTGAAGCCTAGGAGGACACTTAAGTATATTACTCTTAAAGAGATTGTGATGTTGTCTGATGCCTAATATGCTTTTAATTGTTTAAATTAAACTGAACTGAATGATATTAAAGTGACGTTAACACCACATCTGCATTTTGAAATCACGGCAACAGCTGGAGGTTTGTAATCTGGATCATGTTGTTGCAATGTTTACAGTGCTGATCCTATACTTCTGGGTTTCTTCCCACCGCAGCCTCGGTGCAGCCCGCAGCCTCGCAGCAGAAATTCAACTTTTTTGCAGCCACAATGCAGATATTAAACTAATGTGTCAGTAAAGAGTGTGTGTGTATATGTTTCTTACCGTCCATGCACACAAAGTATCTTAGGCTGGTGCAGTAGAAATTATACCAATGTCCATTAAAGTAATGAGCGACACAGTCTACATCTTTGTAGTAGGTGTCTGGATAACCGGTGAACCAGGCTGTGAACAATACACTTTCCTCGTTGTGAGTCCAAACCCAGTTGTTGACGTCAGCGTACAGGCCGAACCACGCGAGCGCGTAATAACCAACTTCATATGCGGTTTCCCGCAGAGTGGCCCAGTCTTCATCCGTCTGCACCGTGGCCAGGTCGAGGTGGTTCGTCCTGCAGTAATTCTGGGCTTTGTCCCACACCATCAACTTTTGGATGAGGATATATTCTTGAGGTTTACACAGAGTCAGGGGCAGCAGTCCTGCATGGAGAAAACACACTCAAAGAATGACCTTTGCTGCTTGTTTAAACTACTGATGTAAAATAAGTTGAAACTAGGGCTGCACGATATCGAAACAATCTGACATTGCGATGTTTAGTTTTTCTGCAATAAATATTACAATATAAATACAATTTCACCGGGTGATTTGGAAATCCATTATTTATAAAGTCTAGGGAAGTGAATCAAGCATACAATGCAATAAACAAATTGCAAATACTACAAACATGAATTGAAGAGTTCATCAGTATTTAAACTGTTCATTAATAAAAAGGGTATACATATATATATATATACTGTAGAGTAGTGCATTTAACCCTTTTTATCAATAAACAGGTTAAAAAATCTTTAAACTGCTCAATTACACATGGATCAGAAATATTGATGAACATTTTTAGCGTGTTATTGTATAATGCATTTATTATTTGTTATTATTATTATTACGATTCAATATTTCTAATTAAAACAACATACATTTTGCTTTTAGACATTTGTTAACTACATTAATTCATTATTATTTTAATAATTAACTTAAAAAATGAAGTAATCAATGTCTGAATTATACTCGTTGTGATTCAGCTGTTAAATTTTGGTTTGTATTAGTTCATATTGTTTTTTTCAGTCTATTCTAATGTGGTTTTATTCAGTGACTTTAGAGACAGCTGAATAGATGCAGTTGAAAAATAAATAAAAAGAAATAATGTTTTACCTGAAAGAAATAGGAGAGAGAGACAAATTTGGTCCATTGTTTATTTCCTGTGTTTTTGTCACTGTAAAAAACATTT
>CAIGQW010038936.1:0-15822 GCA_903798125.1 Danio choprae
ATGGAATAATGGGATTGTCTGTAATGGATTATATGCATAAATTCTTGCCTTCATATTCCAAATGTTCCTTCGTGAAAACCATGACCCTTTGATATAGAGTCAGTATGATTGAAATCCTACATAGACACAAACGGTCATGTCATTGAGTTTCACATTGAGTGTGTTTCGGGGTGAAATTTTTCACCCCGAAAAATTTACATTTTCTCACCATTTACATAAACTCAACTGGTTCTATAAATAGGTTTTATTCATGGTTTTATGAATATGAATTTCTTTCTTCTGTTGAACACAAAACAAGATATACTGAAGAATGTTGGAAACAAGCCATTGACATCCATAGTAGGAACAGAAATACTACTATGGAAGCCATTGGATGCTTTTCAAAACATTGTTTCTGTTTATTTTCCTTTGTGTTCAACAGTAGAAACCCAGATTTCAAGCACTTTTGGGCCTATTATGGCTAAAATGTGGCACTGTCGGCATCAGTCAGAATACAGTGATGCAGAGCTGTGCCAACTCTAAAAAAACCCTTCTGGCATTACTGGACTCAGGCATGTAGTGGACCATAACATACCTGGACCAGATAGATTTTGCTATCTGGGAAGAAACTCAAACAGATTTGGAACAAGTGGAGGATAATGACAGCATAATGATAGCAAATGATGACAGGATTTTTATTTTTTGATGAACTATCCCTTTAACCTGTCAGAATCTCTTGTTTTGTATTCAACAGAAGAAAGAAATTCATAAAAGTTTACAACCATTTGAGTGTGAGAAAATTGTGATGAACTTTTAATTTTTGGCTGCACTGTCACTTTAATAAGCCACTGATGCACATGGTAATGTAAACATGTTAATCCATTTTTCTTTGTTGGCCAAAAATGGCTTAAGGATAAAGTGAAGTGAATAAATTGTGGATATATCAATCACCACAGCTAGATTTTTTCCCCTTATGCTGATTTCTCCCAGCAGGAAACCTATTAACTTGCTTTCTGTTAATAAATTAGATTATCGAAGTGTGCATGTATGATATGTATCATGTGTATTACTCACTAGAGGGCACTCCAGGTAAATGTACACTTCACCACCCATTCAACCGGACTACACTTCCCATCGTGCATTGAGCCAATTAACTATCTACAGCTGTTGCCAATCTGGTCACTGATTACACTGACACAGCTCAGGACATTACACAGACACTTTCATTGTTGAAGTGTGTGTTTCTTGTTGTGGCTTTTTCGAGTGTTTTATGTTTTTTCTTGCCTGTTTTGATTTTAGACAGTTTGTTGTTTTATGATTGTTTGCCGCCTGCCTCGACCTTTGCCTGTTTTTTGGGTTTAACTTTTTTGGATTACCCTTTACATTGTTGGTTTGCTCCTGTTTTGACACCTGCTGACTATTCTTTATAAGTAAAGCTGTGTTTGGAACTCCACCTTCATTTGCCAAACCTCATTCGCAACAATATGTGAGAGGAAGACCTTTTTACCATCGATTTAAGTTCATCCAGGTAGCAAACATTTTGTAGTAAGGGAAGAGGAAATAGCACAAATTCAGACACTTTCTTGACTCAAATAAGTGATAAAAAGATGTGTTCTCGTTTTGTGCAGGATGGTGTACATCTTTCAATGTACATGTTGCAATGTGATGATATACAGCCATATCACAACGCTACTCGTATCATATTAAGTTTATACAACAGTTAAACTGCATAATCGTGTATATAAAAAAGAAAATCAAACACAGAAAGTCTCAAAAATTCTTTTATACGAGGAACCACTTCCGCCATCCATTCACATCTGCAGCTGACAGTCAGAACAGCAGAAACCATTGCTACTTCACAAACGTCACTTCACAGCTAGTATATGAATGATTCTCTAGCATAATATCTAGTGATGACAAAACAGGTGATTTTGCTCACATTTTAAGATTATAAGGCTGAACGACATGAAATGCCATCAGTCGACAGAGATTTCCCAGGTTTTTTTCTGTTGCAATGATGATATCACAACATTTAACCTCGAAAAAGCCAAAGCAAACCAAACACTACCCGATTACTATGGAATAAATACAGCACTGCAACATACAAAAGAGAGAGATCGACTTAAAAAATGTCACTTACCTGTTTTATAATGATTTGATCAGCTGTAGTTTGAAATTTACGCTGAATTCTTCTCTTCTAAAGACTTATTATGCAGTCTCTGTTGCCATCTTGTGGCGGAATGTCAACCGTCTTTGCTCTGCTCAGTATGACAGGCTGATGGCCACCAACGTGCTGAATCTCTGAAATTCTGAATATTTAAAATAGGCACTATCCTTGTAAAGAAACTGCATGATTGCAATCTAAACAATTACATTCTTGCCTAAAAAAAGCATCAAAAGTACATTATGTTGTCCAACAGCTACAATATTTGTCAAACTGTAGTGAGTTGCTTAGTCCCTCTTTAGTCCTAGTGTGAGCGGAGTAATACACAAGGGTGAAGAGGCTGTACAAGTGCTGATATTGCTTTAATATCTCACGGCTATCAGCCAATCAGATTTGAGGACCAGACAGAACTGTATAAATAATAATAATCGTAAATATAAACACAACACTGGACGTAAGAACTACTTTAAACCTCTACATAACTAACATACCGGAGTGGTCATCTAACTATATCAACTATGCATATAAGAGCTACAATGAGATATTTTTATTATAGCTGTTTAAATGACAGACAGAAAGAAGGCTGGAGGTGAGTGTGAGCTTCTCAACCCAAGTAGCTCTGCTGGTATACATATACCCTCTTATAATGAGCTCTGGCCCAAATAAGCCAGCGGAGGAGGAGTCGTCGGATAATGACATGGCAGTCCTCATTTCATGCCTGTTAGTTTTATTACACTCTCGCTGTGCTAGAAATTAATCGCTTTCTGCTTAATTACCACTGCTGTGTCACGCTTGTTTGGGGATTCTGGTCAGATCCCCTGTTGTGGAGCAACACTACCTGTTGAAGAGATGATGATGATGGTAATGTTATTGTTGATGATTAGAAAAGTGTTTATTTTATTCATTTATTTGTTTATTTACAGATCAAACTTTATTTTAAAGGTATGTTTCAGGGACAAATTTAATTCACAAAAGTGTTTATTTTTTATTTCAAATAAATTTAACAAAAATAATTTTCAGTGTAACATATATAAGGTACAGATGAAACATACCTATTCTGATGTACACTTTAAAAAGATTTCTAAAATTATTCATAGTAAATCAACATTTTTTAATGATTATAACATTATAACATTTTTTGCTATTTATTATTTGCTTATTCATTATTTTAGGGCTGCACTGTGATGATTAAATATGTCAGCAAATGGTTCTTGATCTAAATATGCCTAATAAGAAAGTCCTTTTTGCGATTCACATTTACATGGGTGTTTTCTGTAAACCATGTCAAGCAAGTATTATAGTAAATTTAGTGCTTTTTTTGCTCAGAAAAAAACCCAATTACCTGGTACATTCCAGTGTTCAAAATAATAAAAAATAATAATAAAAAATAAAATAAAAATAAATAAATAAAAAACATCTTTTATTTGTTGTTTGAAAGAAATTCCCCATTTGTCTTTGAAACCAGCATATGTTATTATTGTCTTATTGAATAACAGTTATCAGTTGTGAATTAGAAAGCTAAATACACTTAAAATCACATTCGGTTTTCACATTACAGTTTTTTAAGATTTAATAATTCTATTTGCACTTACTTGGATTTGTTCAATAAATAATTGTTATCAGACTTTCTTCTTCCTAATGTAACATTATTTAGTTATTTTCAACTTTATTAAAAAAGTGCATTAGAATGGCATGTAAATTAGGACTTTCACTGCTCCTGACAATTGGATTTTACAATAAAAAACTCTTGTGGCAGGTCTTGTGTAATTTCAGAATGAATTATACCTCTTTGTTGTGATTTTGAAATCATATTAATGTTGTCTTACATGCAGCTTCTTTAATTATGCTAAAATATGCCCTCTGGTCAAGTATTTGTAATGTTAATTTATCTTTAAAACAGTCAACTCCCACTGGGCCTGTAATAAAGTGAACTGAGACAGTATGTGGTCTGTACCCCTTTGTTTGACCATGTGTTAAGTCTTAAGTTATGCTAAAATGTATAGTCAGTCAGCAGCTGTCAGGTAATTCCAGTATCCAGTGTGTGTGAGTTTGTGTTTTAGTGTAATCAGTGTTTCGGGCTTTGTTACTGAATGCTGAGTCACCAGGCCTCTGTGCGCCTTGACCCCGTCAGCCGTCCTGGGCTGTCAGACATATCCCTGAGCTCATTAAACATCTTTAAATATAGACTGTTGGGAGCTGAATGAAGTACAGTCATATTTGGATGCATGTAACATTGAATCTATTTGGGCTTTCAGGTTGGTTCCTCCTGCTTTTTTTTGTGTAGCAGAAACAAAAATCTCAATAAAATGATTTTTTTTTTATTGATCCCAATAAATAATCACATTTATTTGATGATCAATTATTTAATTTGTACGAACAGAGGTGGTTATACCAATTTTCATGCCATAGTAATAGTTGTCAAAATGACATGCATTTCTTGAATCTCATGGTATAATTTGATTTTGAAAACTGAGACTTTGTTTCATATCAAAAACGCAAATTATTGCTTATAGTGATTATTGGATTACAGGTGTGGTACATGTATTTTTACATTTTTGTTCACAAATCATCAGAAAATAGACTAGACTAGCATAGACTAAAGCACAGGTGTCAAATCCAGTTACTGGAGGGCCGCAGCTCTGCACAGTTTAGTTCCAGCCCTAATTAAACACACATGGTCAAACCAATTGAGTCCTTTAGGCTTGTTTGAAACCAACAGATAAGTGTGTTGAAGCAGGGTTGGAACTAAACTGTGCAGGAGCTGAATTCGGCAACACTGGACTAAAGTGTCATTTACATTACTGCATTTTTATGTTTTAAAACTGCATTTTTGAGTGAAAACACTACAAACTTGTGTTTTTATTGCGTTTCAAAATCTCTGTCCACACTGTACGAACTAAAACGCATGATAAGTGACCATTCAAACTCGTGGGACATGCTCATATATTCACTGTAAAAAATCCAACTTACAAATTGTTAACTCAATTCAAAATTGTAAGTTGGGTGGACATATTTTGAGCTCAGTGTTGAGTTTACTTTTAAAAATGATTTAACTGAATGTTTAGAACTAGTTTGTTCAGTGAAAATAAATACTTAAGTTGAGGAGACTTTACATTTTGAGTTCTTCACTGGAGTGTTTACTTCCTGCCTTTGCGCATGCTCAGTCGGTCTTCACGCGGCATTTTGCACGAGGTGTCATCTCATCAGCAGCAGACGCCATCACATAATTCAGGTAAGCTTTGTTTCAGATTTATTATTGAAATTAACCTAAAAATCATGCAAATCTAAAGTAAAATGTAATGTTATGTTTCCAAAAACTAATTTACGTCGTGTGAGGATAATTTCTGACAAGCTCAGGCTGTTCTTTAGCGATCTGTGAAGTTTGCTTCATTTGAAGGACTGTTTAACATTAAATTAGCTTGTTAAACTGGAAGGGACTGTAGTGAAATATACGGTGGGCACGTTAATAAAGAAATGTGGAGTGTTCACGTTAGTAAGATACAATGTATCTAGGTAGATTATGCTTTGTAGACAAAGTTATGTAGCGCATTACCGTTCGTCTGTTTTGAATATCATTTTTGATATTGCCAGACTTCAAGTAGGCTTGTAACAAGGAATCGTCCGGTATTCAAGGGATTAAAGAAGCATATTAAATCCATACGACTCGCGGTTTGTCCTGTATATGCAATAATGCGCCTTATGATGAATAACATTTTGTAAATAGTTTATTATTTATTCTTTTAGCAGAAGTTGTTAACGTTACATTTCAGCCTGCTGAACTTGCAGTAATTTCAATGCCATCTGCCATCCGCGGCTTGTTAACGGAAAATCAGTTTTATCAAGTAATATAATACATTTATTTTTAATCCAGTAACGTTATTGCAAAATAAAATGTAGTATCCCTGAAGAAATATTTGAGCGGTCACCACTTTATTTTTAACCCTGTTGTGTCTGTAGTAGGACGGTAACGTTATAACCACTTCAAATATATATTTAATGACGTTATACCACATTAAATATACAGTCACTAGTACTGTGCTTATAGGAGCTTATGTTTTTTATAATTATCTATTTGGCATACCTTAATAACAACAGTTTACTTGTTAGTAACGTGCATGTATATGTTAATTAAATCTTATTTTTAATGTGTGCAATATTTATTCATATTGTGATTTTAACAAGATCAGTTTAGTTTATAAAAATATTTTGACCTGCAATGTTACATTTTTATTTACTTTTTTTATTGGTTTGGAATGCGGTTTAAGTTTCGCAAATTTGTCCACAGTAGCCGAGAAGTTCTGAAACACTACAGACTACAGCGCTATTGAGGACGATCCTGGAAGCAGCCTTGTTTGTTCACTGACTGCACCTGCAATTTCAAGACTGTAGGTACGTTAAAATCACATTTGACTGACTATTAAAATTTTTGAACCTGTAGCTGATGTCCTATAGCTGATGTCCTAAAACTGCATTGTTTCTGGAAGATCAGGCAAGTGATTGAGATTATTTATTTCAAAATGTATAACCCTTGTACACAATTCATACTAATCATTTTGTTTTTTATGGTCTGTTTGTAGGTCTATGCTGAGATTTACAGGATTACTCAAACCAACCTCAAGAGTACCTTCTTCTCTTCTTTGGATGAATACGCTTTACCGATGATCAAGTTGTATTGATCACGTGGTGGGCAATATGGAGAGGAAATGAGGACCCTCCTGGACCAACTGGACAATCAAGTAATTCTTTAGTGTTTAATCATATCACTGGTTAAAGGGGGGCATATTAAACTTTATGGACTTGACCTCTTTTTGTGTGTGCAATGTTGGTATTCATGCAGGTAATTAATCTTTGAAGTTACAAAACAGTTTGTTCCCTAAAAAAAAGATTTGTAGCACAGCTATTGTAGCTATTTTCATCACATAGTCTTTAGTAAAACAGCCATGACTGAGTCCGGCTGACCAGGGAGTAAAAACAGGTGCTGCAACAATAATTATAAAGCAAATTACATTTTTAGAAATTAAAACATGTTGGGAATTGTCTGATAAAATTAGTAATCTGTGAATGACCATAATAAATTCCCTTTAATGGTAAAGTTGTGCCACCTGTCATCTCTTAGGTCTAAGCCTCTGGTTGAATGTGAGAATAGCTGATGACCTATATTTGTGTTTGGTGTCTTTCAGACGTCTAATGTGCTCGCTAATAGGAAGGCTACAGCTCTTAAAGGTCTACCTTTGTTTATCAGAAAAGTTCCTGAAGACTTGCCTGGTAAGTGTGAGATGAGTCTGTTAATTATGTAAGTGTTATTATGCAGCTCTGCAATATAATTAATAATTCTATAATATATAATATATTATATCACTAAAGAAAAAAGAAAAATTAGGTTAATTTAACTCTACATTAATAGATTATTTACAAACCAGTTATTTAGGAATAGTTGGTGTTTTTTAAAGATCATTCAGAGTGCGTAAATAAATGATTAATAAACTTTTCAAATTAACATTTATATATCTTATTATTTAGGCATATAGTAATAGTTACTTTGTATGTTGATGAATGCTTTGTTAACTTCATCCAGTTTTGAGACCTAAAGTGTAGAATATTTATTTTTTGCAAATCCCTTATAAATGAAAATTAAAGGCTTAGCATCAACTGAACAATAAATCTTTGCAATCTTATCTAAAAATAAAACTACTGTGAAATTTAAACATTGCTGAATAACATAAAACTGGAGAAAACAACAACAATGTAGTAATTTAACAACATATTTTGATACATTTCAATGTTATTTAGGGATGTTCCAGTTGTACAGTAAGTTTATTTTAGATAATATTGCAAAGATTTATTTTTCATTTGATAGTTTCATTGATACAACTTGAAATGAATAGAAATTAATAAATGTTCCTATTTTGAATATAAGTGAGCCTTTAATTGTCATTTATAAGAAATTTACAAAGCATAAATAGTCTTCACTATATATTAGGTCACACAACTGCATGAAGTTGAGTTAAAGCATTTATAAACATGTAAAGTAACTATTACTATATGCTTGAATAATAAGATGTATAAATGCTAAATTAAATAGTTTATTAATCATTTACTTACGCATTCTGAATGATCTTAAAAACACCAACTACTCATAAATAACTTGTTGTAAATAATGCAATACTTAACTTAGTAATGAAAAATTAATCATTAACAAAATATGAAAGTATAATCATTGCGCACATTATACATGTGCTTATGTGTAGTTGTACTTATAAACCTCTTATTAACATCTATTAATGTAGAGTTAATGCTTAACAAATAATGAATTAACTATTTGATAATGCTTAATAAATTCATAGTGTGTAGTTATTATAAAGTATTACCTGAAAAGCTTTATAAATGGAAGGTATATAAATGACTGTTTAGCTGTTTTATTGACATTACTACCTTTAGTTTCCAAATGAAGTTGCTTTACCTTTGCTTTTTTACCTTGCTTTTTGTTTGTGGAAATGTTTGTGATTCAGCAGTAAAAGTTGTTTTTCATCCTGTTTTTATGTTTCTTTTGACTGCAGGACACAGAGCCAGAAGATGCTTGCACAAAAGGGATGGAGATGGGCATCCTTAGCATCGTTGAAGATGATGTTGCCACTGACCAGACCAACCCAAATGTAAAGTACCTGTCTGTGGTTCTGGAAGAGCAAACTGTGCTGGAAAATGTGCAAGATCTTCCGACAGCTGTTGTTCACCTTATTGGTTTGATTTTATTCCCTCAATATGAGCTACCACAAAGAACTGATACACCTTTGGAACTATTCAGAAAGTGTTTATTGGCCTTGACCCTCAGTGCTCAGCAAGAGTTCAGTCCTTCAAAAACAAAATGTTATAGCTGAATTAACCGTAGTCCATAACAATAATTAAAAATGCAAGCACTGATTTGTTCTTATTTAATCAGTTGCTGACTTAGGGTATTTTAAAAAGTTACCATAATATGTCTAGACATTGAGTTTAAATGTAAAAATTTTTAACTTTTTTTTTTTTGGATGTTGTAATACTTGTTCAATGTTCAAGCATTTGTTTGTACACTGAAATTGTGTTACTCTTAGTGTTGTCACGATACTTAACTTTCAGTTTTTACAAATTTTCTAATTTTAATTGCCTGCTAATTAATAAATTGGCTGTTGTTTTCATGTGCTCAACAAAAATGACTGTGATTGGCCAAAAAGTTAATCAGTTCACTGCTCTTCGCTGATGTTCACGGCGTGCAAACACAAATACACACACACACACTGAAGTGTTTCAAAGCTGTGTCGATCAGTCGATCTATCAGCATAACACTTATGTCAGCTTATACACAGACAAGCTGATTAACGTGAAATGCTTCAGTATCTGTGTTTGCACAGTAAACAGCAGTGAAGTTCGGTGAACTGATGACCTTCACGGCCAATCACAGTCATTTCTGTTGAGCATGAATACAATAGAAAATCAAGAATGTTTAAGAACGCGCTCAAATGTTAGCGGGAAATAGACATTTAAAGAATTTCAGAACTGATGGGTACTGAAATTCAAGAATTGTGACAACACTAGTTACTCTTGTACTTGCTGTTATTATTGCATGTACTAACATGCTGCTAGTGCTAGCACTTTATATATGTTTTTGTTTTACTTGAGCACTACTTTGTACTACTACTACTACTACTACTACTACTACTACTTGTACCTATTACGAGATTTGAGGATTACATTTTTTGCCTCTTTTTCTTTGTACTGCAGTACATTTCATTTTGACAGAAAACTGTTTGCAGAATAGTCAATAAATAAATTTTTTTTCTTTGATATTGTGATTTTTATAGTGTGTTTTGTAATCTCTTCCTTTTATTCTTCGAGAGAGTCATAAAGAAATCTGTTTAAGAAGTGCAGATATAAGATTTACATGAAATTTAAATATAAAGGATTCAATCAACTTAAAAATTTAAGGCAACCAGCTGCATAGCTTTTTTGAGTTAACTGAACTTCTGTATAAGTTGTGCCTACTCATTTATTACAGTTTACTCAACCCCTGTTTAATTTTAAGCAAACTCATAATACCAAGTAAGATGTACTTAGGCTTGAAAGTAGTCTTGACTTAAACCAGCCAGTTCAGTCAACTTAAAAAAATAATTTGGCACAACTTCAACCACTGAAGTTGAGTAAACTCAAAATTTCTTTGCAGCTGGTTGCTTTAAAATTTTAAGTTAACTCAACTTTTTATTTTTTACAGTGTTGCCAGCATCCATACTTGTAGTCTATATGCAAGTGTGCAAGTATTTAGATTTGAACAGTCCAATCTCTGTCTGTTTTTAAATCCCTGTTGAAAACCTACTTATTTTCTTTAGCCTATTAATATTGCATTGTAGATTGTTTTAAATTTCACATAAAAAATGTCTTTAAAGCACTTTGGTCAGTCTGGTGGCTGTGTTAAATGTTCTCTATAAATAAATTGACCTAGACCTATTGGTTGTGTATTGGTCATATGAGTGGGCTTGACGAATCAGAGAATGATACACAATAGTCCAGAAGACCAATCAGAAAGTGACTGCAAATAGCCACACCTCCGTTTTCAAAAGTTTGTGATTCAGCTCAAACAGAACACCAGTGTTTCCAAATGAAAGCGCATTTCAAAGCGCTCTATTTTGGTGGGTTGAAGATGCCAGAGTAGTGTTAATTAATGTGTGACACCTAAACAATCTCAATCAAAATGAATGATTGATTAAAAACTAAAAATCAGGATTGTCAATCCAGCAAACACATATCCAAATGTACAATTGGAGAAAATCTAATTAAACATCTTTGTTTTGGACAGTGATTCCAGCCATCTAAAATTATTGAATTTAATACAGAAAATTATTATATTTCCACCTGCTGAACCTTTAACTAGTTATTTACAGTGGAAGTGAAAATATGCTTGTGTGGAAATACATGCATTTAATTCAGTTTACCAGTATCTCAATGCACTATAATAATACTGTACCATATGTGCGGCAAGAATAATCATTGAATGAAGATAAAATGTTTCAGCAAATTGGAAATATGCATAGTTATAATGTATTTCTCCATTCGATGGCCTACAGTGCAGTTTCGTGTGTATAGATCACATTATTATGTAGATATGACACAGTTTCAGTCAAGTATGGCAAATAATTCAAATAAATAATACATAAAATGATGCGATTCATTCTTAAAATTCTGAATTCCCCTACAAGTCTTTATTTTCTCATCTTGGCAGGAGAGGGAGATTAAGAAAAAGAAATATGATCATAGGTGAATAGCTTATAATATAGTGTCTCTGTAGTGGCTTACAGTAAATGTGACATTTTACTCGATCTGACGCTTTATTCAGTTGACTGCGCATACTGCTGAATAAAGAATTATGATAATTTATAGATCATGTAGAAGATGTATGTTTGCACAGTGTTTTAAGGAAGTGCTACTGAAGCCTTTGAGGATGTAGTAGATCAAAAAAGATAAACTGGATTAAGTGCAGTGTCACGGTGAAACAGATTAAGCGCAATATGATAAATATGCTTTGTTATTTTCACTGCAGTTTAACATCTACTGTAATAAATTCTGTGCGTGTACATGAAAAAAAGCAATCTTTGCTTTCAGTGTTGCCATTGTTGTTTGTTGTTTAATTTTTTTCTGGACGTTACTCATAATAGTTCTTTTAAGACTGTTACAAAGCAAAGCAACCAATGTGATAAAGTGGATGTACAAAGCGAGAGACCTGCTTGGCTGCATTTTTTCGGTCTGTTGCTGTTTGTTAAGTAGCTCTGGACTTTGAACATATGTTGTTATTGGCCTATCTCAGATATGCTTCATGTAGCAGAAATGATTGACTTCTGTTTGCAAAAAACACATTAGTCAGAGTTTACTGTATTCCACTGATGGCTCTTTCAAAACTCGTTCATATGTATGAGGTTTTGCTTTCCTTGTTTCTCAGTTAAACTTCACTTTAAGCAGGTGAGACATCTTTCACGGGCTGTTGATTTGGCTTTGTCATTTAGGACAGTGGATTAAGTTATGTAACTGAGATTTGAGACAGAAAACTAAAGCATGAGGAAAAAAAAGCTAGTAATTTTTTCTTCCTAATAAATAATGCAATGATATTCATTGAAGTAGGGTTGTCAAAAGTATCGAGTTTGATCGTTTTGTAAAAACGTCCATTTCCTGTTAACATTTGAGTGCTGTTGAGCGCATACTTAAACACTGCTGATTGGTCATTGCGTTTATTTGCTCACACTCCAGTGTCAGTGTATCTGTGTTTGCACTTGGTGAACAGCAATGAAGGATAGTGAACCGATGACCTTCATGGCCAATCACAGTCATTTCTGTTGAGCGTGAATGCCATGTCCAATTGGCAATGTTTAAGTACATGCTCAACTGCGCTAAAATGTTGGTGGGATTTATATAATATTTCAGTACTGGTTGATACCGAACTCAATACTTTTGACAACCCTAATTGGAAGTCAAATAAAATTCATAATTCTCCTATAATTTTTAACAACTTAACACAATAACTTACTAGAATTTACTAGAGGTTCGAGATTTTTTGAATCTCAGTTTGATTGATTCAATAACTCACACATAAAGACTTACGAAATGAATCAGCATTTTTGAAGAATGCCATGAATTATTTGTCACCACATATTATTTTCTCTGGGTCAAATGCAGTGAATGTATGGTTGTGGTTGTGAATGATTTAATATACATTTTTGCAAATGACGATAATTTTGAGTGATTACATGCGTATTTGAATCCAAACCATCAGCTTTAGTGTTCACGTACACAATATATAGTACCTTACAAATGTAATGCAACATAATGTGATTTGTTTTGGTACATCATGTCTTTTCAGTTTTTGTTTGCATACTAAGACAGTTACGTTCTGTCTCATGACACTCTGTAATGATGAATTGCTTTGACATTCCAGAGAATTGTAATTCTCTAAGCTTCTCCTTGGTCAGCATAAGTGAGTGTTGACGGGCTGCTGTGGGTATACTGAGTTTAGACAAAAGGACTGTTTCACACAGGTTTCCATCCTCTCTCGTGAGAGTTTATACCTCCTGCTTCTCTCCCTGTTGCTTGATTAGGAGTGAAATGACTGTGTGTAGGTCTCAGAAACACTTGCAACCCAGCAGCCTGCAGGAATACTGAGACTCACGGTCTATACTGTAGACAACAAAAGACATGATCAGTGTGGTTGTGCTTTATCTTTAATGTACCTGTAAATGGCTTGATTGCATTCTTAAAAGCTGACTTATTTTAATTCTGGATGCCAGTGCAAGTTTTCACCTCAAGTTTTATTTTTGTAGATATAGCTGGATTTATTTTTAGTAGGACGCAGTTGTAGTTTTGGGAGCAAGATGTGTGGAGGTAAAAAAAAAAATCTGATAGGAGATATTGAAAACATATAAATACAGTTACTCTTTTCCAAATCCTGATGAGAATTTTAGGCGTGAATTTCAACTGATACTAAAGATAAGTAGCATATTTATGATCCCTTCTAAGTAGCATCAAACGCATTAGAATGCATTGTGACAATTGTGATAAAATAATAAACACAAGATAATTGTAACAAACAAAAGATATATTTGTTGTAAATGTAATTCCTTTTATATATAAATTCTGACATAAAGGTTTTGTTCAAATGTAAATAAAAGCTAAGAAATATATATTTTTTTCCACAATGATGGCTCTTGTACATCATCTTATTGTCTTTTTGGAAAAGCCTGTCTCATTTCCAGTCAAAATAATAAAAAAATTAACTTGCTGGTTGAATAAAAGTAACTTTAAGTCATAATTTGCCAGGGCTATAAATCATTCCAGGCTTGACTGTATGTGTATAAATAAATTTTCTTTCTTTTTCTTCTTGGTTCTCAAAAGCTAAAGTCATCACACTGTTGTTATAGGTACACTTCTGTGTTTAATGCAACAAGGGTGTTTTCATCTCCATTTGTTACAATAGCTAAACTCGCAACTGGAAACATGACAACACAATCCATGAAAAGGGTTCATTTATTTTAATTTTAATTTACATTTTAATTAAAAGAATCTGATGTGATATGTTACTGTCTATTAGAATGCTTCAGATCGTTTTATGACAGTTATGCTTTCTTAGAAGTGAACTATTTATTCAGGCATTATTCAGCATGTATGCTAGGCTAAGTGTTAACTTGTTGTCCTGATGGGCATAAACTAATAGAAACAAAGCAAATGGGAGGTCAACATGTGTGATTCACAACTGAGCTCATATTTACCTTGTGTGTTTTAGCTTAACAATTTAACTATCCATTAGCGATTTAGCATGGGTGAACACTATTTCTGCAAAACCTTATTAATTAAACAAATAACTTACTAACAAAAAAAAACAAAAAACTTTTTCAGTCAGTTTTTCTAATGCCAGATAGAGACTTTGCCAGGGATTCAAAATGCATTGCACACAGAAGCACATAACACTCTCAAACCATGAGAATGAGTAAATTAACTAGTCACAAAATGCTTTACCTTTGTTTTACATTTTATATTATTTTTTATTTAGTAATGCATGTACAAATGATTGTGCATGGATACTTCAAACAAAGCTTATCTATCCTAGTTTGAGGTTCATGATACTAATGAGCATGAAGATTTCTTAACTTCCTGTGTGAATGAGATTGTTTGAGAATGTGAATGTAAGGGTTTTACTGTAACATCACTTGTTGTATTTGTTTATGCACAGACCAATGATGCCGCCGGGAACACCTGGAATTGGCTGTACTTCATCCCTCTCATCATCATCGGCTCTTTTTTCATGCTTAACCTCGTCCTGGGTGTCTTATCAGGGTAAGTTGTAAATCTGTGTCATACTACTTTTTCCACTAACGTCCCTTCCTAGTCCAGCTGAAAATAAAGACTAGTTAAGCGAAAATGTTATTCATTTCTATTATTTTGTGCACATTGATGCTACTGTATATCGACTTACTGTACATTTACTGTACACATGCATTCTGAGTGCGCTGGCTTAATCGTTTTTCTGTTCATTGTTGATTTATCTAATTTACTTTGGTGTTTATTCAGCATGCATATCTCACTTAACCTAAGAGTCTTGTTTATTGAGATAAATAATCATTTAGTAAATTATTGTAAAGGGTGCTGTTGCGAGTATGATTAAAAATAAATAATAAAGGACCACCAGTGAGAATTGAGAGCTTCATCAACATGTTTTTTCTTCCACAATATGCCAGTGCATTTTGATAAATGTGAGAAAATGGACTTCTAAAAGAGTCAAATGTGCAGCATTACTATAATGAAGATCTTTATCCACTGACCCACTGTAAAAAAATAAAGCAACTAAATAATAATAATAATTATAATAATAATAATAATAATAATAAATATATACAGCAAGAAGGTTGCTGGTTCGAGCCTTGGCTGGATCAGTTGGCATTTCTGTGCAGAGTTTGCTTGTTCTCCCCGTGTCCGCGTGGGTTTCCTCCGGGTGCTCCGGTTTCCCCCACAAGTCCAAATACATGCGGTATAGGTGAATTGGGTAAGCTAAATTGTCCGTAGTATATGTGTGTGAATGAGAGTGTATGGGTGTTTCCCAGTGATGGGTTGCAGCTGGAAGGGCATCCGCTGTGTAAAACATATGCTAGATAAGTTGGCGGTTCATTCTGCTG
>CAIGQW010038946.1:0-21279 GCA_903798125.1 Danio choprae
TATATATATATAATATAACCTTATTGTAAAGCGTAACCTCTTAATGTTACTTTCAACCAATTAACACATCCTTGATTGCATTTATATAATAAACATATAACATCTCCATGAATGTAACATAAAATAAAAAAGAAACTGCACTACTAAATGTCAATTAAAAATCTCCTCCAGCCTCTGTGTGTCCCAAAGTGATGTGATTTTTCCCAGAGACCCCCTGCCCCTGGTGTGACGTCTCTGGGCCTCTTTGAAATTCCTCAGCGCTTTCTGGAGGTGCAACATCACACCTCCTCATCCAGGATATATTGAGCTCCTTCCTCCAGGCCCTTCAGCATTCACTCAACCACCAGAGAACCAGAAACATCTCCAACAACTCGACCATGGAGTTTAACCTTCCTCCTTACTTGCTCCAAGCAGCCAAAAACAAACTCGAACCAAACTCGAGCATTGATTGTGGTTACTTCAGCGCTCCTGGAAGTCTTTCTCCAAGCTCCTCCATCGATTCCGGATGCTTTTCTCCTTCTTGGGAAGCTGGAAGACAACCAGAAGGTCTTGAAAACACCAACATTGACTGTTTGCAAGCTAAAAAGCTTAAGCTAGCTCATCCCTTTGACACAAAGAGACGTTCCAGATCCAAAAACCCAGGAATGAAGAGACAATCAGCAAGCGAACGAGAGAAACTCAGGATGAGGGATTTGACCAAAGCTCTCCATCATCTCAGATCCTTCTTACCTCCATCTGTGGCTCCTGCTGGACAAACCTTGACCAAGATTGAGACCCTTCGCCTCGCCATTAGCTACATTTCACATCTCTCTGATCAACTTGAACAGGCTGAGGTGCCAAAATATGAAATGTGCTGCTCTGCTGACGCTTCAGATAGGCTTCAGTCTGGTCTGGTTTTTGAAAACTTGTGTATGGATGGACAACAGGGACTCGTGCAAGATAATGTTCAGTATTGTCCAACATTCACAAGCTTTGGGGATGCAAGGGAACAGATGGAGAACAGCTTTCCTGCTAGTTCACATTTCAGAGATGCACAGTCTTATATGGTAAGGAGGCTTTTCATTAACACTTTAAAATAAAGGTCTATTAGTTAATGTTAGTTAATGTATTTAACAATCTATTAGTAATACATTTATTACAGTATTTATTAATGTTTGTTCATGTTATTTAAGTTAAACTCACTGTGCATTAACTAATGTTAACTTTGGATTTTAATAATGCAGTAATGTTAAACTGAATAACAAATATGCTGGATAAGTTGGCAGTTCATTCTGCTGTGGCGACCCCAGATTAATAAAGGGACTAAGCCGAAATGAAAATGAATGAATGAATGAATGAATGAATAACAAATGCTTTACAAGATTATTTATACTTAGTTAATGTTAGTAAGTACATTAACTAACATGTATGATTATTCTAAAGTGTTAAAGTTTGTTATTGTTTGTTTTTGTAATGGTTAATTATTGTTCATTTAATTGCTGTAAATAAGAGTTTGATTTGTTTGTTATGCTCAAATATTTAATATTTTTTCCTTCTTTTTACAGTTTCCCTGCACAACAGTGGATGATGCTTCATACAGCCATCAGTTTTACCAATGAAGGACGATTTGAGCTCAACTTGTGACAGAATCAAATAGACTTTGACTATGTTTGTGTTCATTATTTGTAATTATTTATCAGAAAACCTATTTTTGTATTGAAGACATTTGTATATACTGCTTATTTATTGTACTTTTTAATTAAATCCTTTGAAAGAGGACTTGTTTTGCATTTTCAATCTTATACCTGACTTCTGATCTGTTCAATTTTAGTTTATGTCTCACAAATTTTGTTTTAAGCCACAGTTTCAAATAGGTTACAACATATAGTATGCATGTGTATGTCAACAAAATTACTTAAAACTAAAAATGACATTTGGAACATAAAAAAACATAATTACAAATGAACATATAAACAATTAATAATACGAGGCATAAATAAAAATGCTGGTACATTTTATGCATCTGTACAAAAATGTACTGTTAGCCCAGAAGATTTATTTCAACACATTTCTAACCATAATGGTTTTATTAACTCATTTCTAATAACTTATTTTTGATCTTTGCCATGATGACAGTACATAATATATTACTAGATACTTTTCAAGATACTAGTATTCAGCTTAAAGTGCAATTTAGAGGCTTAACTAGGTTAATTAGGTTAATTAGGCAAGTTATTGTATAACAATAGTTTGTTCTGTAGACAATCAGAAAAATATTCCTTAAGGGGGCTAATAATATTGACCTTAAAATGTTTTTTAAAACCTTTAAAACTGCTTTTGTTCTAGCCGAAATAAAACAAATAAGACTTTCTCCAGAAGAAAAAATATTATAGGAAATACTGTGAAATATTCCTTGCTCTGTTAAACATCATTTGTGAAATATTTGAGAAAGGAGAATTCACAGGAGGGCAAATAATTCTGACTTCAACTGTATATGGCAACTAATATACCATCATAAGACTAATTTATAGCACCAGTACTAAATACAATGTCATTTCAACATTTTTACAATTTTATACTTGAAAGAAGCTCTTCATTTTCATTTGCTTAATATTTTGCTCATCTGATTAGCTTCAGTTGTGGTTGTGTGAAATACATTTTTGACCACTTTTGTTAACAAAAAGAAAACTTCATGAAGTAATTTTAGAAATAACCTTCACAAAAATTATCAAAATAATATTTAAAAGCAAATCACTCACTTAAAACAGAGGTACAATCCCTTTACGATTATGCTACAGTATCAAGGGAAGCAAAAAAAAACAACCCCCAGACAATTTTGAAATTCTTTTATGAAGTAATGTTTTTAATGTATTTCCTTATTAAATAAATAATTACTGCTCGTCTCTTTCTGCATTTAGATATGATGAATCCAGTTATAAACACCAACACCAGAAACAAAACTATCAGCACTGAAGGAAATGGTTCTGCAGGGTCAAAATCTGAAAGAAAGAATAAATCATTAAATAAAAGAATTAAATCACAAACACTATGATATTTTGAAAGATTTTACACCACATTACCCAAATCAATATCCAGTTTGTTGTCGATGTGGAGGTGTTTAACAGAGCAGGTGTATTTGTGTTTTTCTCTCTCCTCTGCTCTGATCTCCAGACTTTTCCTCATCTGGTACGTCCCGTCTCCATTGGGCAGCAGATCTCCTCCAGTGACCTCATGATCAGACACAGGCTGTCCATCTCTCAACAGGGTCAGGTTGATGTGGCGAGGGTAAAATCCTGTCGCCAAACATCTCACAACAAACCCTCCAGAATCTGAGTTTGCTTTCTGAATGAGTCTGACTTTGGGTTTGACTGGAAAAGAGACAACAGAAAGAGAATATTTCAAGATATTTTAGCCTGGAAAAAATCTGAAAGTAAATGATTTCTTTGTATTAGACTCGATCTATGCTGAAGTCAGTCATTTTACCTTTTCTATTGATTTGATTTTTCCTTTTTACAAGGTAACCCTTGAGTGTTTGAAAGCAGAATGGCTGTAATAACTTTTCACAAAGGTATCTGTTGTAATCATGATGAACATGAAGCACATGAGCCGAGACGTTGAAAGTACCCTGGTATGCAAACTTCTTATCAACAGATAGCAGCTGATCTGTGGTGGATCCTCCGAAAGCATTTCGTAAAATCATTTGTCCTGGTTCACCATTATCCTGTATCTCGCACGCAACCAGCTGCTGAAGGGCAAAAACACCTTTAATAGATAGAGAATGTTTTTACATGATACTGTTTATTTATTTAGAAATTTCACAATCATACATTTTTTCACAAGTCTTTGAATTAACAATGGCGTCACATGTGAATGCATGGTGGAAGAAATTAGTTTCCTCAACATGGGCATAAATCATTCGAGGGTTGTCCCCCCCCAAAAAAAATATTTTTACAAAATTGCACTCTTTATTGTGAAAAATATATGTGTACCTAAAACAATTGTGTGAGTTAAAAAAAAAGCAAAAAATCCATTTAGAAACAGTTGAGTTCCCCCTCCTCTTCCTCATAGTGGTTTGGCCCACTGCCTGCTTTCCCAATTCATCTCACCTACTCTCATGGGCGCCACTAGCGGGAGAAGTTAGGACGATTTTAAGGGCCCACACTGTTTTGGTGTCCCCAGAGTTACTATTAGGGGGCCCAATGTTTTCAAAAGCAACGATTGACCCGTCCACCCACTTCCCTATACCCAACCGAACCGTTTTAAAAATTAAAAATTAATGTTACGTAGAGTATTTTTATTCACTCATAAATAAAGTGATTCTCTTTAATGTAGTTGATAAAAAAGCTGATAACTAATGTAATTTTCCATGAATCTGCTATATTAGTGATTAAAATATTACTTATTTAGTCAACGTTAGCTTGTTTACAATAGCTTGTTGCATAGTGCACTGCAACTAACACGCCAAAGACGTTTCCCATGCATTGTTTTATTTGTGACGACTTGGCATAATGTAAACTTATCATTAATGGCCACAATTAGCATATTGTTTAGTTGTGCATTTACTAAATGAGCACTGCGTTATTTGTTTCCCCTTCAAATATTGCTCATAAGAATTGTTTTTAATTTATTGCTCCCCTGTACTGTTAAATAAAATTTACGCTCATGTTGCTCAAACAAAAGGGTTTTTGAGACTCTCCATCCGATTTTCATTTTTTATATACACAATTATGCCATCGAACCTCACCGTGGCTGACATTGACGTGCACCTCTCAAAAAATGTCGCAACGACATGTAGCGCAAGCTCTTTGATTGGTTGGCTTGGTAGCTGTGACGAGTGTGGGTGGTGCTGAGGGCTGCGAGCCCGATGGAGCAAGTGTTTACAAGTGTGGAGTCCCGTGAAGGAGCTCCAGATGGAAACTTTTGTTTTGTGTTTACCTTATGATTAAAGTTGTTGCACGTCCGCCGGTTCCCGTCTCAGAATGAACGAGTTTGAGCTACTTGTACATTAAGGTAGCGTTCAGAAAAAAACAAAACACCTGTGAAGAAACTCGACACAGAAGAAAACCTCACTGCTAGCTAGCGTTTCGTAAGTGTTATTGCAGAGCAACACAGCACGCAGAAGTATAAATTCATGGCTACGCGCAAGGCATGCGCCGTGGGTCACATCGATCACTCGACGCAGAAGTATAAATCAGCCTTAACACTGTGATATTGCTGTATATCAGCACTACTGGGATACTAACTACTCATGCATCCCAGCAGTGCTGATATACAGCCATATCGTGGTGCTACAAATGTGCGATATTGCTCATGTATTAAATCAGACCTTTTATATCCGATTAAAATGGCAGTTGACTATAATGTAAAAATTTGGTTGACTGTAGTCTTTAACAAAAATACTTACCGTCAGTTTTATTTAGATGTGTTGTTGCTAATGTCCACCTGTCCTTAAAAGATGATTGTATATGATCATGTATGATGGGGAGAGCATTTAAATTAAACAAGTTGTCGTCAGCTTTTGTGTTTCCTCTTGCTATGAGACTATTTGTATCACCATTATAGTACAGAACACTAACATCATCCAGCATCATCACATAACTGAATTCAGGAAATGCCGTTTGTCCTTTAATGTATGTTGCAAGCATCCATAAAGAGTGAGAGCCTGTGAAAATAAGTAAGGAAATGATTAACACAATCAAACTTTTTGATTTAGTGGCTAATTTGCAATAATTTGTATGATCTCGTTTGTACATTTTAGTATAATTTATTCATTGCTCAATGAGGGGTAGGGTTGGGGGCCATACATTCTTTTGAAAATTGTATATTTTCATACTAGTGCAATTAAATGGGCGGTTCATTCCGCTGTGGCGACCCCAGGTTAATAAAGGGACTAAGCCGAAAAGAAAAATGAATGGATGAATGCATTTAAATTAATTGGTACAATGATCAATTTTCACATTATAAATAAACTAGTTATTCATTCATTCATTTTCTTTTCGGCTTAGTCCCTTTATTAATCAGGAGTGGCCACAGTGGAATGAACCACCAACTTATCCAGCATATGTTTTACGCAGATTATGTTCTTCCAGCTGCAACCCAACACTGGGAAACACCCATACACATTCTTTCACACACATACACTACAGCCAATTTAGCTTATTCAATTCACCTATGGCGCATGTCTTTGGACTGTGGGGGAAACCGGAGCACGTGGAAGAAACCCACGCAAACACAGGAAGAACATGCAAATTCAACACAGAAATGCTAACTGTCCCAGCCAGGGCTCGAACCAGCGACCTTCTTGCTGTGAGGCAATCGTGCTACCCACTGCGCCACCATGACGCCCAAAGTAGTTATGAACAGTTTTAAAAAATGCATAATTAATTTTGTAAATATTCCTATATTCTGCATTGGTGTATGAACATTTCTAATGTTGTTATTTTTCTAAATCAATGTATTATAATTATTCATAATTCTTTGTGATTATTAATGCAATTGCATTATATTTATACAGATAGCTTACTTATATTTAGAATATTATTAAATGATTTTTCTTTTCCTTTTTTGTATCTTACATTTTCTGTAATTTGACATTTGTAATATGTTTTTTTTTTCTTTTTTTAAGATTTATTTTTGGCATTTTTGCCTTTATTTGACAGGACAGTAGGATGACAGGAAGTGAAGTGGGAGAGAGAGGGGGATTGCGCTATATGTCATTGCACTAATGACATATACTGAGCTATCGCGCTGACTCATTTGTAATATGTTATATGTATATATGGTATTTGCAAAGTGCTGATCTGTTGTTTTTTGCTCAATGGGAAAAACTTTGGTGAAGGAAACATCTTGTAAGATGTATATTATTAACATAATGGATACGTTTGTTTGACATTTACTAATCAGCATAAACATCTGGTGCTGATAAAGGAAGATATACAGTGCTCACCCCATTTTGAAAAGGAATATTTTTATCCATTACTCAGTGAATATAGGCAATGTATTTTGGTGCATTTAAACTAAACAGATATTATATTAAAAAGATATATTTATTAAAATAATAGTTTAGTCACCAAAGATATTTAGAAATTGAAAGATAATACAATTAAATTCAAGCTAAATATTGCAAAAAAAAGTTATATTTTTTTATAACATATACATTTGGCTGTACTAGGTTTTGGACCATTATCATAAGTTATTTTGTTAGATAAGCTCCAGATTTAGCTTCTGTACTGACTAATCTAATGTATATGCACAAATATAATATTGTATAGCTTCCGATTAAAATATGAATTTCATAGATAGATTTGTGAGGGTTGTACTTATATATGCTGAGCACTGAAAGTTCTCCTGCCTATATAACTCCTATATAAGTTCTCTTGCTCTCTTGCTTTTCAGCACATACTACCAAGGCCTTAGTCTTTTTTTATTTGCTATAAGCTTATTAAACTCAGATTTCAGAACTCAGATCTTAAAATACATAAGCTGCATCTAAAATCGCATACTTTTCATGTAGGTATACATTACAGATATCCTCACTGAATATAAACCTAACAGATTCCTCAGATCTTTAGGATCAAATAAATGAGAAATTCCAAGGGTTCATTCAAAGCAGGGTAAATCCACCTTCAGCTACTGCGCACCCCCTGCTGGAAACAGCTTCCATAAATGATCAGATGTGCTTCAACATTAGGCACATTCAAATAAAGACTTAAAACACATCTGTTTAGCTGTGCCTTTACTAAATGAGCCCATTGTTACGTCTGAAAGATCGCACTATTATGTCTTTTTTTCTCTGTCTTTATTTTCTTATACTTGTCTCTTTAATTCCTGTTTATGTAAAGCACTTTGAATTACCAGTGTGTATGAAATGTGCTATATAAATAAACTTGCGTTGCCTTACCTATACAATTGAATTTAAATTTACAACACAACCTTTAAAAAAGTATGTTTTGTATTCTATGAATGTAAATAGAATTGTTATGGCCCGTTTCCACTAAGTGGTACGATACGGTACGGTTCGGTATGGCCGTTTGCACTGTCAACAGGTACCTAAAAGCAAACCGTACCGTACCACTTTTTAGGTACCCTTTCGGAAGGATACCTAGCACAACAAAAGGGTACCAAAAAAGGCGTATTAAAGATACAGATGAGAGGTTTGCACTGACTGTAGGCTATGTGTTGCGTGTTGTTTTTAAACCCAAATAAAGACAATGTATGCTGTGTGTAGTTTTTCTGTAATTGGTAACATATCAGAGACTTTAAGGGGCTGTATGTGTTCATATATGTTGCATTTATTTATTTATTTATTTACTTTATATAATTGCAGACGTTATAGTAGGCTATATATCATTGATCTGCAGTTATAATCAAATCCTGTTCATATAAAGGTTGGTAATGAACATTTATACACAAGTATTTATGTGTTTAAAGCATCTGTTTTGTCAGATGTGCTTCTCATATTATATGTGAACGACCCGTATAGCTTTACTTTGACATTTCCTTGAGCGAGAATGACGTCGATAGAAACTTTCTGTCGTACACCACGTCAACCAACACGATTGGTACCCTTTTGGCAGTGGAAACGCAAGCCTGATAAAGGTGACTCGTACCAAACCGTACCATACCGTACTGTACCATTAGAGTTGTTAAATTGTTTAGGAGTGAGTGCCGCTTTGCATTTTTCTGTTTGGTTAGATTAGAGTAGGTAAGTTAGGGCGTGGAAACGGCGAAGAATTGCTTTCTATTATTTTGTCTTCATATAAAGTAGGTAAAAGGGTTATACTGAGTTACTTAGATTTTTGGTTTTGTTATTTTCTTTTCTTCCAGCGCCACTTTTGTCCTTTTTCTCTGCAGGGTTTATTGTTTTTGGATTATTTTTGTTGGTATAAATTGTATCTAATTTACCTTTTGTTGTTATTTGTTGTTATCTGTATACTTCTTCTTTATTATTACTATTTTCTGTTTATCTTTATCTTGACTTTGTATAATAAATTATTCTTTTTTAGCAGTATTTTTGGTTGATGCATGGTTCTTTTCCTCCCGCATTACACAGAATGGTCATATAAATGTCACATACTTCAGTCCCTAGATTAACATCGAGAAGTCGTAACAAGAATAAATGGAAATCCACCATTCGTCATTATCACATCACCTACCCACGTCAGTTGAATTGCTTCACTCCTTGGAAAGTTTTCATTGAATGAATGCTACTGAATCTGATCATCTTGATCATTCTTGCCTGCTGTTTTACCAAATGTTATAAATTCTGACATTGTACTCAGTTCACATACTATACAGTAGGGAAGTATTTGTTTTCAGCTTTAGAATATTTGGGCTTATTTTTAAAATGATTCATTTTAAGTATTACAGCATATATTTTATTGCAATAAAGGATTTATCATTGTTGTTCGAATAAGATTATCACGTTTAAAACTTGAGGGCTCTGATTGGATCTCATCCCGTCAAATTTTTGCCATGATCACAAGTTTCAATATAACCAAGATATGTTATGAATAATCAAGCATGTTAACTTTTGAACCAGTTTTTCTTTTTAAATCTGTACTAATAAATACACAAAGCAGGAATAATTAAAAGACTCTACATTTACTTCATGCTAAAAAATAACTCCAAATATACAAATGACTAAAGCATTTGTAAACATATTCTTTATTATTTAAATTTTTGATTGAATGTGGAATTTTTATTGGCTGCTTTTCAGGCTTGCAGCCACATGTTAGTCTTAATCTAAGTACATTATGTTTATAGCCGTGTGGCCCTTCACTATACTACCAAGTAAGTAAGTATTACCAAAGATTTTGCAAACATAATCTATATTCATTTTTTGGTTTGAATTAAAGAATTTATATGAAATCTTACCTTTTGGAGCTGCTGTTGGAAGAAAAAACACAAAAAGCAAAAGAATTTGGCCCATTTTTCTAGCACATACAGTACAATACTTTGTGTTAGCACTCACTTCGCAGACTCACTTCAAACTCTCACTTCTCCTTTGAGTGACGTAAGTGTTTACTCAGCTTCCGGATTTTCTTGTTTAGCTAGTCAGTGTGACATTAATGCATTTGAAAAACAGTTTAATTTCATGGGTCCGGCACATTTTAGATTTAAGCCTAACTAAACGCAACTGATCAAACTAAAAGTGTCCTTCAGGCTTGTTTGAAACCTACACTGTTAACAATTTCCTGTAGAATCTACATTAACTTACTGTAAATCAGTTACAGCAAAGATACTGTATTTACATTTACAGCACCATTTATCTTGCAATACTGTTTAAAGTATTGTATATCTTTACTGTGAAATATACAGTCATTTTCACAATGCAACTTTAAAATACAGTAACATACCGCATACGTGTCCTACAGTCAAATACAGTTCATATTACAGTTAAATACTGTGTAATTTACAAAAATTGTTAACGGTGTACAGGTAAGTGTGAAAAAACAACCCAGAATATATACATTTGTTCATTTAGCAGATGCTTTTATCCAAATCGACTTAAAAAATAAGGATAAAGGAAGCACAGTTAACAAAATCTTGCAGTTGAATCAGCAGTTGGTATGCAAACTGGAAGTAATGCAGAAATGCCGGTTAGCTCAAAGTCAATCTGAAGATCAGCAATAACAACTGTACTGGCGGCTCTTAGGTACTTTTATTTAGTCTAGATTTTGGCTGATATATCTGTTAAAAGCAATGCACACATTACGCAGAAAAAAATTTAAATGTCATGACTTCACGTTTACAATACAAGCTTGTTTGCATTTTTCAGGTGTAAAACCATTGGTCTGTTTAGCAATGAGGTGAAAAGCTGGAGAGATACAGGCTGTCTATCTCTCAACACGTTCAGGTTGATGTGACGAGAGTAAAATTTGTGACCAAACAACTCCCTCAAACCTCCAGAATTTCTTCACTTCAGCCTCATGAAGTTGTCATTTTTGTTTGTTGTGCATAAGAAATTATTTTATAAAAAAAAAAATTACACATATATATTTTTACATTTATAAAACAATATTTCAAATGCATATTAATGTAAAAAAAAACAACAACAAAAAAACCTAAAACTAAAAAATGACATTTGGAACAATTGGTTAAAATATAAAGCAAAAATAATATAAACAATAAATAGAAATATTGCAAAATACAAAGAAATTTGATGGTAAATGTTACATCCTTTTTAGATGTTAATAAAAAAAAAATTAGGGTATTTGACATAACATATAGTAGTTTAGTGTGTGAGTAACAAATGGAGGGAGAAAGAAACAACCGAAAGGTAACTAAATAACAAAACATACACAAAACAGCACACTCTCCTGAACCTAATGAACTAAAACAAAAATGATACTGAGTGTAGGATATGTATATCGCGCAACACGCTCACTTCTACACCCTCTCTGAGGTATTAACTCAAACATGTATCAGTTAACTGGACGAGTTCACAAGCAAACACATTACAATTTGTGATATCAAAATACTTCAGACAAGAGTGTTAAATCACAAACCAAAC
This sequence comes from Danio choprae, assembly GCA_903798125.1. Classification (NCBI taxonomy): domain Eukaryota; kingdom Metazoa; phylum Chordata; class Actinopteri; order Cypriniformes; family Danionidae; genus Danio; species Danio choprae. The sequence goes on from CAIGQW010038946.1 coordinate 11,495, forward strand.
AAAAACACATTCTCTCAGACTGCCCTCACAGAACCCACAGAAAAAGTGCGAGCGAAAGCGCGAGAGAGAAAGAATGACAGAGAGATAGAATGAGAGAGAGAGAGAGATCGCTATTGCAGTTTGGGCTCAGTTTTTAAACGCTACGCCGACCAGCGATTGGTGGCGCGAACCCAGCGTCAGCAGCCAACGTCATCAGTAAGAAGTGCGGATCCTCCAATGCCGGTGAATAAATTTGCTATCACAAGATTATATTCTAGCTGCAGTACAACATACATGGTCATCACTAGATGCTTGGTACTCTTTGTACTTTTCTTTGTTTTTCATTTACTTAATGTTTCACCCATCTCAATAGGTTCCTGTTGTTCAGGGGTTGATGTTGTGTTGATGGTTTCTTTAGATGCTTAAAATGAAAACAAATATATTTTTTATTAGTCAACAGAATATGCAACAAATGAAACTAATATAAAACTATTGACAAGAAACAATATTTTGGTAATCGCTTACTCAAAGAAATGATATAATATTTTTAAAGCAAATCACTCGCTTGAAGCTGAGAGGCGCTAATAAAAATTGTAAAAAAATTTTATTTAAAATTGTAAAGATTATTTATCTTCAGAAGATTTTATTTTCTTACAAAGTAAATCCCACCTGCTCATTTATTCCTGCATTTATGTATGAGGACAGCTGTAAGCACCAACACCAGAGACAAAAGCACCACTACAGGAATCACTATTTTAACTGGGTTACTGGGGTCAAATTCTTCAACAAACATATTTAAAAGCAAGTGAGAAACAGATCAGAAACATTTCAGTGATGTGTTGAAAGTTTTTACTGTACACCTCATTACCAAAATCAACATCTAGGTTTTTGTCCAGACTGAGGTGTTTAACAGAGCAGGTGTATTTGTGTTTTTCTCTCTCGTCTGCTCTGATCTCCAGACTCTTCCTCATCTGGTACGTCCTGTCTCCATTGGGAAGCAGATCTCCTCCAGTGAGCTCATGATCAGATACAGGCTGTCCATCTCTCAACAGGGTCAGGTTGATGGAATGGGGGTAAAATTCTGATGCCAAACAGCTCAAGCGAAACCCTAAAGATTTTGGGTGCACTTTCTTAATCAGTCTGACTTTTGGTTGTACTATGGATGAAATAAAGAATGTTATTCAGATGTGACTTTTTCACAATCCTATAGGTAGATAAAAGTCAGAGGAAAAAAAAGCTGAAGACCAACCTTTTCCATTTACTTGAGTTTGTCTTTTTACTAAATAATCCCTGAGGGTCGTCATGCAGATTGGGTAACATACAGTCTCATAATGCATTTTGAAATACTCCACAGATGCTGTTGCCATGTTGTTTTGGCACTGACATGTAAAATTGTCATTATAAAAACTCACTTCATCTGTAGTGGAGCCATTAAAAGCAATCTTCAAAATCATTTGTCCGGGCTTATCATTGTCCAACAGCTCACAATGCCATGCAATTTGAAAAAGTTGAGGACCTATCAGTAGAAAACAGATTAACCCAATAGCATGTACTACACAATATAATATTTCTATTTCAGTTTATGCTTGTTGCTTCTTTAGCTGTTTTTAAATTCATAGTAAGTATGCAAGTATAAATTATTAGTAGCCCATTCATGAAACATTTTCTGAAAAGTATCCAGATGACCTTTAACTTGAGTCAAAAATTCTGAAGTGCAAATCTACTGAACACTGTGATGTTTAACAGTGCAGAGCCAATTTCACAGTATTTTGTATAATATTTTTTCTTCCGGAGAAACTCTTTCTTTTAGTTCGACTGGAATAAAAGCAGTTTTTTGATCTTAAATAATTTCTACGATCATTATTATTAGTCCTATTATTAGCCCTATTATTCTATGATCAATATAATTAGCAATATTGTTAGTTTGGTTTAAGAAAAGGGAATTTAAGAAATGCAGAACCTACTTTGTAATTTCGGACACAGATTGCGTAATATCAACTTGTGCAAATCCAATAGGATAATTGAACTTACTCTCTGTACTGTTCTTAAATATTAGTGTTTCCACCAAAAAGGGCTGCAATGCATTCCTTATTTCAACAAGCATGTCAGAAACAGTCTCATCTTCATTTGTAGTATTACCTCGTGGAATGAATTCCTCTCTTTCTGAAATATAGAGCCCTACTGTGATGTCATCCAGCATAAATGTGAAACTTATTTGAGGAAATGGGGTGTCTCCTTTAATGTAAGTTCCAAGTATCCACAGTGAGTGAGAATCTGTGGAAAAAGAACAGCCTAGGCTTGAAATTAACACCAAATGAGCATGAAAACTGGGTTACATTTCCAATCTCTCCAATCAGGAGCTAGTTAGAAATCAACTGATTCACTTTCACTTTGATTTACACTTGCTAAAAAGAACTCAAAGATTTAAATAAAAATTAAAATACTATCCTATTCCCCGGATAGTCTGCTTTATAACACATAAAACATGTTTATCAATTTGCATGAACTATCCCTTTAAAGTGGAAGTAAAGCAGTCAGTCAAGTTTACATTCATTCATTCATTTTCTTTTCGGCTTAGTTTATTAATCTGGGGTCGCCACAGCGGAATGAACCGTCAACTTATCCAGCATATGTTTTACGCAACGGATGCCCTTCCAGCTGCAACCCATCTCTCAGAAACATCCATACACACCCAATCACACTCATACACTACGGACAATTTAGCCTACCCAATTCACCTGTACCGCATGTCTTTGGACTTGTGGGGGAAACCGGAGCACCCAGAGGAAACCCACGCCAACACGGGGAGAACATGCAAACTTCACACAGAAAGGCCAACTGACCCAGCCGAGGCTGGAACCAGCGACCTTCTTGCTGTGAGGCAAACGTGCTATCCACTGCGCCACTGTGAGGGCCCAAGTTTACATTATTTTGTAAATTGATTTCCACTCTGATGAAAATATATATGACAAACTCGATTAATGTAACCATTTTGAAGAAAATTGCATGGTTTACTATAGCTTTTAGCGCAAGGGCACAGACATCTTGGAATATCGCTGTGTCTGGCGTCACGGGGTTGGTTCCGTTCCCTCAGCTGAACAGATACAGTTGAAGTAATGAACTGACCACGGAGACTGCAAAGCTTAATTTAACCCAATGGGTGAAGTTGTGGGCGTGGAGCTGGTGCAAATACAAGCATCAGATGTGTGTCTAATATATCAAAATATATTTCTAATATTTTTTCTTTTTTTTTTTTCTTTTCTTGATGCACTTTGGTTCACTCTCTATATTACACTGCCTGACTGGGTTTCGAATTCAACCATGGTTTCAACAAGGTCCGGTACAAATGTAACAAGGGGCAGGTATTTTCACTTACAACTACAGCCCTCACCTCTTTTCATTTTCAAACCAAACTAAGATTGGCGTGGTTTTTCACATGGCAGATTTTTACGTCCTTCATACATGTTGAGAGATCGCGTTTATCGACTTGAAAAAGGTCTTGAATTGTCTTGATATAATCCACAAAGATGTGACTTAGTAAAGCGTGGAGTCATGTAGGATTTCAATCCCCTCGTCAGTGCTGCACCAGCGTGAAAGAGTGAACCAAAGGGCATCAAATGAAATCTATTTTAACATATAAATATTTTTATATACTACTACTTTACAAAAGGCTATATTAGACACAAATTGTATGCTAGTATTTGCACCAGTTCTGCAATTCACGTCCATAACTTCACCCATTGGGTTAAATTAGACTTTGCAGTCTCCATGTACAGTTCATTACTTCAATTGTATCTGTTTAGCTAAGGGAAGGGAATTAACCCCGTGACATCAGACACAGCGATATTCCAAGATGGCTGCGCTCTTGAGCCAACAGCTACAGTAAAACATGCTCTTTTTTTCAAAATGGTTACAATAATCAAGTTTGTCATATATATTTTCATCAACGTGGAAATCAATTTACAAAATAATGTAAACTTGACTGACTGCTTCACTTGTTTCATATGTTGAACACAAAAAAAGATGTGAAGAAAGCTGGAAACCTAAAAATAAATCAGGTATTAGAAATGAGTTATTAAAACTATTATGTGCAGAAATGTGTTGAAAAAATCTTCTCTCCGTTAAACAGAATACAGGAAAAAAAAATAAACAGGGGGGCTAATAATTCAGGGGATTGAATAATTCTGATTGCAACTGTATATATAAAAAGGTTAAAAAATTGTTTAAAAATATATATATTAGTGGGCTGCATGGTGGCGCAGTGGGTAGCACAATTGCCTCACAGCAAGAAGGTTGCTGGTTCGAGCCTCGGCTGGGTCAGTTGGCATTTCTGTGTGGAGTTTGCATGTTCTCCCCGTGTTTGCGTGGGTTTCCTCCGGGTGCTCCGGTTTCCCCCACAAGTCCAAAGACATGCAGTATAGGTGAATTGGGTAAGCTAAATGGTCTATAGTCTATGTGTGTGAATGAGTGTGTGTGGATGTTTCCCAGTGATGGGTTGCAGCTGAAAGGGCATCCGCTGTATAAAACATATGCTGGATAAGTTGGCGGTTCATTCCGCTGTGGCGACCCCAGATTAATAAAGGGACTAAGCCGAAAAGAAAATGAATGAATGAATATATTAGTGTCTTTATAGTAAACAGTGTTTTTACTTTGTGTGAATGTAATTATTTTTCTTGACCACAATAAATATTTTTGATTTAGGATAAAGATTGAACCAAAGTTAAATTAAACATTGAGGAAAAAACAAAAAAATGTTATCTGTAACAAATAATTGTACAGTATACAGCAATAATACAGTAATTTATAAAAAAAATTCAGTGTAGAGACCCAGTGTAGATTCACAATGTTTTATTATCTTGATGAGTGAACTTCCTGTGGTTTTGGTTTCATTTTGGATTGGAGTGCTTTAAAATTTTCATCTAACCTCATCTAAATCTATTTTCAGATCTCTGCAGTATTTAATTTGAAGTTTGCTAAATCAAAAGGACAAAAACATGAAACAAACCTTTTTTAAGTAAACCTTTAACAAACAAAAGAAGATTATAAATACAAAATCTGATTCCACCTAAAGTAATGAAGTGATGTAACCATTGTATTATTCCTGATAAAGTTTTGCAATTATGCTGTAGAACATTGTAAAGAAGGGCCTCACAGTGGCGCAGTGGGTAGCACGTTCGCCTCACAGCAAGAAGTCGCTGGTTCGAGCCTCGGCTGGGTCAGTTGGCGTTTCTGTGTGGAGTTTGCATGTTCTCCCTGTGTTGGCGTGGGTTTCCTCCGGGTGCTCCGGTTTCCCCCACAAGTCCAAAGACATGCGGTATAGGTGAATTGGGTACGCTAAATTGTCCGTAGTGTATGATTGTGAATGGGTGTGTATGGATGTTTCCCAGAGATGGGTTGCAACTGGAAGGGCATCCGCTGTGTAAAACATATGCTGGATAAGTTGGCGGTTCATTCCGCTGTGGCGACCCCAGATTAATAAAGGGACTAAGCCGAAATGAAAATGAATGAATGAATGAGCATTGTAAAGAACATTGTAAAAAACATTCTACATGAGCACAAAAGATATTTAGATTTTTCGCTTTGGACAAAGTGCAAACTGAATTTTTTGCTTTGGACAAAAGCGTCTGCTAAATGACAATGTAAATGTGATTCATGGTTAGTTTTCATAATTGTTCTGCATCAAAATTCATAAGATAATAAAATCTTAGAAAGTGTGTTGAGGACCGAAGTGTAAAGGACGTGTCTTCTAAAGCAAAATACAAAACACTGCATCTATTTAACACAAATGCATATTAAATAAAATCCTACCTGTTAAAACAGAGGTTGGAGCTGACAGCAGAAACAGAACAAACAATACTTTGCCAGTCATGTTCCCAGATGTGCGAGCCATTTTGCTTAAGTTGCATTGATTGCATGTAGTGTGTAAATTTTTAAATGAAAGGTGTAATAAAGTTTGAAACAAGTCTTGCAAGATTTTTGAACAAACAAGGAACAAGGAAGATGAAAACAACAAAAACAAAGTTCAGTAGAAGCCTGATAATGCTCCAAATAACTCCTTTGTAGTTTGTTTCTGGGAGTGTCTCTTTCACCAAAGATGCTACATTTTTACAGTTTATAAGTCTTATGATTATGTCTTCTTCGGTTTTATTAAGGAGGATTCTGTGCCAACAGGCGTCAAGAAAAAGTGATTAACTATGTTGATGTATGCACAGTATGTAGCTACTGTGAGCTCCTGCAAATCACCAAAAAAATCTAAAAATAGATAAAAAATAATAAAAAACATGAGTAAACAATAAAAGGTATGTTAAAAATCAGCTTCCTCAATCAGATATTACACAATCGCCACAAAAACAGTGTCAGGAAAAAACTTAATAGGCTAAACTGTCACATATTTTCCATTTGCCATTCAGCACCCAAAACTCTTTAGTTTGAAAGAAAATATATATAAATACAGTGCTCAGCATAACTGAGTACACCCCATTTTGAAAATGAATATTTTTATCTATTTCTCACTGAATACAGGCAACGTATTTTGGTGCATTTAAACAAAACAGATTTATTAAACTGATATAATTATTTAAATAATATTTTAGTCACCAAACATATTTAGAAATAAAAAGATTATACATCCAAATTCATGCAAAATATTGAGAAAAAAAATGACAAACTACAAAATTTCAATAAAAATTTCAATATTTTTTGTTTCTGTTGAATTTTGCTCATATTTCATATTTTTCTCTAACGTATACATTTTGGGTGTAGTAATTTTGGACCGTTGTTGTAAGTTATTTTGTTAGATTAGCTCCAGATTTGGCTTGAGTGCTGACTAATCTAATGTATATGCATAAATATAATATTGTAAAGCTTCCTATGGAAAATATTTATTTAAATGAGAGATTTGTGAGTGGTGTATTCATATATGTTGAGCACTGTGTATATTTAAAATAATACCAAGATGAGTGTTTACTTAGTACAGTTTATGTATGTATACACACACACACACACACACACACACACACACACACACACACACACACACACACACACACACGCACACACACACACACAATCTGATGGTCAAAATCCAAACGAAAGAAAACATCCCTATATGCCCTACTCCCTACAAATGGAAGAGGCTTTGAAGGATTGAAAGTGATTGAATGACTTCTACAAGTGCTCTTTATGAGAAGATTCAAATGTCTACACTTTAATACTGCACCCATATACAAAAATAAATTTGTACATGACTAAAGCATACTACAGGGGGGTCATCTGCAAGTTATCCAAAAATGAATTTCAAAAATGTGATATATTTTTTGAGAGTAGTAATGTGGTGGTTTCCGGATTTTCTCTTAATGACTCAACCTTAGTCTGGAGGTTATGAATATCAGAAGAATATACTTTATTGGAATATTTTCCAATAAAGCAGAGACAGCCTGGAGGAAACCCATCTCAGTCTCTCCCCAGGACAAATCCGATGTCCCTCAAATTTACTGCATCCTTTATCGTTGCTTCCTCCCACCTTTGTGTTTTCACTGCTGGTTCCTGGGTCTCTCCCAGCTCCTACTCCTTTACGATCCCAATTTAAAGTCCTCTCTTTTTTGTTGGCCCTTATAATGTACAGATCTAATGTATTCATCAGTCTTTTACCACATATAGTTGAAATTTGGCAATCATTACTAGTGTTTGTTTTCAAGCATCTAAACAGGACCCTCCTATACCATACAGTATGTGTCTTTTCAAACATATATGACAGTTTCAACATATGTTGTATACATTTCATGCTTTTCTGACACAGATGGTTCTCATTGTATGCCCAAGTCCTCTCTCATGCTCTTTTATGACCCCTTTGGCCTAACCTATCGCCTGTTTTCAAAGACGTATAATGGCAGATTCATATGGCCCTCCACTCACACAATTAAATATGTCTTTACATATTTAGATCGTCTTTAGAAAATAAAAATCTTCTTCAGTAATAGTTTTTATGTATTTGCTTGTAATATTATTTCTTATTATATTGGTTCTTACATTGCTAGCTATTATCTTGTCATTCAGTGAGAAAAACAACCATTAGTAACACAAATGCAAACCCACAAGTATACTGAAGAAATAATCTGCTTAAATGTTCCACCTGGATACTCTGAGTATAATTTTTATAATAAACATAAAGGAAACTCAAAGTAACTAATATTGTAAGTTCAACAAACGTAGGTGTTTACAGTAGCAGTACATGTTATGTGATTCTCATCATGAACATAGAGCCAGAGCCAGATTAACATAAACGGCTAAGGTGGGGCTAAAGCCTAAGGCCCAAGGAAGGAGGCCCTTGATTGGCTGAAGAATTAATATGCTGCATGACCGTGGGAAATGCGTCTTTGCATTATGCTTTCGAATGTTAATATGTGAAGTATTTCTTTTGGCTCGCTGGTGTTCAAAAACAGTGACACTGCTAAACTGGGGTTCGGAGTGGCTGTAGCCCATTCAGAATTTTGAATAGCCTTGTTTTAGTCCCCCATAAGTGTGACCAGATGTCCCATTTTATTCCCAGGACAGTTATTTCGGCTCCACACCGAGAACAGTCAAGTCAAAGGCTAACCAAGCTCATTGTAGAACAAAAAAGACAATTCAAACAGTATCCATTATTAACTTGCAGTATGAGAAACCAGGATTGATGGAATCCTTCCCTCACATAATATAACCAAGACTGATCAAGTTAGAAAGCAATATTTTTATGAATGTTTATTTTGCCCCTTTTATAAAAATGACAGTAATAATCCAGAGCAATGAAATATTCAACCCAGGCTCATTCTGAAAATGTACCTTTATATACATTTCTGGAGTGCACCAAAATAATTGCCAGGAGGTACGTTTTTTACAGTTTTTGTTTTCATGAATCCACCAGAGGCCGCTGTGTATGCTTCTTGAGATCTCAAATTTCTCTCACGAGTGCCAGTCGCGCCTGCTGTTTTTGCATAAATCCACCAGAGGCCGCTGTCGACTGACCGTTTGACTGACTGAAGGACTGACTGACTGACCGATCGACTGACCCACCCTCCTCCTTTCCTAAACCCAACCAATAATATTTTTAAAAGCATAGATTTACCAACGATTCTGTTTTTGTCTTACCTGCTTTCTGGAACCATTCTTTACCAGACTCAAATCCCATCGTTATGGTCAGCTTCTCGGTGCATCTCAAGTCCACCAACGTACATGACAAGCTAACTGGACAAACTGGTAATAGTGGGAAAGCCGTCCATAGGTAATCGGTCAGCTGGTAAGCGTAAAAAGGAATAGGCGTTATACCGCCTCGTAGTGTTCATTTTAAAAACTAAATGCAGCCATACGTACTTCTGGCTAAATAATTTGTGATCTCCAGAAACGTATATAGGGCTACATTTTCAGAATGAGCCTATGTTGGAAATATTGGCGCTGGTTTATAGTATCTGATGCAAAAAAAGAAAAAGAAACTTTTTAAAGGTAAGTCTATTTAAAGTATTTATTGCAAAGCTCTCATTTAGGAAGTATTGCAAATGTTGTTTTTTGCTGATTTTGACAGCTTTGAAAAATCCAAAGACCTCTACTTTTAAATTTAAAGTTCCCTTATTTGCTCCAAGTAACCAAATCCCCATCCAAACCAACAACTACCATTGACGCTGGTTACTTTAGTGCTTGTGGGAGTATTTCTCCAAGCTCCTCCATCAATTCTGGATAATTGCCTCCATCAGACAACTGGAAGGTCTTGAAAATACCAACACTGACAGTAGTTGTATCATATACTGTGTGTCAAAATGATTTATTGCTTTTAT
>CAIGQW010038950.1:0-14285 GCA_903798125.1 Danio choprae
ACTGGGACAGTTTAGTGACCATCAGCTGCTTCAGGAAACCATCAGCATGATGAAACACACCCATCTGAACATCCATCGGGTGAATGAGAGCAGGCTGACTTGATCTTTTGTTTTTAAAAGCATCCTGAAAAATATCACTGTCATCTTCAGATTGGTCGCTGTCACTTAGCATTGTTTGATTGGTCTCATTGTTAACCTTTGTTTTAACATGTCTTGCCCTGTAGTTGTTTATTAGTAGTTTTTGTATGAAAGTCTGAATTAGCTCCTCTTCAGCAAAGGTCTCATGAGACTGAATTGAATGTTCATTAATCTGAAGAACATCTGCAGCTCTTAGTTTGAGTTGTAGATGAAGTCTGTGAAACAGATGATTCATTTTTTCTATCTTTTGCTTCAGTTGGTGTCGATCTGGACAGACCCTCGTTGTTCAAATGTCCTCCCTTTTTTCCTAAACAAGAAATACATATTTTAATTACTTTGATATTTTAAACAGGTTAATAATTGTCAGTTTAATTATATACAGTAATGTCTAATAATCTACACTGATCATTTCAGAAATTTAAATTTAAGTGAAATTTACTAGTACTTTACTAGTCAAAATTATGGACTTCATGCTGAAATTCAACAACAGAAAGCTTCACAAGAGTGAGACCACTTGCAGCCACAACCCAGCACTGCTGATATGTATATATTTTAAGTAAAAAAAAAACTTCAGTTTGAGAAAGGAAATGTGAATAAAAATGTCATATAAATAGATAAATAAAAATTTGTACTGAATTATTGATGAAACAGATTAAGTAATGGCAGTCTAGGCAAGAAGAAAATGGTCACATTTCAGCACAAAGCTTGTGAGTAATAGTCTTTCTTGTGTAGCGATAGATAATTTTTTCTTCTCAGACTTAAATGTGTCCTGCAATAAAACAATAAAAACTTTGGATTTTGAAGAAGAGGATGTGAGAAAATGCCCAGGATAGACTTTGACAAATTTTTGCTTTCTTCCCTGAGCTTTCCTTACTCTCTGGTATTGATAAATACTTAGGTGTGACTGGTAACGGAACGGTTACTAAAGTAACCCTCGTTCCCCGAGGGGGGGAACGGAAATGCTATGTGGAAACTTCCACTATGGCGATTTCGTCAGAAAGTCAATCATCTGAAGAGTAATAAAACGGGCCAATGAAATGCCAATGAGTTGGCAGTGTCAGCGCGCACAGCTGGCAGCAATCACAATCAGTCTGTGTATAAGATGCCAGCTTCGCTCTGAAACCATACTTTTTCTAGCTGAAGAAGCCGAACTACAGCTGTCAGCTAAGGCGCAATTGCTGTGGCGAAGGAACATAACATTTCGGTTCCCCCTCTCGGGTGAACGAGGGTTTTTTCAGTAACCGTTCCGTTCCCCAGCAGGAGGGGAACTACAATGCTATGTGGAAACTTCCACTATGGGAAAATGTATGGAAAACGCCACAGCAACTGAACCTTACCACGTCGTTGCCTCTCAAGCCAAGCATAAGCGTGAGCGCACCATCATCACCATAGACGCAGCCCACCAACGTATCCCCTGGCCCTAACTTACCTGAAAAGGTTTAATTATATTTTTTGGGGAGTCGTAAAAATGCACCTAGTTAAGTTCTAGGAATTTTAAGATACGACAGTACGTTGGGAAAGCGTGCAGTCCCGATAGGGAGAACGCTGCGGAGGCCACCTGCTGCCCAATGGGGAGACCTGGTGGCAATAAGACATATGGACTAACCCTGTAAAGGGAGAGTACACATACGAAGAATGGTTAGTGGGGAGGGAAGACACGGGCCCGCCCAGAGGAGGGAACTATACCGTGGCTGAGTGAAGCACATGGGATCGCCAGTGGGGATGGCACATAGCAGGCACCTATACCCAAAACGCGGGCTGACCAAGTGGGCATGCCAACAACGTAGTGGGCCAGGCACCTGACTCCTCCGCTGAGTCAGATGCTGGGGGCCTCGGAGGAACTCTGTAGGGTTCGCCAAATGGGGAACTGTACTGATCAGAGTACAAATGCGCACGTATCTCTGTTGAGAGAAAAGGCGCTGCAAGAATGTTACAACACCCACCAAATTTCCTCATTCACCGGGGTTGAATAAGCAAAGGAGATGCCATCCACTATCCAGTGGGCCAACCTCTGCTTGGATATGGCACTTCCCGTCAGCCGACCACCGTAACAGACAAAGAGCTGCTCAGAGGATCTAAAGCTCTAAGTGCGGTCCACATAAATATGCAAAGCGCGAACAGGACACAGCATTGAAAGGGCTGGGTCTGCCTCCTCCGAAGGCTGCACTTGCAGGTTCACCACCTGGTCTTTAAATGGTGTGGTAGGAATCTTGGGCACATACAGGCTGGGGTCTCAGGATAAGGTGAGAGAAGTTTGGCCTGAATTCCAGGCACAAATCACTGACCGAAAATGCCTCCAGGTCCCCGACCCTCTTGATCGATGCCAACGCGACCAGCAGAGCTGTCTTCAAGGACAGAAATCTCAGGGATACTGAGTCAAGTGGTTCGAACGGAGCTCTGCGTAGGCTCATAAGCACTACTGAGAGATCCCAAGAGGGCATGAGAGGGGGCGGGGTGGAATTAAATTGCCTCGCACCTCTAAGGAACCGGATGACGAAGTTATGCATTCCCACGGCGCCGCCATCCACCACGTAATGATGAGCAGTGATGGCGGCGACATAAACCTTCAGTGTGGAGGGCGAAAGCCTCTGCTCTAATCTATCCTGAAGGAAAGAAAGCACAACGCTAATCTGACAAGTTCAGGGGTCTTCTCGGAGAGAAGCGCACCACTCAGTGAATAGACTCCACTTCAGGGCGTAGGCATGCCTCGTCGAGGGTGCTCTAGCCTGAGTGATGGTGTTAACCACCGCAGCCGGTAGGTCACCTAAGTCTTCTGCGCTCCGTCTATGGACCACACGTGGGGGTTCCAGAGATCTGGGCGCGGGTGCCAGATTGTGCCCCATCTTTAAGAGAGAAGGTCTTCTCTAAAGGGGATTTGCCAGGGAGGGGCTGTCGCGAGGATAGAGAGTTCTGAAATCCAGGTCCGATTGGGCCAGAGAGGCGCTACTAGCAAGACCCGCTCCTCGTCCTCATTGAGCTTGCACAGTAACTGTGCTAGTAGGCTCACTGGGCGAAACGCATATTTGTGCATGCCCCGAGGCCAGCTGTGAGCCAGTGCATCCGTGCCGAGGGAAGCAGGAAATAAAACCACTGGCAGTGGGTGCTCTCGGAGAAAGCAAACAGGTCAACCTGGGCTTCTCTGAAGCGTGCCCATATCAGCTGGACAGACTCGGGGTGGAGCCTCCATTCTCCCTGAAGCGGAAGCTGCTGTGAGAGCGCATTGGCTGCACGGTTGAGCTCGCCGGGGATATGAATGGCACGCAGCGATTTCAGCCACGTGTGACTCCAGAGGAGCAGACGGCAAGCGTGTCGAGACATGCGGCGGGAGCGGATACCCTCCATACGATTGATGTACGCTACCGTCGCCGTACTGTCCGTCCTGACCAGTACATGTTTCCGCTCTAAAACCAGTAAAAAATGGCGCAGAGTGAGATACACTGCCAACAGCTCCAGGCAGTTGATATGCCAATGCATCCGGGATCCTTTCCACGGACCCGCAGCTGCATGCCCACAACACATGGCCCCCCAGCCCGTGCTGGAGGCATCCGTCGTCACAACAACGTGCCTGGACACTTGTTCTAGAGGCACACCGGCCTGTAGAAACGCAGGGTCTGTCCATGGACTGAGGGTGCGGCGACACAGCGGAGTGACAGTCACCCAGTGTGTGCCCGCATGCCACGCTCGTCTGGGGACCTGATCGTGAAGCCAATGCTGAAGCGGTCTCATAGGGGCCTCTTCGCGAGCCGAAGGAGCACTAGGGCACCCTCCGCGAGTTTGGTGAAAACCTGCGGAGACAGGGAGAGCCCGAAGGGGAGGACCTTGTACTGCCATGCTCGACCCTCGAACGCAAACCACAGAAATTGACGGTGGCGTGGAAGAATGGAGACAGAAAAATACGCTTCCTTTAGGTCTATCGCTGCAAACCAATCCCAAGGATGGACGCATCGGAGGATCGCATCGGCGTGAGCATTCTGAACGGCAGCTTGTGAAGGCAGCGGTTCAGAATGTGCAGATCTAGGATTGGCTGTAACCCACCGCTTTTCTTGGGTACGATGAAGTACGGCCTGTAAAACCCACTCCTCATCTCGGCTGGAGGGACCGGCATGATTGCATCCTTCGCCAGGAGGACAGCAATCTCCTCGCGCAAGACAGGGGCGGACACGGGGCTGACCCTGGTGTAATACACGGTCGTGAACCTGGGAGGCCGTTTCGCGAACTGAATCGCGTAACCGAGTCTGATCGTGTGCATGAGCCATTGCGACGGGCTGGGCAGTGCTAACCAGGCTGGCAGAGCTCGTGCAAGTGGCACCAATGGCACGATCACTGACGCACCAGCGGTGTGGCAGCAAGGAATGGGAGGGCTCACCCCAGGAGCCATCGGGTCCCGAGGATGAGCAGGAAGTAAGGAATTCACACTCACCTTCCTCCCAAGGTCCTGAGGGGGGGACGGCAGTGCGAGAGAAGGGAGCCCGTCCTCTAACACACTCTGAGCCCGTGGCGAGATGCACCGATCCTGCGAGCTGGTCGGCATAGCGTCCCAAACTGGCAGTGTTCGGGCTGTCACATCCAGAGAAGGGGGAAAAAGCTCTTTCTTTGATAATTTGGTAGCCTGGTGTTAAAAAAAAAAACCCCGTTTGATGTTGCACTCTGTCCTCCACCGAGGAAAGCGCTCCTGGACAACTAATGTGGCCATCGTCTTTCCCAGGGCACGCGCAGCCGACTTGGTGGTACGCAGAGCATAGTCGGTTGCGGTGCGGAGCTCATGCATTAGGCCTGGGTCAGAACCACCCTCGTGCAGCTGAGCCAACGCCTGTGCTTGGTAACACTGGTACGTGGCCATTGCATGCAGGGCAGAAGCAGCCTGGCCCGCAGCAGTGTAGGCTCTGGCCTCGAGGGACGCAGATAACCTACACGTTTTAGACGGAAGACGAAGCTGACCACGCCAGGAAGACGCATCATGCGTGCAAAGATTGACCGCTCAACCACCGCTGCTCGCATTGTCACTCGCTCTGGGGCCGGGAGAAACAGCCTGCTGTGAGCCGGCAGCTTTCTCTTTCTCTCTCTCTCTATACGAAGTCGGAGGAACCAGCAATGACTCTTTCAGTGCGTGAGGCTTCTGAAAGTGAAAAGGTATGGTTTCAGGGCAGAGCTGGCTTCTTATACACAGACTGATTGTGATTGCTGCCAGCTGTGTGCGCTGACAATGCTAACTCATTGGCATTTCATTGGCCCGTTTTATTACTCTTCAGATGATTGGCTTTCTGACAAAATCCTCATAGTGGAAGTTTCCACATTGTAGTTCCCCTCCCGCTGGGGAACAAGGTTTTGTTCACTATGTCAAGACAAAGCAAGTTTATTTATATAGCACATTTCAGTAGCTGAGGGCGGTTTCACCCTGCTTTGACTCTTGGAATTTCTAATTTACCTGATCCTAATGATCTGAGTGATCTGTTAGGTTTGTATTCAGTGAGGATATCTGTAATGTATTAAGGTCCTAGGCCATTTAGTGATTTATAGACAAGTAGTAATACTTTAAAATCTACTCTGAATGTAACTGGGAGCCAGTGTAAAGACCTGAGGACAGGTGTGATGTGCTCTGATTTTCTGGTTTTGGTCAGAATCCTGGCAGCAGTGTTCTGGATGAGCTGCAACTGTCTGACTGTCTTTTTGTGAAGGCTAGTGAGGAGGGCGTTACAGTAATCCACCCTGTTGCTGATAAAAGCATGTTTCTCTAAGTCCTCACAGGAAACAAAGCACCTTATTCTTGCAACTGCTTCGACATGACTACTGAAATTCAGATCACACCAAGTATCTTGACCTTATTTTTTGTTGTTTGACCCCTAGAGCCAAGGTACGCATTCACCTTGAGAACCTCATCTCTGTTCCCAAATGCAATGACTTCAGTTTTCTCTATGTTTAACTGAAGAAAGTTTTGGCACATCCAACTGTTCATTTCATCAATGCATTAGCAGATGGTGTCAATGGGGCTGTAGTCATTAGGCAATAGGGTTGCGTACCGATTGGCACTGGTACCTATGTAATCGGTATGCACCGGACCGAATCAACATATGAATTTTGGTGCCTAATTTGGGTGCAACTGGTGCTGCGACACGGACGTAAGAAGCATCAAGGGGTGCATCAAAGGCACAGATAGGTACGTGTTGCGTCACAGCATCTCTAAACATTTAATTCTAAACAACTTTGAGGGTTACGGACACCATCGTTGATGTTACAAGCAAGAATTCTGACACAGCAACATGCAGCAGATGCTTTACAAAAACACGTCAAAACATGTCAAACTTAATGAAACATTTGAGGGCACATTAAAGGCAGAGGAATGTACTGTCTTTGACAGCTTGCAACATCATCTGGCACTTTTAGTGACTACATTTACATGGACATCAGTAGTTTTAATTATCTGCCTTAATCCGAATAAGCCAATAATAAGATATGAGTTACTTTTTGAATGTTCCTTTCATGATCCCGTTTTATAGCACATAGATCGGCTAATGGCATTGCGTCATTGCACTATTAATGTTTTCTCTGGAGTTTCCTGTCATTTCGGGTGTTTTTTTTATTTTGAATTTTACGACTTTAACTGCAGTTGGGCAGTTTCACTTTGATTCAGGAACATTTCATGCATGCCCCCCTGACAAACTGAGGTTTTGGATGCAAATATGGACTGATGTAAAAGTGTTGTTTTAAAGGAATTGGATACCACACTCTGAATGAAAAAATGAAACTTTTTGCAATGCTGGCGTCTATGGTCCTTTACTGACTGCAGAAAATAGTGTCAAACAGTCGTGTGTCTATGGAATATCCTGTCGCAATTGCGGTGAAAAGTCCTACATGACCATAATAGTTTGACTGCAGTGTTTACATGTCTGTACTGCACTTCAATAATGCCATTAAAATAGGCATACTCCACATGTCTTAATTTCATTTCTGTTTAGTTCAATTATAACTTTAGTCAAATTGTACATCAAAAATCGCTGTTTACATGCAGGGGATTTTGATTTGTGCAATGCTCTCTCTGGTGACCTGAGTGCTGTCCGATGTTCTCTCATTACGTGAAGAGGGCTCTATCACATAATAAAACAGATACCTGCCAGGAAGAAGCTACAGGCACGCTGGGTTCTGGCTTGTTCGGTAAACAGTTGATAAAGGGCTCTCACAGGTGGAGGGTGAGGTGGACACAGAGCTCGCCGCTTTTTGGTTGCTAACTAGGGCTTGCAGCAATGGAGTGTGAGAGTTTAGTTCCAGAAAACACTAGTTCCTCCATTTTCTTTGAAAAACTTGGAGTCAAGTGAAACAGAGAGTCTGGTGACAGAGGCTGTAACTCTGTAGTTACTGGCTGCTGAAAAATGTTTTCCTGGCTGTTTTCTTGGAGATCATCCAAGAGTGTTGAGTCTTAAAGCTGTTCTAATATGTCACAGTCTATCTGTGGAGAGCTCAGTGTGTAGGGTGCAGGTGGCAGTGTGTCCGTGAGCAGTGGCTGTGTGGTGCCATCACTGTCCTTGTGGGATGCGTCAGCCACAAGTCCACTCAGGAGCTGATTTGAAGTCATGTAGACATTCAGACAATTAGCAGGGGTGTGTGTGCCATCAAAGTTGGGTTCAGTGGCATATACAGCTAATGAATGATGGAGGGAGAAGGACAACCCTAAATCAAAAAAGTTGGGACAGTATGTAAAACGCAAGTAAAAATTTAAGTAGTGATTTCAAAACTTTCTTTGACTTCATTGCAGTCAATACAACAAATATTACTTAATGTGTTGTTTATGATTTGTATTGTTTTTTTGTTTTTTTTTAAATAAACACGCATTTCAATTTTTGGCTTCTGCAACACATTTAAAAAAATTTGAAAGCATTTACCACTCTGTAATGTTGCCACTCCTTTTCACAACACTTAAAAGATGTTTGGGGACTGAAGACACCAAGTGATGAAGTGTTTCAGGGGTAATTTTGTCCCATTGTTCATGTAAACAAGTCTTAAGGTGGCCAACAGTACCACAACTTTTGGACTTGTTGCTGTTAACAGTCTGGATGATCCTTTTTTTTGTCTGGAGTGCACGGCGTCCATTTTCCCAAAAAATACCTGAAGTACTGATTCATCTGACTACAGTACACATTTCCACTGGGTGATGGACCATCCCAGATGCCTCTGAGCCCAGAGAAGTTGACAGCGCTTCTGGACACTGTTAAGATAGGGCTTCCTTTTGGCACAGTACAGTTTTCACTGGCATTTGTGGATGTAACTACATATTGTGGTAATTGACAAAGGTTTGCCAAAGAAGTCCTGAGCCCATGTGGTGATATCGCGGATAGATGAATGACAAATCTTGATGCAGTGCAGCCTAAGGGATCAGAGATTACAGTAGTTCAGCTTACGTCCTTGTCCTTTACGCACTGAAATTCCCCCAGATTCCTTGAATCCTTTAATTATGTTCTGCACTGTTGAAGGTGAAATATCCAAATGTCCTCCTCTCTTTCTTTGAGGAACATTTCAATAATTTCCTCACGTAACTGTTAGCAAACTGGTGATCCTTTTCCCATCTTTGCTCCTAAAGGACTAGACCTTTCTTGGTTGTTGCTTTTGTACCAAATCATAATTACAATCACCTGTTGACATCACCTGTCAAATCACATCAATGTTTAACCAGTTTACCTGATCACTAGCCCTAAACTGCTCCTGTCACAACTGTTTTTGAAATGTGTTGCAGGTCTGAATGTCAGGAAAGGATGTATATTTACAAATGAAATGAAGTTGACCAGACAAAATATTAAATATTTTGTGTCCATATTGTTTGCAATGAAATACAAGTCAAAGTAAATTTGGAAATAACTACTTTCTTTTTTATTTGCCTTTTCCATACTGTCCCAACTTCTTCAGATTTGGGGTTGTATATATTGTCCTTAAGCACTTTTGCACTAAGTTTGTTTGTATGAAGGCTGTCTGGTGTAAACAGCTGTCTTTTATTCGAGAAGAGATTGAAGTTGTCAATGAAATTCAGTCTTTTCCTGTTACATGGTTTCTGCAGCCATCCATTTAGGCCAAGAAGCCGTGAAAACATAATTGTCCCTCTTGCAAGGACTCGTCCACTGATGAACGGCTGAATTTTCAATCTCAATTTTCTTGAGCAGTTCTGACTGCTCCTTCCGAATAGCATTGTTTCCCACATGAATGATAATCTGTTTTGCAGTCTTATACTTCTTGAAAATGTTCTAAAGTTCTTTGTTTACATCAGAAACTGTTGCATGAGGGAAGCAGTATGTCATTGTAGTCCTGCTCCTAAAATTCCTGATCATTGAATCTTTAACAATCAGTGTCCTGATCTCAACTGCGATCGGTGTAGAATGCTGCTTTCTGCTTGGCCTTGAGCCCCTGTTCAATGCAGAATTAGCTGCTGAGTCATGCGATCTCTGTCTGACTGCATTTGGGGATTCTTTACCCACATTGTTCAATGCTTCATATCTGTTCTGAAGCTTGAGTCCGAGCTGTGTTTGAGGTATAGGATGCTAATGCAGCAGCGTATGATCCTCGTGATCTGACCCCGCGAGTACCTTTTGGTCTCACACCTTATGTCATCGGTTGTCATGCTCATTTTTAACGGTTTCATTCTGTTTTTCTGTGCTCAAAACAGTAGCACGAGTAGATTTATGGGACTCGCCGGCTCTATGCTGTGGGGTCAATAATGAAGCAGTTCTTTGTGATCCTGCAAGTAACTTTGTTTCAAGAACTTCAATCATTTGTAGAAGACTGGCAGTTTGTGCAGCAGGGAGATACTGAATCAATCCAATCCAACCCATCACTGGGGAACACCCATACACACCTATTCACACTCATACACTACGGACAATTTAGCCTACCCAATTCACCTATAGCGCATGTGTTTGGACTGTGGGGGAAACCGGAGCACCCGGAGGAAACCCACGCCAACACGGGGAGAACATGCAAACTCCACACAGAAACGCCAACTGACCCAGAGCAGGTTATGTTTTTGTTTTAGGTTTCTTCAGTTTACATGTGCATTTTTAATAATTAAGCATCATTAAACTTAAAATGATGGTGCATTTTTAATAGGACTTTTTATAAAATGTATTGCATATGTAATTTTATTTTATTTTGGAAATCCTCCTCACCATAAAACAGATGGACGCATTACATTTGCTGACATTTTGATATCCTTGATCATTTCTGTAGTTCTATGACCATTATCAATGAAGTTATGGCAGGGGGAAATTGATGCTGTTCTATCGAGTGCTTGTAACTCACAAAAATTTATAACTTGCTCATATCAGACATATTGATTGAGAACTGATAACAAGGGTAATATTTATATAAATCTATAATGGACTATATACCAGGGCAACATGGCAGGTATATAGTCCATTATAGATTTATACAAATATACCAAGGCAACATGGCAGGTCTCCTCCATGAACCGCCACCTTATCGTGGTGGAGGGGTTTGAGTGCCTGAGTGATCCTAAGAGCTATGTTGTCGGGGGCTAATGCCCCTGGTAGGGTCTCCTAAACCAAAAAGGTCCTAGGTGACAGGTCAGACTAAGTGTGGTTCAAAAAACCCTTATGAGTGAAATAAGATCAAGGACCGTGACGTCGCCCGGTATGGTGCAGCCGGGGCCCCATCCTGGAGCCAGGCCTGGGGTTGGGGCTCGTATGCGAGCGCCTGGTGGCCGGGTTTTCCCACGGAACCCGGCCGGACTTAGCCCGAAGGAGCGACGTGGGACCATCCTCCTGCAGGCCCACCACCTGCAGGGGGAGCCGTAAGGGGCCGATGCATTGTGGAACGGGTGGTGGTCGAAGGTTAGGACCACGGCAACCCGATCGTCAGGTACAGAAACTGGCTCTTGGGACATGGAATGTCAACTCACTGGGAGGGAAGGAGCCCGAGCTTGTGCGGGAGGTGGAACGATACCGACTAGAGATAGTCGGGCTCACCTCCACACACAGCTGGGGCTCTGAAACTCAACTTCTTGAGAAGGGCTGGACTTTCTTCTACTCTGGAGTTGCTCACGGCGAGAGGCGGCGGGATGGTGTGGGCTTGCTTATAGCTCCCCAACTTAGCCGCCATGTGTTGGAGTTTTCCCCGGTGAACGAGAGGGTCGTCTTCCTGCGCCTTCGGGTCAGGGATAGGTCTCTCACTGTGGTTTGTGCCTACGGGCCAAACACCAGTGCAGAGTACCCGGCCTTCTTGGAGTCCCTGGGAAGGGTGCTGGAAGGTGCTCAGACTGAGGACTCCGTTGTTCTACTGGGGGACTTCAATGCCCACGTGGGTAATGACAGTGATACCTGGAGAGGCGTGATTGTGAGGAACGGCCTCCCTGATCTGAATCTGAGTGGTGTTTTGTTATTGTACTTCTGTGCTGATCACAGTTTGTCCATAACAAACACCATGTTCGAGCATAAGGGTGTCCATCAGTGCACATGGCACCAGGACACCCTAGGGCGGAGGTCAATGATCGACTTTGTGGTTGTATCATCTGATCTCCGACTGTATGTCTTGGACACTCGGGTAAAGAGAGGGGCAGAGCTGTCAACTGATCACCACCTGGTGATGAGTTGGATCCGCTGGCAGGGGGGAAAGCTGGACAGGCCTAGTAGGCCCAAGCGAATTGTTAGGGTCCTCTGGGAACGTCTGGCTGAACCTCAAGTCAGAGGGACGTTCAACTCTCACCTCCGGAAGAGCTTTGACCAGATCCCGAGGGAGGCTGGAGACATTGAGACCGAATGGTCCATGTTCTCCGACTCCATTGTTAACGCGGCCGTAAGGAGCTATGGCCGTAAGGTCTGTGGTGCCTGTCGGGGCGGCAATCCACGAACCCGGTGGTGGACACCGGAAGTAAGGGATGCTGTCAAGCTGAAGAAGGAGTCCTACAGGGCTTGGTTGGCTTGCAGGACTCCCGAGGCAGCTGATGGGTACCGACGGGCCAAGCGTGCTGCAGCCCGGGCGGTTGCAGAAGCAAAAACTCGGGCCTGGGAAGAGTTCGGAGAGACCATGGAGGAAGACTATCGGTCGGCCCCAAAGAAATTCTGGCAAATCGTCCGGCGCCTCAGGAGGGGAAAGCAGCTCCACATCAACACTGTTTACAGCGGAAGTGGGGAGCTGTTGACCTCGACTGGGGATGTTGTCGGATCTCCTTAACCCCACTGACGTGTCTTTCAGTGAGGAAGCAGAGACTGGGGATGCAGGGGTGGACTCACCCATCACCCAAGCTGAGGTCACTGAGGTAGTTTGTAAACTCTGCAGTGGCAAAGCAGCGGGGGTAGATGAGATTCACCCTGTGTATCTTAGGTCTCTGGATGTTGTGGGGCTGTCTTGGCTGACACGTCTCTACAACATCGCATGGAGGTCGGGGACGGTACCTCTGGACTGGGCAACTGGGGTGGTGGTTCCCATTTTTAAGAAGGGGGACCGGAGGGTGTGCTCCAACTATAGGGGGATCACACTCCTCAGCCTCCCGGGGAAAGCCTATGCCAGGGTACTGGAAAGGAGGATCCAGCCGATGGTTGAACCTAGGATCCAGGAGGAACAATGCGGTTTTCGTCCGGGCCGTGGTACACTGGACCAGCTCTATACCCTCACCAGGGTGCTCGAGGGTTCGTGGGAGTATGCCCAACCAGTCTACATGTGTTTTGTGGACTTGGAGAAGACATTCGACCGTGTCCCTCGTGGTGTTCTGTGGAGGGTGCTCTGGGAGTATGGGGTCAGAGGCGCTCTGTTAAGGGCTGTGTCGTCCCTGTACGAACAGAGTAGGAGTTTGGTTCGCATTGCCGGCAATAAGTCAGACTTGTTTTCAGTGCACGTTGGACTCCGGCAGGGCTGCCCTTTGTCACCAGTTCTGTTCATAATTTTTATGGACAGAATTGCAAAGCGCAGCCTTGGGCTGGAGGGGGTCCGGTTCGGGGACCACAGGATTTCATCTCTGTTATTCGCAGACGATGTGGTTCTGTTGGCTTCATCGAACATGGATCTTCAGCATGCACTGGGGCGGTTTGCTGCCGAGTGTGATGCGGCTGGGATGAGAATCAGCACCTCCAAGTCCGAGGCCATGGTGCTCCACCGGAAAAAGGTGGTTTGCCATCTCCAGGTTGGAGGAAAGTCCTTACCCCAGGTGGAGGAGTTCAAGTATCTTGGGGTTTTGTTCACGAGTGAGGGAAGGATGGAACGTCAGATTGACAGGCGGATTGGTGCAGCGGCAGCAGTAATGCGGTCGATGTACCGGTCCGTTGTGGTAAAGGAGCTGAGCCGAAAGGCAAAGCTCTCGATTTACCGGTCAATCTACGTTCCTACTCTCACCTATGGTCATGAGCTTTGGGTCATGACCGAAAGGACAAGATCTCGGATACAGGCGGCCGAAATGAGTTTCCTTCGCAGGGTGGCAGGGCGCACCCTTATAGATAGGGTGAGGAGCTCTGTCACCCAGGAGGAGCTCGGAGTAGAGCTGCTGCTCCTCCACATCGAGAGAAGTCAGCTGAGGTGGCTCGGGCATCTGTTTCGGATGCCTCCTGGACGCCTACCTAGGGAGGTGTTCCAGGCATGTCCCACCGGGAAGAGGCCTCGGGGAAGACCCAGGACACGCTGGAGAGACTATGTCTCTCGGCTGGCCTGGGAACGCCTCGGGATCCCCCCGGAGGAGCTGGAGGAAGTGTCTGGGGAGAGGGAAGTCTGGGGTTCTCTCCTAAGACTGCTGCCCCCGCGACCCGGCCCCGGATAAGCGGTTGAAAATGAATGAATGAACATGGCAGGTGTCAGAGCATCACTTAGAGATAGTTCACTCAAAAATGAAGATTCTGTCATCATTTGCTCACCCTATACTTGTTTCAGACCTTTATGAATTTTTGTTTGTTAAAAACAAAAGAAGATATTTTGAAGAAAGCTGAACCAGTGACTCTAACCAGTGACTTCCTTAGTGGAAAAAACGAATGCTATGTATGTCATAGGTTTTCAGCATTCTTCAAAATATCTTCTTTTTGGTTTAACTGAAGATAGGTAAAGGTAAACCATAAAGGTTTGGAACCACTTGAGGGAGAGTAAAGAGTGAGTGCGTTTTCATTTTTGGCAGAACTGTGAAAGGTCTGTGGGTACCGGTGACAGTCTGAGGCTAAATATTCAGCATATATATA
>CAIGQW010038984.1:0-10244 GCA_903798125.1 Danio choprae
AACGCACAACAAAACGTACCTTAAATAATGTATTAAAGTATTTCAGGAACACAAAAATGTAGAAAGCGCCCTCTAGTGGATGTATGAAGCATTGGTGAAAAAACCCATAAGCGGATGGGAGGGAATAATATGTATTTTATACTCGAGAAAATAAATTCAAGCACTTTCAACTCGGGGATAAAAGTGACGGTGTGATGCTGATAATCGACAATAAACCAGTCAGACTCACCTGGGATGCTAAATGTTGCCGTCTGCTGTATTTCCCCCTTCACGAGGAAAGAGCAAGTGTAGTTGTTCACAATCTCTCGTTTCACCTTCAGTTTGCTGACGATGAGGATCAGATCTTCATCGGTGGAGCTCAATGAGGTGTTGGAGAACTGCGTGAGGTTTGAGTTTCGACCGTCGCTCCAGAAAACCTGAGCTGATGGGAAACCCTGAGACTCACAGGAAAGCTCCACCTCGTCCTCTCCTGCTTTCCGAAGGCTTTTCCTTATGGGAGAAAACGGAGCTGGAACACATAAACATCAAATATAGAGTTGAAGTCGAAATTATTCACCCCCCTGTATATTTTTCCCCTCCTGTAATAATTCTGACATCAAGCGCACTTAAATAAATGAACTCAAATTAAAAATGCTCACCAGCCAATCAGAACCAAGCATTCAACAGCATGTATTATAAATAGCACTGACAATCAGTGTGTTCAGTTAATCACCTGTAACGTTGAGTGTGATCTGCTTGTAGTCAGCTTCATCTTTCTCCACGATACACTGATACGTGCCTGAATCTTTTATCCGGAGCTTCTTCAAATGTAACACGGCTCGATTCTGATTAAGCAGTTCGGGAATGAGCTGCGCGCGCTTGATGAATGCAGAACTGGTGTAATTGTGGATTTCTTTGCCTCTGTCCAGCCAGTAAATGTTGACGTCCGGCTTGGGATTGACACGGCTCCAGATGACAGTAATGTCTGAAGGTCTTTTAAGTGCAGAAAACACACACTCCAGTCTGACGTCTCCATTTAGCTCTGCTTCATAAGTGCTTCTCGGTACGTTGACCGTAAACGAGGCTGAAGACAAGAGAGAAAAATAATGATTAAAACCATCATCTGCCTCACACAAAGAGAGTATCACTGTAAAATATATCTGTTAATGAACAGTTTCTGTATTTGATGTTGACAATTCAACTCTACAGTTTAACAAAGTGACTTTTATTGACGTTTTAGCAGTTAATATAATGTATAAGAAATAATATATAGAGACGATGCATGTTCTCCCTGTGTTGGCGTGGGTTTCCTCCGGGTGCTCCGGTTTCCCCCACAAGTCCAAAGACATGCGGTACAGGTGAATTGGGTAAGCTAAATTGTCCGTAGTGTATGAGTGTGAATGGGTATGTATGGATGTTTCCCAGTGATGGGTTGCAGCTGAAAGGGCATCTGCTGCGTAAAACCTATGCTGGATAAGTTGGCAGTTCATTCCGTTGTGTCGACCCCAGATTAATAAAGGGACTAAGCCGAATTAATTA
Organism: Danio choprae; assembly: GCA_903798125.1. Taxonomy (NCBI): domain Eukaryota; kingdom Metazoa; phylum Chordata; class Actinopteri; order Cypriniformes; family Danionidae; genus Danio; species Danio choprae. The sequence continues at coordinate 1,519 of CAIGQW010038984.1, forward strand.
AATTTTGTTTATGTGTGTGTGTGTGTGTGTGTGTGTGTGTGTGTGTGTGTGTGCGTGCGTGTGTGTGCTGTGTATATTTAATATGGATATATGAATACATGCATGTATATATATAAGAATATATATTTATATATATATATATATATATATATATATATATATATATATATATATACTACAAATTATATATCAATAAAAATATTAAATAATTAAGTAAATACTTTTGCTTTGTATATATTTTGTAATTTATGTTTGTGTGTATTTATATATATATATATATATACATAGAATTATACACTATAAACGCATATATTATGAAAACACAAACCTTTATTTTGGAAGCAATTAATCACCATTAATTGTTTGGAAACACAAATAATTACTCAAATAATAATTACAAAATATGCTTTGCAATTTTTACAAACAAATGATTTTAAATAAAAATAATGAAGCAAATATACTGAAATAGAACCAAAAGACAAAAAAAATTATATAAACGATAAAATAACACTCTAAAAATGACCCAAATTTGGATTACCAATTCTCTTTGGTCCATATTTTACCCAAATTTGGGTGTAAAACAACCCTGACATATGTGTAGATGTGGAATATGACACAGAAGTTCACATTTTGATTGCACAGATATAATAATATATGTAAAAATATGTACATATATGCAAAATACATTTCCAAATATTACAAAAATCTCCATTTACTGTACATAATTTTTCAATCGTTAGAATTAAAAGCATGCATATATTTAAATATGCTCATATATGGTTTTAGACGATTACCACAGTACACTTTCTAATGACCACTGCATGAATTACATCACATAGTCAAGAACTGGAAGTGAAATAACTAAAGGAATTTTTAACGTTTCAGATCAGATGTTGATCTTTTCTAAACTGAGACTCAATGGACTTTTCAGGTATGTTTCACATGTCAAATTCATAAACAAAATCCTCATATAGTAGGAGTATAGAGCTTATTAAACATCAAATTCATAAAGAAATCATCATATAATAAGAGTATAGCGCTATTAAATGAACAAAGAGAGAACATTTTACACAAAACATTTGAGATTTCTGATGATCCTGATGAATCTGATCTCCTCTTTAAACTTAAAGCAGTTCTTTCTCATATAACAAGCCCTGTTTAGCTCTGTTAGACATTTTTTAAATCATATATGCAGTTTCTAGAGACATTTTTGACTATCTAAAGCTGAAAGCAAGCTGATATGTGAAATATTATATACCTGATGAGACGGCAGGCCACAGCAGAGCCTGAAATATGATGACCAGCGTCCTCTTCATTGACCCCTGCATGCGAACACAGCACGCCAGTCTATAAACACACACAAATCCTCTGTATTAGACGCTAAACTGAGCGCTTATGAAGTTTTTCAGCACGCAGGTCTGCTGATCGTCTGATGTCATGAACCACAATGATTAAGCACTGGATCACTTCTTGATTTACCCCAACCAACACAATTCGCATTAATAACAGTTACAGAGCAGTTTTTTGCATATCCAGAATTGCATTATGATCTCATTTGACTCAGATCTGTGTGAATCTAGAGATGATTCAGCTCTTTAACTGAATCATCAACGGGACAAAAACCTGACAAGCCCCACAGATCCACTTCTCATCATACAGACTGAAATAAAATCCACTTTCATCTTTAGGACAAGTCTTTCTTACTCATAATTTCCCACTTGTTTTTTAGCTGTGTGGCTTTCGGAAAACAATTAAGCAGTCATCAACCAAGCATTCAACAGCCCTGCAGTGTGAATATCATTGCAATGAAAATATTAATACAACATTTATTAATTCATTTATTTTCCTTCAGCTTAGTCCTTTATTTATCAGGGGTCGCCACAGTGGAATGAACCGCCAACTATTCCAGCATATGTTTTATGCAGCAGATGCCCTTCCAGCTGCAACCCAGTACTGGGAAACATTCACACACACACTCATACACTATGGCCAATTTAGTTAATCAAATTCACCTATGAGTTTGGACTGTGGGGGAAACCGGAGCACCCGGAGGAAACCCACACCCACACAGAAATGCCAACTGGTCCAGCCGGGACTTGAACCAGCGACCTTCTTGCTGTGAGGCGACAGTGCTAACCACTGAGCCACTGTGTTGCCCCCTAATGCAAAATTTAATAGGTAAAATATGCTTTGCTCATTTCGTTTAATTAAATTTTGTTTATGTGTGTGTGTGTGTTTGTGTGTGTGTGTGTGTGTGTGTGCGTGTGTGTGTGTGTGTGTGTGTGTGTGTGTGTGTGTGTGTGCATTGTACCAAATGATTAATTCGAAATGTAAGTGAATAGTATTCATTCATTCATTCATTTTCATTTCGGCTTAGTCCCTTTATTAATCTGGGGTCGCCACAGCGGAATGAACCGCCAACTTATCCAGCATATGTTTTACGCAGCGGATGCCCTTCCAGCTGCAACCCATCTCTGGGAAACATCCATACACATCCATTCACACACATACACTACGGACAATTTAGCTTACCCAATTCACCTATACTGCATGTCTTTGGACTTGTGGGGGAAACCGGAGCACCCGGAGGAAACCCACGCCAACACAGGGAGAACATGCAAACTCCACAGAGAAACGCCAACTGACCCAGCCGAGGCTCGAACCAGCGATCAGCGACCTTCTTGCTGTGAGGCGAACGTGCTACCCACTGCGCCACTGTGAGGCCCATAAGTAAGTGAATAGTAATTAAGGCCAAAATAATCTTGCTTTAAAAATTGTAGGTTGGGAAGTGAAAAGACCTATTTAATAGAAAGAAAGCTAAGAAAATTATTTCTGATGATACACACATTTTACATGAGAATTTTAACATGATACCCTCGAGAAGATGATTTAGGATTTTAATGTGTAAATTGAATGGGTATAGGAACTCCTTTGTGGCGACTGCTGTTAAATTATTGAACAGGGAAGTTACCTTGAAATTGACATAAATAAAATATAGGGTACCAGGGTGCTGTCATACTTACCATGTCATTTTTTAATTCATTCATTCATTTTCTTTTCGGCTTAGTACCTTTATTTATCAGGGGTCGCCACAGCGGAGTGAACCACCAACTTATCCAGCATATGTTTTACATAGCGGATGCCCTTCCAGCCGCAACCTAACACTGGGAAACACCCATACACTACTGCCAATTTAGATTATTCAGTTCCCCTATAGCAAATTTGGACTGTGGGGGAGCACCCGGAGGAAACCCACGCCAACACGGGAAGAACATGCAAACTCCACACAGAAACGCCAACTGACCCAGCCGAGGCTCAAACGTCATTTTATTAATCTTAATTAAAATGTATACTCTAACTTTGTTCTTTTTATATATGTAATTTATTGTGTTTTAATATGTTCTGGCCTGGTCATGGTTGTCCAAGACAAAATGGGAACCAGAAATGGGACAATAAAGTATAAAGAAACAAACAAACTTGATATATGGTGAAGTGGAACCCATATGTTTTCAGACAATCCCATTAGACGTCAACCATATTCTACATTTTTGAGTAACATTCAAAAAGTACCTTCTGTATAGATCATGAAATGAGATTTTGTATCTCTTCATCAATGTTCACTGCTGTTTGATAGTGAAACAAAGTATAAGCTGGAAACCAGTCTCTTTGAAGTCGACTTCCAGAGTAACTAAAGTTCATCAAAAAAGAAAATGCTAGCGAATTAAAAAGCACAACACCTACATGCTTAACACACACACAGAAACAGAGGTGGTGAGTAACCTTTGGGCAACCCATGGGTTGAGTGGTTGGGAAAGTAAATGAACTCAGTTACTCCATTTAGTCACATCTAACATTTTCGGTTTCAACCATCAAATCTTCGGATACCAGACACAACCATTTTCTATCCAGGTAAGCAAGTAAGTTTCAAAATCAAACTTTATGACAGACACAACGGCAATCTACTATGATAACAGTGAATCCAACATCTCCAACATCAGAAGAATGCACTAAACTCTGTACAGTTGCTTTAAATACACACAAATGAGCATTCTACTACATACATTTGAACTATGTGCCTATTAAATAACATTTAATTGACTACAATGACAATGTATACACAAGATTCTATAATCTACAGACAATATAGTGGATTTCTGACCAATATTTTCCATGATTACAAGATACTGAGCAGGATTCCCCCTCACATGTCACGACATGTCAGCTATAAAGTCATCCAATATCCCAGTGTTACTCTGCTTTCTGTGTTTGAGCCTCGTTATACAGGATAGACAAATTTATATCCACTATTGAAATTACTTACAACATATGACATATGAAAAATCTTACAAATATGTTAGATAAAAGCAATGTAAGACATTCCAGTCATACTTTATCAGCTCATAGTTTCTCTGTGAACAAAAACAAGCAATCTTTATAATCTGTGTCAGATTACAGAAACACACTTGGCAGCAAAACCACCATTTATGATGTTTAAATAGGTCAGCACATGCAGGTTGATAACACATGACTATAGTAAATACTATACTATAAAAAATGTGTGTGTATACTATAGTAAATACTAGTGTTTTTGAACAATACTATAGTAAAATGTGTTATACTGTAAATAATATAGTATTTACAACTCTGTTAATGAATGCTAGTGAACTGATAAACTGTAATAAACACTGCAATACACTTTAGCATTACTACAGTAAACTGTGGTGTACTGTAATGCAGTATACCCTGCATTTGTTTATATTACCAGAGCAAACATAGAGTGACCAAAACAGATTAATTCAAGTACATTATGGTTAAAAAATACTGCACTATTTAATATAAGTAGGCTACTATGTTATATTTCAATTATAGGGAATTATTAAATATGCCTAATTATACAACAGTGATTTAAAACCATTTATTTGAGAGCAGAGCAACCACAAAATTACCGAAACTATTTAATTCAAGTACTTTATGGTTCAAAAATACCCCATTATTTAATATAAGTAGGCTACTGTGTTATATATTTTAAATCTGAGACTTATTAAGTGATTAAATATGCTTAATTATACAACAGGGATTGAAAACTACTCATTTGATCTGCTGCTTTAGATGATTAGATGATTCAGAAATTGCCTACCTGATTGATGATGAATACTGCGCATGAGCAGACGTGTGTGTGTGTGTCCTGCTTCTCTTGTGTTTTGTTTCTGCACGACTGTGGAGAGGAACAGCTATAAATGCTTTTTAACCACATGCTCGCTTTTCATTGGCCGCTGACCTGTGACGTAACGATGACGGCTTTTAAGCAAAGCTAGTTTCGCGGGAAAACTCCGGATTTCAGCTCAGCTTTGCTTGCTGTGGATACTGAGAACTTCACGACGTTACATCAGCACACAATCCGGTAAAACATCACGGGAATAAACATGTAAATGTTATTAAACTCTGATTTCCGACGCGAATCGATTATGAAAGACCGAATTAAGCGATGATTCAGCGAATTTGTTCACCACCGGAAGGAGATCGCGCCGTTAGTTGTTTTATTGATAGATAGATAGATAGATAGATAGATAGATAGATAGATAGATAGATAGATATTTAGATAGCAAGTATTACGTAAGAAATGTGCTTCTTCTGTTTATTTTGCAGTCTTTGTGTGTCAGTTTCGTTTTGACTTGCAGAGACTTGACAGGAACTTAGTATTTGTCATTTCCCACAACCGACGACAGAAACAGCCCTCCTGATAATGTGTCTGAAAACTATTAATGTGTTTAAAAGTCCAACCCATCATCACAGACACCATATCTGCTGCTTGTTTCATGTCTTCCTTCCCTTTATCCTTTATTAATGTATTGTGAACGAGAACTGACGCTGTAAAATAATACAAAATCTGCATAAAGCATCGTAAGAGTAATACTCAATGCACTAAACCTGTTTTAGGATGAGCAATTAATAACAAGACATTTAATAATATTTTAATAATTAAACATTATTCTGGGCATCATGGTGGCGTAGTGGGTAGCACGGTCGCCTTACAGCAAGAAGGTCGCTGGTTCGAGCCTCGGCTGGGTCAGTTGGCATTTCTGTGTGGAGTTTGCATGTTCTCCCCGTGTTGGCGTGGGTTTCCTCCGGGTGCTCCGGTTTCCCCCCACAAGTCCAAAGACATGCAGTATAGGGGAATTGGGTAAGCTAAATTGTCCGTAGTGTATGTTTGATTGTGAATGAGTGTGTATGGATGTTTCCCAGTGATGGGTTGCAGCTGACAGGGCATCCGCTGTGTAAAACATATGCTGGATAAGTTGGCGGTTCATTCCGCTGTGGCGACCCCAGATTAATAAAGGGACTAAGCCGAAAATAAAATTATTCTGACAAAAAGCTTTAACAATTTGTTATACTTTTAAATAAATATATTACATTATTAATTATTCTAACATTTAACTAATAATTTAATATTTGAAGACAAAATTATGTTGTTGTTTTTTTGTTTTTACAGTATTTCCTATTATATTTTTCTTATGGAGAAAGTCTTATTTCATTTATTTGGCTGGAAACAATATTCAACACAACTTTGTTTAAACTGTTGAGTTCAATATTATTAAAATTATTATTTTTGATTAGCTACAGAATAAACCACTGTTGTCCAAAGACAAAATAAAACTGCTATTAGAAATTTATTAAAACTTATTATATTGCCATGGAGTTGTCCTAAACTAAAATGGGTATTGAACAATAACCCCTATTTGTTAAAAATAACATTATAATATCAATATTTATAATTTAAAATGGGGCTGCACGGTGGCGCAGTGGGTAGCACGATCGCCTCACAGCAAGAAGGTAACTGGTTCGAGCCTCGGCTGGGTCAGTTGGCGTTTCTGTGAGGAGTTTGCATGTTCTCCCCGTGTTGGCGTGGGTTTCCTCCGGGTGCTCCGGTTTCCCCCACAAGTCCAAATATGTATTGCTCATCTTTACAACGCTATACTAGCTTACATTAGTGATATCTGACTTAACTCATCGTGTGACAGTAAATACAATCTGGGGATTTTGTTTTTGATGCTCGAGGTGAAAACAAACTCATTTTAATCTCACTAAAAGATGCTCATTTAATTGCAGGACATTTTGGATCTCAATAGCCGGAAATATGAGCTCATCTTCCTGCCAGATCAGCTAATGGCATCATCTTGGCATGAATAACACCATTTCTGGGTTTCCCGTCTCAATCCAGGGAACTCGTTCAGATCAGGTTTACATGTGTGATGGGATTTCCACCTATACCGCAGCGGTTATACCACATTGATCACTGAACTTTTCATTTTATTGTGTTTTTTCCTTTTCCTTCATGGAAAGACACCCGGTTTGAATATTCCCATGTCTCTCGTCATATTAAATATTTTCAGGCTAGACCCGTTTGGTGGGCGAGTTCATTTTACTGATCTGATTATTGTGTGACTGGGGAAAAACCTTGGGATTTTAACACACAAATGCGACAACACAAATACAGGTGTTTGCTCAATGTTGGGTTGTTTGAATCCAATGTTGGGTCAAATATAAACAAGCACAGTCATTGGGTCAAACCATTTTAAAAGGCCTTAAATCCTTTATATATATATATATATATATATATAAAATAATAATAATAACAACCCAATGTTCGTCAAGTTTGTCCTTATTTGACCCAGTGTTGGGTTACAACAACCTTACTTTTTTGATTTGCATAATATAATCCAATGTGTGTGTACTGTTTATGCTTGTATTTATATATGCATAACAAAACAGTACACACACACATTGGATATATTATGCAAATCTGAACTTTTATTATAGTATATACACTTTTATTATATAATACACAAACTAAAATACATAGATATTAATATTGTCAGTCACACAAGGAAGAGAGGACTGGTATTAGTGCTCAGAGTGTTTATTAAAACACAATGGATATCTTCGCACAGTGTGCGGGTGGCAATACGAGAATACACAGTTTTAGGGTGAAACAAAGTAGTCACTTCCCTTCCGGGTCGAGCAAACTGGTCACAGGAGTTAGCCTCGATGGTGTGTAGAAGAACAGATGAGTTCATAGGCAGATAAGGAGGAGCACAAGGTAGAGATGACCATCCAACGACAATTCCAGCCAGTGAGTGAACGAGAGGAGTGGGCTTATGAAGTGCGTGGGTGATTGCTGGAGCAGGTGAGTGTGATTACATGTGCAGGTGTGCGTGATCAGTATTCTGGTGATTGTGCTCGGTGTGTGGTGGATGGTGATTGTGAATGGTGACTGGGGCTGATGGAGCGTGCAGAGTGTGTGACAAATATAATGTGTATTATATATATATATCTGTATTGATATATAATGTAAATGCAAACATATTTTGGATGTGAATAATTGCAGTTAATCATTCATTCATTTTCATTTCGGCTTAGTCCCTTCATTAATCTGGGGTCGCCACAGCGGAATGAATCCAGCATGTTATGTATGTGTGTGAATGAGAGTGTATGGATGTTTCCCAGTGATGGATTGCAGCTGGAAGGGCATCCGCTGCGTAAAACATTTGCTGGATAAGTTGGCGGTTCATTCCGCTGTGGCGACCCCAGATTAATAAAGGGACTAAGCCGAAAAGAAAATGAATGAATGAACATATACAAATTGTTGTGCTAATAAAGCGATAATAATATACATTCATTCATTCATTCATTCATTCATTTTAATTTCGACTTAGTCCCTTTATTAA
>CAIGQW010039002.1:0-13227 GCA_903798125.1 Danio choprae
ATATTAAAACACACAGAAAAGAGACAGAAAAGTGAGGAAATATAAAAACTAGGTACAGAATTATAATTTTCGCTCAGTTCAACCACAACTAACAAGAATCATCAACTGATCATAAAAACACCTTAAAAAGCTTTGGAAACGCTTCTAAAGGAAAATACTTTCATTCACTCTTTCATGTTGTGCAAGTTTTCCTGATGTGCGTGGACGTTGGAGATTCTTTAGGAGTTTTTGTGTCCTGCTCAACTTTGCGGTCTAAGTTGGATGGTCCCACGAGGTGGGAAATTAAACTGAGTTAAATTGTCGGAAAAGAAAAACAAGGACAGAAAGAGATTTTCTCTGGAGACGTCCTGCCAGAGAGTTTCTGCCGGAGAGTTTTTGCAGGACCTTTCTGCCAGAGTGTTTTCTGCGCAGATTTTGGGAAGTAGGTGGGTTTTAACTACGGGTCAAGTCACACCCATTCTCTACTGATTGACCAATGGTTTCAGAGCAAACTTTGAGCGGGAGATTTCCTTTGTCTTTGGGTCACTCCTACGCATAACGAGGATCCACCCTGAAGATACGGATGAACTTCAACCCAGAGCATTAAAGAATGCAAGCCCTATAAGTTTTTATCATGCACTCTGCATCATGTGTTGTAAAGTAGCAGGAGAAGCGTAAAACTTGACACTAAACACTACAAAAGTTGCCAAAGCTGGGAGGAGGGGGTTTACTCCCTGTTGCTCCCCCACTTGTCATTATCTGCAACATAGATTCAGCTACCACCTGTATGTTACAGATTCCCCCCTTTCCAAACAATAAGGTTTGGAGAAAACCTTGTTGGTTGGGACTGAAGACTTAGCATCCTGGTTGGGTCGGAGATGATCCTCTGTCAGTCTCCATTTTTGGGCCAACTGGTCGGGGTTTCGTTTCAACCATTGTTGCTGTGGCTTCTTTGAGTTATTTTCCCTTTCCTTTCCGCTGGAAGGCTCCCGGTAGGGAGCTGTGCACTTGTTTACTGATTCCTGCATCTTGTTGGCTTGTTTGAAAAGGATGAATGCCAGGCTCAATGTTAATGCATAGCACTTGGATCCACATGTTTTGGTCCGGTAAGCTGATACGCATGGCGGTGTCATGCTGGTCGTTCGTTAGAGTGGCCGTACGAGCAGATGTGCTGACCAGCCATTGGTTGCCCACAATCTCAGTCTGGGTGTCCGTGACTTGAAATCGAGATCTGGCATCTGCCGGGCAGCGAGTGTTCTTGGTCATGGGATGTAGCCCACAAATTCCCTCAGTGTTATCACGCAGGAAAGGCTTACTGGGGCAGAGGTAGTGAATGTCTTTGGTCAGGGTGCACATGTGCAGGTTGGGGGAGAGGTATAGTTGCTTGTTGTTGTCGTGGTAGGCTACCACTTCGGGTGTGCGCAGTCTGATGTGGGTGTTCCCTTGGCAGAATCCAATGTTGACAATGTCCTTGAGCCAGTAGACATTATTGGCCTCAATAAGTGGTAAGTTTAATGGGAAGGCTAGCTCGTTCCATGTAGGGTCGACATGTAGTGGAATTGTTCTTCCTAAGGAGTAAGCAAGGTGGACTTGGAGGGGGTCTGTCGGGCCTAGGATGGCAGAGTCTAAAGCTGTCTGCACAAGGCTTAAAGGCACTAGATAAGGTGGAATTCTGCCCATGGCCAGACTGTTGATAGAGGAGCTCACTTCGCGCAGCATGTCAGACATCAGGACAGTGACTAGTTGTGTGTAGTTGTGTGTGAGCAAAGTCACTTTGAAAAACAGAGACAACTGTTGTATGACTGTTTCATAGAAGCCACAGTTCGGTTTAGTAAGACGCAGTGGGTATTGAGTATTACCACCGTGCCTTTCAACGTCCTGCCAAGGGTTTAAAGTGTGTTGCTCTGTGTGGCCAGCTGTTCCCTTAGTTGAGGTATTTCCTCTTGAATCTCACTCACATGTCAGCGGACCTTGGCAAGTTTCACCACATTCACAGAGGTGACTCCTATGTTGAACAGGGTTCCAAGAGCTGCAGCGGCTCCGAGTATAGCTCCTAAGAATTCGTCGTGGGCCATGCCCACCCAGCTCGGCTTGGGTGACTGTCATTTTCTGCAACTGAGCATGTGTCTGGTGTCTGACTCTGCATGTGTGAGGGCATTTTCCGTCCATCTGGCCCCGGCCCAACTCTGATGAGTGGTTTCTTGTGAGGAGTGTGCCTTGTAGACATTGCAGGGGTCAAGCCGTACATACACTTTCTGAGTGTAGGCTCTGCTGTTGGTGGCGGCTGTGTAAACTTATAATACCAGACTTTGTCACCCACATCCAGTTCTTCTGTGAGGCTTTCCGGTCGTAGTATGCCTTTCGGCCCTCTGCAGACTTCTGAAGTTGTTGTTGGGCGAAAGCAAATGTCATCCTCAGATGTCTGTGAAGTTTATCTAGGTACTGATGTGTGGTGTAGGCCGTGATGAGACTTGAATCTCCTGGTTGATACAACAGGTGCAGTGGCATCGTCATCTGTCGCCCAGTCATGAGTTTGAATGGTGACACTTTAGTTGACTCATGTGGTGTGGCTCTGATGGCCATGAGCACTAATGGGAGTTTCATGTCCCAGTCCTTTTGGTTAGCGGCCACATATTTCCTCAGCATGCTCACTACTGTCCTGTTGGTCCATTCCACTTGGCCTGATGAGATGGGATGGTGACTGATGTGCAACTGGGCGTGTACCCCCAGAAGTCTCTATACTTATTGCATGATCTCAGCCGTGAAGTGGGTGCCTCGGTCTGAGTCAACTCTCCATGGCAGTCTCCAACTGGGAGAAGATGTGATTCATCAGCAGGTATGCCATGGTCTGGGCTGTGTCGTTGGGTGCTGGGAGACACTCTACCCACTTGGTGAACTGGCATATGACTGTGAGAAAATATTTGTTACTCCTTGTAGATCTGGGAAATGTTCCAACCCAATCCATTTGGAAGTCTGACCATGGGGAGGTGGTTCCTCTGCCTTGCAGTGGTGCTCTGTGAATCGGGTTTGATGGTTGAAACTGGCAGCACACTAGGCATGTCTTGACATACTCTGTCACGTCTTGACGCATGCTGGGGCCAGTATGCCACTTGCTTCAGTGTCTCGTACGTGGCCTTTGTGCCATGGTGATCTGAGTATGGTGCATCATGGGCATACATTAGCATCACCCCCCTCTGGCTCTGAGGGATCACAAGTAAGGTAATCAGCGGCAGTAAGGTAATCAGGGACGAACCATAGAATGCCATAGTTTACACGCAACAAGTCTTTGACATGATAGAGTCTTTTCAAGTCGGCAGTGCAGCTTGAGTCAGACAGGAGGATTGGGTGGACGGAGTGATCCGATAGGTGGCCTAAAATGGTCTGAATTGAAGATGTCATTTGTAGACATTTGTGGAGCCATTGATATTGCTTGTGGCAGCGGTGTTTGGCTTTGGCGGGCCTGTTGACTGTGGGTGATGGCTGTCACTTTTGGGTAGTGGTTGTGGGTGGGTGGTGACCATGGTTCACCATGTAGTGCTCCCTGCTTTGCAAGGGCATCTGTTTGGTCATTCAGATCCTTGTCAGAGCCTGGAAGTTTGGAATGTCCTTTTATCTTTTTCCAGCAAACGACCATGCTGTGTTTATCGGTGATGTAATCACCTGCTTGGAAAAGGTGTTGGTGTTTCACAGGCTTGTGGTTGGCGGTTCTGAAGCCATTTTGTTTCCACCCTGGTAGGTGGCACGTGAAGCTGGGTCTGGCATAGTTGGAGTCTGTGCAAATAAAGAACCTCTCTGATGTCGTGGGCTGCTGCGATTTGAAGGGTTATAAGAATGGCTGCTATTTCTGCATACTGAGATGATTGTGGCCCCAACATAAAGTGTTGTGGTGGCACAGGCTGGTTGTTGAGCCAAAGGACCCCTGCCCCTGCTTTGAGGATGCCCTCATGGTTGTAGGAGCACCATCAACATAGGCTGTGTGCATACCTTGGCACGCATTCTCATCAAAGTACTTATAACAGGTTGGCTGAGGTGGCTGGGGTTCATCCACCATGGGCATTACAGATGACCTGTCAGTTGTACAGTCTTGGCAAGCTGCCAGGCCATTTCCAGCGTTGATTTGTGGTTCAAGGTGTAGCGTGTTTCAATATCAACCATGTGGCTATGCGAGCGTTAGTCACTATGCCATCCCGGATGCGCTGACTGTTCAGAAACATGACGGGTTGATGGCAGGTCTCTATGATGACCTTCTGTGCTTCGATGTAGTTGGAGAATCGCTGAATGGCACATACTGTGTAGAGCAAGGCTTTCTCACAGTCTGTGTATTTGCACTCTGGTGCAAGAAGTGTTATAATGGCATATGCTACCACTCTCTTGTCTTGGTCGTGAAGCTTGTATTGAATTTTGTACTGCTTAATGAACGTGGGGGGCGCATTCTGAGGTGTGGGAATGCGTACCATGTGGAGGTCGGTGAGACGGCAGTCTAAAGAGCTGTTTAGCAAAGGCATCCTTGTATTTATACAGGATTTGCCAGAGTTCTTGACGGTCACAATCATTCTGCAACGCATCAGCATCGTTCAGAATTTTCTGGACTTATTTTTCAAACCCAGGGTATGGTTCGTCCCTCGTCACATCCTTTGTACAACTTGTAAAGGGTAGTATCATGTCTCCATCCACCTCAGTGATGGGTTGATGAGTTATGGTGTACACAGCAAGGTGTTGGTCTTCCGTGAGCTCACTTCTGCACACCTGTTCTTTGTTTACTAGCAAGACAGATGTGACTGAGATGAGTTTGAAAGGAGCCATGTAGACTGTGTTTTCGAAGCTCCCTTCTGGTATCATTGCAGGTGGGAGGGGGCCAATGATTAGCACAGAGTTCAAAGGCATGGAAATCATAGTTGACTAGCCATCCTAGCCGGTAGGCTTTGAAAATGTTGATGTCACTTGCCATGCAGTTATTGAAAAGGACATGTATCGCACATAATGACAGTTCAAGGAGGCGTGTAGCTTCCAGGGTGAGGCCCAGTTCGAAGCATTCTGGTGCTAGTTGGAAGAAACCCAGTGTGTGGTTTAAGGTTTGGCCCCTTCGTATGTTGAGTCTTATAGAGCATCCTTTTGTATAGGCTGGCACAACTGACTCTTGTTCACTGATGAGGGTGCAGACCTGGAATGGTCTGGCCTGAGCCGAGGTTCTCAAGGGTGAAAACCACAGCTGTTGACTGTGAAGCCGTTGGTGCCTATACCAGGTCGTTAAGGGTGTCTACATATGCCCTGAGATGGATCAGGATATTGGCTCCGAGGTAAACATTATGTGGTGGGGCTGGTAGAATCAGAAAGAAATGGGTCAGCCGTCTGCCACCCCAGATCAAGTTCGGCGCACAGATGCCTTTGACAGTTGTCATGTTTGGAAGTTTAGCATTTAGAGGGTAACGCATGCGCTTGCTTGTTGAAGGTAGGTCTGTCACGGTCAGCTCATTCAACATTAGGCCTCTTGAGACCTGGAGGCAGAAAGAGTTGGGGTCGTTGGCCAGTTGAAGGCTGCAGAGTAGCGACTTTGATCCCATCTTTGTTATTGAGCCTGAGTTCTCACGGTTTCCAGCAAACTCTGTGGCTTGACAGTCTGCTGGGGTTGACCTGGCAGACTGGAAAGGAAGAGGTTCTCGCACTTGGGCCCAGATATTGAGATGCTTAAAGTCCAAAAGGAGTTCAAAACGATCCAGCATATCTTTACCAATCAACAGGGGGTATGTGTCCATAGATGATATGTAGACATGGTGTACTGCAGTCATGGGGCCAATGGTTAATTGAATGGCAGCAATGTGTTAAAGCTGGACCTCGGTTCGGCTGTATAATTGCACATTCAGCCTGCATTGTTGGCATTTAAGTGTTCGGTTCTGTCTCTGAGCTCTTGCTTTGAGTTGCACAAACAGAGAAAATGACATTAATGTGAGATCTGCTCCCGTGTCAACCAGTGATTCGAGTCTTATTTCCGTCCCCAGCATTATGGCCAAATATAGCTTTCTCGCCATGCCCTTTTTGATCAGGTTCCCCAAGAGTTGAGGTACAGGGTCCTGAGCAGTTACTTGTAGGCAGGTAGGGCTGGTAGGATGTGGCTCAGAAGGCAGACAGACAACCAGAACAGTGCTTTCGGGTACCTCAGGTTGCTTTTATGGTGGTGCTGGCAGTTGCTGGAGGGGATTTGAGTCTCTGGTTTGTGTTGGACTGGAAGAAATCTGTGGGGATAGGGAGGAAGGAAAGTTTTCAGAGGGGTAAATGGTTTCTGTCCTCCCCCCTAGTCATAAGAAGTCTTACTTGTCTGCTTTATTTTCCTTGTAGGGCCCCTTTTGAAGAAACTCCTTCAGAATTTTCAACAGTTCTGCTGTCTCTGACGCCACTGTGCTATCCTTGTGGGGGGTTGTTTGTGGAGCGTGGTCTGTTCCAGCGTATGTCTGAGCGTCCTGTCTGGTGCTTGGGACAAGCACCTTCTGGGCGATACTGTTCTCTGCTGGCAGAGAAAGGCCTTGACTCCCTGTTGAAAGTCTTGCTGCTGGGAAACTGTCGGGTGCCTTCTAAAGCCAGCTCTGAATGTGATTCTGAGACAGGGTAGATTGTAGGTGTTTTGACAGTCTTTTCAGAGGTAGTTCTTTGCTTCAAATAAGCCTTATGAGCTAAAATCACGCAGTTGTTGGGTGGTCATGGTGTGAGGGCAGGCCATTACCCCCAGGTGCTGACTCACCGCAGAATGCAGATTTCTAAGAAACAGGGTCTTTAAGTCCTCCTCCATTCCTGGCTCATTTCTTGTCCTGAAATAGACTTGGTGTAGTCGCCTGTAGTATGCCTGTGGGGTCTCTTGCCTGTTCTGCTTGAGATCCATAGCAACAATCAGTCTTTGTTCGGACTCGCGGTCAGAAAACTCTCTAGTCAGAGCTTGTTGCAGCTGCTGGTAATCTGCTTTAATGGCGTTGGCCTGTCGGTCCAGGAAACTTCTCACCTCACGGCTCAAAGTAATTCTTAGCAGATATAACTTGTCATGCGTAGTGGCACCTTTCATTGTCTGTAGGTAAAAGTCAATGTCTTGTAAGTAGGAGTGCATGTCGTTGCCTCCAGCAGGATTTGGGGTGAAAGTTGCTGGCCAGCTTGTCCAGATCCTTTGTCGCCAGACTGTGTCTGTCGTCAAAGCTCTCTCGGGCAGAGTCCCTGTCTCTTGTCGCTGATGAGTGTTCGAGGATGCTGGCTGGAGAGGTTTTTAGAAGCGGACTTTCACCCCCTTTCTGGACTGGAAAGTCTTGGCTGTGAGGCTTGTCGAGGGGCATTTCCTCTTTCAAGTCATTAGGCCTCTTTCAGTTCAAGGCCTGCCTGGCATTCAGATGTTTAGCCGCCTGGATGTATTCCAGGTTCCTGTGATCAGTCCACACAATAAAGAGTACTGCCGCCCCCTCCAACCAGTGGCGCCACTCCCCCAAAGCCAACCGGACCGCCAACAGCTCCCGATTGCCGACATCATAGTTTCGTTCTGTGGGAGACAAACGGTGTGAAAAATATGCACAAGGATGTAACTTGTTGTCATAAGGAGAAGTTTGAGAGAGGACTGCTCCGACACCTACCTCTGAGGCATCAACCTCCACAACAAATTATCGGGCAGGATCAGGAGTAATGAGGATCGGTGCAGAGGTGAACAAGAATTTTAAATTATCAAAGGCCGTTTGAGCAGCCACCGACCAACCAAACCTGATCCTGGTGGAGGTTAGTGCAGTGAGGGGAGCCGCCACCCACCCAAAATTCCTGATAAATCGCTGATAAAAATTGGCGAAGCCCAGGAACCGCTGTAATGCCTTTCAGGAGTCAGATGCCGGCCAGTCAGAGACAGCCCTAACTTTCGCAGGGTCCATGCGAAGTCCCTCAACTGAGATTGTGTGTGCCAAGAAGGAAACTGACTGGACATGGAATTTGCACTTCTCAGCCTTTACATACAACTGGTTCTCCAGCAGCCGTTGAAGCACCCGCCGGACATGTTCCTGCATTGTAGAAGAAAAAATTAGAATATCATCCAAATAAACAAAAACAAATTGATTAATCATGTCTCGGAACACATCGTTGACGAGTGCTTGAAAGACTGCTGGAGCATTGGTGAGTCCAAAAGGCAGAACAAGATATTCAAAATGCCCAGTAGGCGTATTAAATGCGGTCTTCCATTCATCACCCTCCCTCATACGGACGAGATGGTAAGCATTTCGTAGGTCCAACTTTGTGAAGAATCTCGCCCCCTGCAAGAGATCGAAGGCCGATGACATAAGCGGTAGGGGGTACCGGTTTTTAATGGTTATGTCATTCAAACCTCGATAGTCTATGCAGGGGCGCAGAGAGCCATCCTTTTTCTTCACAAAGAAGAACCCTGCTCCAGCCGGAGAGGAGGAGTGACGAATGATACACGCTGTCAGGGACTCAGTTAAATATTTATCCATGGTTGCTCGTTCGGGAGCAGACAAGGAAAAAAGGCGACCCCGAGGTCGGAGAAGTGCCTGGGTGGAGGTCAATGGCACAATCGTATGGTCTATGAGGAGGAAGAGCTACAGCACGGGACCTACTGAAAACCACCCGCAGATCATGGTAAGTGTCTGGAACACAGGATAAGTCAGTCTCCTCCTCCTGTAAAGACAGACAAAGAGAAACGGGAGATGGAGCAGATAACAGACAATGTGCATGACAATACAGGCTCCATGACGACACAGAATTATCTGCCCAGTTAATGCAGGGGCTATGACGGGATAGCCAGGGATGACCGAAAACTATGAGAGTGGTGGGAGATCTATAAACTAAAAAACTAAGCTCTTCTCTGTGGTTACCAGAAGTGACCACACTCACAAAGTTAGTGACTGAGGTGATGGTGGCGATGGGTCGGCCATCAAGAGCGAGGGCAGTGACAGGGGATTTGAGAGGTAAGATGGTTATTCCTCTGGAATGAGCCCAGTTCTCATCAATAAAATTTCCCTCTGCCCCAGAGTCTATCAAAGCCGGACCTTTAAAAGAAACATTATTAACAAGGACAGACACAGTCAATTGAGTGCGTGAAGCCTGAGCTGGGTAGGTGGAGGTACCGCTCGCCAGGACTCCCCTGGCTACCGACGAGCGATGGCTTTTAATTGACAGGAAGCTGCTTGATGGCCTTGCCCACCACAGTAAAGACAGAGACCTGCCCCCAGGCGTCGCTGTCTCTCCTTGGCGGTCAGGCGGTAGCGGCCCAAGATCATAGGCTCTGCATCATCCACTGTGTCCATGGCCACAGGAAGAGCGATGGGAATCTGGGTTTCAGAACTGGGTTGAACTGACAGGCCCCGCACACGACGCCGTAACTCCATCCTAGCGTCCAGTCGAATGGCCAAGCTGATGAGTTCATCCAAGCTGTCCGGTGGTTCACGAGCATAGATCTCATCCTTCACATCCTCCATGAGGCCCTCCAGAAAGCGAGCAATCAGGGCTTCCATATTCCATTTACATGTGCCGGCTAAGGTCCTGAATTCAACAGCGTAATCCGCCACAAAACGCTTTCCTTGTTTAAGGGATGTCAACAGCCGAGAAGCCTCCTTGCAAAAACAGAGCGATCAAAAACCTTATTCATCTCTTGCTTAAAAGTTGAAAAATCTGAACAGCACCAGGCTTGGGATTCCCATACTCCCACACCCCAGTCATGTGCCCGGCCAGCCAGGAGTGAGATAACAAATGCCATCTTAGCACGGTCAGAAGAGTATGTCCTGAGCTGAAGGGAAAACACCACCTCACACTGGATAATGAAGGAACGACACTGGGTGGACTCATCAGCGTAGACAGGTGGATTATTGACTCGCGGCTCCGCAGTGGGCGGGGTCAATGTGGATGCGGCTAGATCAGCATCGAGCGCCGCATGACTGAGATGGTGAAGTTGCTCAGTAAGCTCTGGTACCTGGGCATTCAACTTCTCCACTGACTCTCTTCGTGGCGGCCCAGCATAGCCCCTTGAAGCTCCACTGCGGAGCGTATCGTGACATCTGCTGGATCCATGATGGCTAGTGTGTAATGTCACACCCAGAGAGAAGGATCCAAACGCAAATGCTGTTGAAACAAAGCATTTTATTAACTGTTCAAAATAACAACGAGCCGATGCTCGTGACTCAAGGAATAAAGATAATGAGCGAGAGGCAACCAAGCAACCAGTGTCCAAATCGGCAGGCGTTAGAGAAGTCGGGCAGGCGGGCATCGAACAGGAGGCAGACGGGACAACGGAGGACAGACAAGCTCAGGGTCGGACAGGCGAAGTTGAAGGTAGGTGGCTGGCCGGGAGGAATTCAAGAAAAAACAAAGAAAACACAGGCAACCGAGCAAAAACTGGGCAGAGAGAAAAACAAAATCAAAACATTAAGCAATGAATGGCAAAAACAGGAATCAAGACAAGATAATACAGCGAATAGCCAGATAGCCTGAATAGCAACAAGACACACTAGCAACTAGAAGGTGGTAAAAGGAGAGCTTAAATAGCAAGACAATTTAGAGGAGACAGGTAACAGGTGCGGCGAGGCATGTGAGCACTGATCAGTAATAACGATCAGCTGAGTGAATGCTACAAGAATGACAAGAGAGAGAGAGACAGAAAAAGAGAGAGAGAGAGAGCTCAAGCCAGTGTACTGACAGGTGCTCTGTAGCGCCGACCAGACGGTAACAGTTCAAACAGCAAGTGCGCTGGGTGTGAGGGGTCCAGAGTGATTTTGTAAGCTCTTTTACTCACTCTGGATGAGTACAGTTCTTGAAGTGTAGAAAGGGTAGTGCCAGTGATTCGTTCAGCTGTCCGGACTATTCGCTGTAGTCTGCGGAGGTCGGTTTTGACAGCTGAGCCGAACCAGACGGTGATTGAAGTGCAGAGCATGGATTGGATAACAGCTGAGTAGAACTGTACGAGCAGCTCCTGGGGCAGGTTGAACTTCCTCAGCTGACGAAGGAAGTACAGTCTCTGCTGGGCTTTCTTCACAATAGAGTCTATGTGAATGTCCTAAGAGATGGTGGTGCCCAGGAACCTGAATGACTCTACTGCAGCCACAGTGCTGTTGATGATGGTGAGTGGGGGGAGTGCAGGGCGGGTTCTCCTAAAGTCCACTATCATCTCCAACGTTTTGAGCGTGTTCAGCTCCAGGTTATTGCATCTGCACCATAAAGCCAGCCGCTCCACCTCCTGTCTGTATGCAGACTCGTCACCGTTCTGGATGAGGCCGATAACAGTAGTGTCATCCACAAACTTCAGGAGCTTGATGGAGGGGTCTTTTGCAGTGCAGTCGTTGGTGTATAGGGAGAAGAGTAGTGGAGAGAACACACATCCCTGGGGGGCGCCGGTGCTGATGGTGCGGCTGTCGGATGTGATTTTGCCCATTCTGACTAGCTGTTGTCTATCTGTCAGAAAGCTGGTGATCCATTGACAGACAGAGCTAGGAACAGAGAGCTGGGTCAGTTTGATGGCTGGAGGTGTTGATGGCTGTGTAGAGAGATGGTCATGGCGACTGTGGGGTGTCTAGTCGGCTGTCTCAAATCTACAATAGAACATATTCAGCTCATTTGCAAGATCTTTATTGCTGTCGATGCTGGGGGATGGTGTCTTGTAGTTAGTGATCTCTTTCAGGCCTTTCCACACTGATGCAGTGTCGTTGGCAGAAAACTGGTTTTCCAGCTTTTTGGCATAGTTCTTCTTAGCCACACCAATCTCCTTTGTCAGTGTGTTCCTGGGCTGATTGTACAGGACCCTGTCCCCACTCCTGTAGGCATCCTCTTTGGCCTGACGAAGCTGTCTAAGTTTTGGTATGAACCATGCTTTATCATTGTTAAATGATAAATAAGTCCTGGTAGGGATGCATAACTCCTCACAGAAACTGATGTATGATGTTACAGTCTCTGTGAGCTTGTCCAGATCGGTGGCAGCAGCTTCAAATACACTCCAGTCAGTGCATTCAAAACAGGCTTGCAAGTCCTGCTCTGTGTCATTGGTACATCTCTTAACAGTCCTTAATACTGGCTTAGCAGTTTTAAGTTTTTGCCTGTAAGTTGGTAGAAGATGAACCAGGCAGTGGTCGGAGAGTCCTAGAGCTGCTCTGGTGACCGAGCGATATGAATCCTTTATTGTTGTGTAACAATGGTCCAAAATATTATTGTCTCTGGTGGGGCAGGTAATATGCTGTTTAAATTTAGGCAGCTCATGTGTGAGTTTAGCCTGATAAAAGTAACCGAGAATGATAAAAACAGAGTCCGGGTGTTGTTGTTCTGTGTCTGTGATCAGATCAGCCAGCTGTTGCAGTGCAGTACTCACGTGTGCTTGTGGTGGAATATAAACACAGATGAGAATCCACGAGGAAAACTCCCGCGGCGAGTAAAATGGCTTACAGTTAATGAAAAGCACTTCCACATCAGGACAGCACATCTTCTTTAACACAGTTACATCCGTACACCACCTTCTGTTGATGTAAAAGCATATTCCACCGACGCGTCTTTTGCCCGTTGACATTGTATCGCGATCCGCTCTGAACAACTGAGAGTCCGGAATGGCTTCGTTCAGCCAGGTTTCCATGAAACACATAGCAGCAGAATTGGTAAAGTCCTTGTTATTGCGTGCGAGCAGAAGTAGTTTGTCCATTTTGTTAGGAAGAAAGCGGACATCCGCCAGACGGATGCTAGGCAGCGGCGTTCTAAAGCCGCGTTGTCTGAGCCTGACGAGCGCGCCGGCTTGCTTCCCACGCCTGCGCGTCTTGTAGCGTTTCCACAGGGCCGCTACTCCGCCGACAACAATGTTCCGCAAAACGCCAGAAAAATCAAAAACCAGTTAGTGGTTAAATGGTGTGCACTGCCAAATGTTCAGCAGTTCGTCCCTGGTGTAACTGATCGCGTATGACAAACACTTTCATATTCTTGTATTATTTACCACAGGATTCTGTTGTACAGTATGTAATACTCCTGCAATATTCTTGTGGTAGTGTGTGGTATTAATTTCATATTCCTGTAGTATTTACCACAGGATTATGTTGTACAGTATGTAATACTCTTGTAGTATTCTTGTGGTAGTGTGTGGTATCACTTTCATATTCTTGTAGTATTTACCACAGGATTCTGTAGTACAGTATGTAATACTCCTGTAGTATTCTTGTGGTAGTGTGTGGTATCACTTTCATATTCTTGTAGTATTTACCACAGGATTCTGTTGTACAGTATGTAATACTCTCTCTCTCTCTCTCTCTCTCTCTCTCT
>CAIGQW010039040.1:0-11351 GCA_903798125.1 Danio choprae
AGCCATCCACAAATGCACACAGCCATCCACAAATGCACACAGCCATCCACAAATGCACACAGCGATCCACAAATGCACTAGACCTCCACAAAAGACTAGAAACCATTAATATATGAAAATAACCAAACAAAATGGTTGGGTACACCTCATGTCTCCAGAGGGCGATAGAGTCACATTTAGTCTATGGTACTAGTGTATGTGTGCCATCCAAACACGCCCGACGTACACAGACAGTACAACTCGTATAACTTATTATTGGGGGGAAAAGAGCAACACCTAATATCCAAAATAAATCATGACTACTACATCACCATCATCAATGCCATGACGTAATGTGCCTGCGTCTTTGCAAATATTCTAGAGTTCGTTTTTTAATATTATCAGCCCACTTTCTCTCCCTGCCTCGTCTTGTGGAGGGATAATGACCCAAGAACTGTGAAGCACGAATAAATATCAAAATTTTATTCAGATATGAATCAGTACAGGTAATAATTGCGGAAGGAATTTGGTTTCAAGCAGCAAAGTTGACATTTTGCCAGCGTACTTCAACACCGCATCTCGTTATGTTTGAGAATTAGGTCAGTAGACGAGAAGTGGGTGGTTTGTAAGGCTGTTTAAATGCATTATAACCACGTGAATGTTTGCACTACAAGAGCAATTGAATGCGGTTTGGACCACCTCCGTGTCACATCTGAGGCGGAACAGACACACGGTTATTTACTATATGTACCCTCTTCACAAGCCTGTTATGACGCGTTTAACGGTCATCAGCATCTTAAATCCTTTTAATATTTAGATTTTGTAAAATATGTATGAACATTTATATGCATTTATGTGCGTATTATATCATCATTGCTTCAAATTACAAAAACGAATTACCGCTTTTGCGAGGTGTTTCTAATGCAGCGTCTATGGGGCAGGGCAGTAAATCTGACGTTATTCTCTTCTCTGGCTGCCGTCATTAGTCTCAAACAATTTTTTCCCCTTTTCTAAAAATCTTTATAACATCATCGCGGAGTTTTCCATTTACTATTTGACCAAATAAAATGGTAAAAACATTTTTTGTCGTATTCTCCCATTCACTGCGCTCTAGGTTATCCCAACTATGACGACTTCCGCTAATGAGAAACCCGAAAATGTGAAAAGGGTCTGCCCCTCACCCAACAAGCTAATGTTGGTCAGAGTTTATAACGTCTGTAGCTATGCTATAGGTTTGGTACCAACATGATGTCGTGTCATTATAATTGGCGAATTTGTTAATCCCAGCTAACAGGGAACACTTCCAGAATGTTATTCAAAATATAATGTCGGCGACACAGTGGATCAGTGGTTAGCACTGTCGCCTCACAGCAAGAAGGTTGCTGGTTCGAGGCCCGGCGTGGTTAGATGGCAATTCTGTGTGGAGTTTGCGTGTTCTCCCCGTGTTGGCGTGGGTTTCCTCCGGGTGCTCCGGTTTTCCTCAGTCCATACTGGTATAGGTGAATTGAATAAAACTAAATTGGCCGTAGTGTATGTGTGTGAATGAGTGTATATGGATGTTTCCCAGTACTGGGTTGCAGCTGGAAGGGCATCCGCTGTGTAAAACATATGCTGGATAAGTTGGCGGTTCATTACACTGTGGCGACCCCTGATGAATAAAGGGACTAAGCCGAAGGAGAATGAATGAATGTTCTAATGTCTAAAATATTGTTCTGAGAACAGTAACACGAGACTGCAACGCTTAAACAACGTTATTATAACAAAAAAACATTAATACTCATTATCCTTCAGCCTAGTCCCTGATTTATCAGGGGTCGCCACAGCTGAATGAACCATCAATTACTCTGTCAACCTAGCACTGGGAAACACCCATACACTCTCTCATTCATTCACATTCGTCTTGTTATGCATTAATGACGTTATATCTGTTTTATTTTTGTAGATGGAATTATATTGACGGGAGAGTTCCCCCAAATATGAAAATGTCCTGCATATTTACTCACCCTTGAGTGTTTACAAACCTTTATGAGTTTCTAATTTTCTTTTGAACACAAAAGAAGATATTTTGAAGAAAGCTGAAAACCTGTAACCACTGACAACCATAATAGGAAAAACAACTACTATGGAAGTTAATGGTGACAGGTTTACAACATTTTTCAAAATATCTCCTTTTGTGTTTAAGAGAAGAACATTAACAACATATATAGCAGGTTATGCTGTCATGTTAATGCACATATCTAATGTAAACTTTCACCATCAGGTTTACAATGATAGGTTTATTAAGAAAGCATATGTACTTTGGGCGTTGATGGTTTTAGGTTTCCAATATTATTAAAATACCTTTTGTTTGTGTTTCACAAAACAACAACAACAAACAAACTGGTTTGGAATAATTCAAGGGTGTGTAAATGATGACAGAATGTTCATTTTTGGACTTTTATTGTGTTCAGCCCGTACACCCAAAGGGCTTTACAACGTTTTTGTAAAGCATGGAACAGTATGAATGATCTGAGGGCTATTGTAAGCTGAAACGTCACAAATACATTCTGGGGACACCTGACACTTTACTTTTAAACTGGGTCACTTAAATACACTCAAAACATGACTTTTGCTGCTTGTTCAAACTACTTGTTTATATTAATTGAACCAATACAATTCGTAAGTATTTTGGGGGGACAACTTCATGAAACCAGAGAACAGCTGAGACAGAACAGTATATGGCAAAGTAATGTAAACATCAGTGTTACATCCCAAAAAGCTGCTGTCTGTGTATTCTAATGTATGCTCACATTTTAGAGTAATGCCACAAAAAATAATCCATTGAGGGACTTGGTAAGAACATATACACAAATAAAAGATTGAGTAATTCATTCATTCGTTCATTCATTTTCTTTTCGGCTTAGTCCCTTTATTAATCTGGGGTCGCCACAGCAGAATGAACCGCCAACTTATCCAGCATATGTTTTACGCAGCGGATGCCCTTCCAGCTGCAACCCATCACTGGGAAACATCCACATACACTCATTCACACTCATACACTACGGACAATTTAGCCTACCCAATTCACCTATACCGCATGTCTTTGGACTTGTGGGGCAAACCGGAGCACCCAGAGGAAACCCACGCAAACACCAGGAGAACATGCAAACTCCACACAGAAACGCCAACTGACCCAGCCGAGGCTCGAACCAGCGACCTTCTTGCTGTGAGGCGATCGTGCTACCCACTGCGCCACTGTGCTGCCAGATTGAGTAATACATACATTTATATATAATATCATTCATTCATTTTCTTTTCGGCTTAGTCCCTTTATTAATCCAGGGTCGCCACAGCGGAATGAACCGCCAACTTATCCAGCATATGTTTTACGCAGCGGATGCCCTTCCAGCTGCAACCCATCACTGGGAAACATCCACATACACTCATTCACACACATACACTACGGACAATTTAGCTTACCCAATTCACCTGTTCCGCATGTCTTTGGTCTTGTGGGCGAGAGGTGAGTTTGAGCTCAGGTAGGTCTCGAGAACTCCCCTGCTTGTTAATGGTGAAATGCAAATGATGAATACTTATGGAGAGAAATATTGCTGATTAATTGATTGTCTATGATGTAAATTTGGTTTGGTCAATTTACTTATGTTACATGTTTTTGGCTTGTGGGAGGAAACCGGAGAACTCGGGTAAAACCTATGTGAACACGGGGAGAACATGTAAACTCCACACAGGAATGTCACTTGGCCGGGTAAGATTTGAACCAGTGACATTCTTGCTGTGAGGCAACGGTGCTAACCACCGGGCCTCCGTGCCGCCCTGTCAAGGAAAGGGGAGGAGTAGGTGTGGAAGGGGGGATTCTTCGGGACGAAGATGGCTAAGGTGAGATACTCTGGTTATTTATAGCGATTTAGGAATCATCTGATAGGTGGATCATGCATTAGCTAATGCGGGACCAGCTGCAGCATGTGCTCCTCTCAAAATTAGTTTATAAATAAACTTCACATCGAAATAAGCCAGTGATCGAAATACACTATGCGATCAAAGTCCCTTTAAGGCAAGTCTTTTCACTACGCCTCTTGGGGAGTATGCTCGGGCCTTCTGTTTGTTTAATGTTCCATCCACTTAAATTTTAAAAACTAATATTCATTCATTTTCATTTCGGCTTAGTCCCTTTATTAATCTGGGGTCGCCACAGCGGAATGAACCGCCAACTTATCCAGCATATGTTTTACACAGCGGATGCCCTTTCAGCTGCAACCCATCTCTGGGAAACATCCATACACACCCATTCACACTCATACACTACGGACAATTTAGCTTACCCAATTCACCTATACCGCATGTCTTTGGACTTGTGGGGGAAACCGGAGCACCCGGAGGAAACCCACGGCAACACAGGGAGAACATGCAAACTCCACACAGAAACGCCAACTGACCCAGGCGAGGCTCGAACCAGCGACCAGCGACCTTCTTGCTGTGAGGCGAACGTGCTACCCACTGCGCCACTGTGAGGCCTAAAAACTAATAATGTAACTTAATCAAATTGTGTTGGGACAACATAAAGGAATTGTGTGGAACCCAGCATTGTTTACAGTGTAGGCCTCAGAACTTTCCATGCACATAGTAAATTGGTACAGCTACTGCGTCTCTGCAGCTGCAAATAAAAGCTTAGTGAACTGAAACATGCGCTCAGGCCTGGAAAACAAGACATTCTTCTCTATTTGAGCATACAAAACAACATTTTTTGCTGACTTTAAAGGGATAGTTCAGCCAAAAAATGTGAAAATTACCTCATCGTTTACTCTCATGTGGGTTTTAAAACATTCTTTCTTCTGTTGAGCACAAAAGAAGATATTTTGAAGAATGCTGGCAATACTTGTCAGACAATGGGTCTCAGTAACCAGCATATTTCCAAAATATCTTCTTTTGTACAAAGAAAGAAACTCAAATAAGCTTTGAAAAAGTGACGGGTGAGTAAATGATGACAGGATTTTCATTTTTGTGCGAACTATCCCTTTAAATGAAAATAATTATACAAATAAAGTGGGCTAATACGGTGGCCCATACTCTGAATTTGTGCTTTGCATTTAACCTATCCATTGGGGAACAGTTGGGGGTTCAGTGTCTTGCTTAAGAAGCTATTAAATATAAGTGTTAAGCTCCTATTAAATTTAAGTGTGCTCCTCTTTTTAAATTTCAGAATTTCATCAATCAAACACAGAGGACTTGGAGTAAAGAGACTTTCCTTGAAAGGGACTTTGCAGAAATTCCCATTCGCTTTTTGATTGTCTGTCAAGAATGGTCCAGTAATGAGTCTCATAGGGAATGGACTGGATAACACCAGCGTCCCCTGGGTCAGAGAGTCTCTGTGGACTGGAAGAAACCGAGCAGCTGAGACAGAAGAGTATATGGCAAAGTAATGTAAACATCAGTGGTACATCACAAAATGTTCCATTGACAGACTTAATATGAGCATACACATAAATAAAATATTAATACATACACTTTTATATTATTAATTATTGAACCTAACTAGACTCATAGCATATATAAGCAAGACTATATGCGTCTTGATAAACATGTTGACAGTAAATATTGTGGTACACTGCAAAAAATGATTTTCTTACTGAGATTTTTTGTGTTGTTTCTTGTCCAAATATCTAAAACTTCTTAAATCAAGAAGAATTTTCTAGACAAGCAAAACATATAGTCTTGTTTTCAGAAATAATACGCAATAATATTAAGTGAATTTTTCCTTAAAACAAGCAAAATGATCTGCCAATGGGGTCAGTAAAATAATCTTATGTCAAAAGGAAAAACAGGATTATTTAGTGCCGGCCAAGCACTAAGCATACAGTAGTCGCTTTAGGACAAAGAGCATGAGAGAGTGAGACCAGCGATCCTTGCATGCATGAAATATTGCACATCATGACAAGTTTTGCTTGCTACACAAATGAAAACGTGCTAGATATAATACAGTTTTTCTTTCAGAATTGTAGAGTTATAAAATACTGTAAAGTTTTCTAACTGGTGAATGACATGAACTAGTGGGTTGTCTACTGTCTTCTTTAAGGTGGCGTGTTCGTGTTTCAGGAGATGTGGCTTTGGGCAGGAGGGGAGGGACTGTGTTTCAAACATATGCTAACCAGTTAGCATTGTGGCAGATCACCTACTGTACCCTTAAGAATTGTGTGGCTTCAACTCAATTTAAATAAGTACTTTATACAAGCAGCAAAAAGTAATTTTTTGAGTGCAGTAGGGAACAGACCCGATTGCTGATACATTTGTTGATGCATTATCTGTCAGTGTCGATTAATAAAGTAAATTATCGCTACCCATGCTTTTTCATTTTTACCCATTTTACCCATGTCAATTCGTTACGTTTTGATTTAGTGGCTAATTTGTACGATTTTTTTTATTATGCGATTTGTATGATTTAGTACGATTTGCTCATCCCCGATTGGGTTTCAAGAGTTCACACTTAGATATTGCTTGATAATAATAGCAGGTTTGGCATGCTGTCCCGGGAGAGAACCCTGAGCTCGGAGATAATTGAGCCCAGTGCTTCCGCCTGGTCAACAACCATATAAGGGGGTACGAGATCAGATAGTTCTCGAGAGCTCCCCCTGGTACAGGAGGAGATGGGGTGGATGGGGGGTTTCTTCGAAAACGAAGATAAGAGAGTAGTTTTTTGACAGGCTACTTATAGGGAGTTTGTATTAATCTGATTGGCTTACTAGTGATTACAGATGAGAGACCGGCTGCGATCTATCATATCACGTGCTCCTCTCGAAAGTAGTTTGTGAAACTTCACTTAGTGGTGGGGTTTGGTGTCACTCCTTCTTTAAAAAAAATGTAAAATATTCGTAAGATTTACCCACTAAACTGACAAAAATGTAAAATAGTGGATTGTCCTCATGAGATCGGCCTGTTCTACCTGAACTTACAAAAGATCTGGCGAAGATTGTCGCTGAGTAATTAGTGGAACATTTACCCCCGGCTTCAAAAACAAGGCTTAAGGCTAGTCCTGGAAAAGTTGCACGTATGAGCTGTCTTAACTAAAACTAACTTGCAGAGACGTGAAGAGAAAATACTTCAGTGACACAGAATAGTTTCAAGATATTGATCCTAAAGGTACATATTAGTATACCTTTAGTACATGTAGTCTCACACTCTCGCACACTCACAGACACATATACACACACTTTAATTTGCTGTTATACTCCATTTAACTCCATATAAAATCCAAAGCTTTCTAAAGGGTTAATGGTGCCAACTGACGAACAACAGTCGAGAAAACTATTTGACCTCTTCCCAACAGGGAAAACCAATCAAGAATGCATGATTATATGGTGTCATGGCTTTGCAATCCAAAAAATGTGGTCATAATGGAAGTCAATGGGGCAAAAAATCTAAATCTTATGCTGCACAAAAACTAACAATGCATCAAAAGCAATGTTGTTACTAATCATTCATGTCCAAGACTGTGTTAAAAGGGAAAGAAATCCAGTCCACAATTACTTTTATATTGAAATTAGGTAATTTTGTGTTTTTGTCAACAGATCAGTGACATTGTTTGTGAATTTGGCAATTAAAGAGTTAAAATCCTGTAATTTTTTAAAACATTTAGTAGTTTTGATCAGGACTGAGGTCGATTAACAGATTTATGCAAAAATAAATTATTTAGTGGATGTTTTCATCCCGGAGATAACTAAAGGGTAGTACATTTGCACAGTGCACAAGGGTTAAGGGATCAAAACGGGTCCTTTAGGTACAAGTTCAAGTTGCTTTATTGGCATGACATTTAGTACAGTATTGCCAAAGCATTTTAAATATGTATAAGATATGTAATATATTAACATCATCAAATTAAATATACAGTAAATAAGAAATAAATGACAAAAAGAAGAAGAAAAACTGATAATACATTTGATAATTATAACAATTACAATAATAATAATAATAATAATAAAATAGATTATTTAAATAAGACATGAATTTACATTAACCGTTTCCTATGGTGTGTAGGGTGTATACATATTTTGCAGCTAGATTAGACGTCAGTTCATCCTCTCCAGGTACATGGTAAAGTTTTTCTGAGTCATTTAAATAAAAAAATGAATTAATGAATGTTTCAAATTGGCGGAAACAGATTTCTCTAGCTGTGGTGTATTTGGGGCAGAACAGACGGAAGTGTGTCTCATCCTCTATTTGATCTG
This sequence comes from Danio choprae, assembly GCA_903798125.1. Taxonomy (NCBI): domain Eukaryota; kingdom Metazoa; phylum Chordata; class Actinopteri; order Cypriniformes; family Danionidae; genus Danio; species Danio choprae. Next base: position 8,196 of record CAIGQW010039040.1, read on the forward strand.
TGTCACACTGTTTACATATTCTCTGCTCTTTAGGAGTCCAGGATGTTTTATGTCTGCCCTTTTCTATCTCCAGCTCATGATCACAGAGGCGATATTTAGAAAGAATGTGTTTTTCTTTTAATTGTTTTAATGATAAATAATTTGCCAACTGTGTGGTTCTGTTTAGGGCCGAATAACATTGAAGTTCAGTTTGGAGGTTGAATTCAGATTTAGACTTTTCATCATAATTATATTTTAATATTTGGTCAATGTGTTTGTGAAGGTTTCGTTTGGGGACGGGCTCGGTGTGAGTTTTCTTCAGTAGTTCAGATACGAGTGTGTTTGGAGGATGAGACACTGTAGGTTTCTCATTGGCCAGAGAGGCTTTATACTGGACAGACTGGGGGTCAGACTGATGCAGGTGCAGCAAATGTGTACATACAAATAAATACAAAAAAAAAAAAATATATATATATATATATATACAAATGTGTACCTTTTGAAAGGTTAACACCCCAGTTTAAGATAGCTTGTGTACTTTTAAAAAGGCCTTGACGCTGTTAATCACCATATTTTACAGAACAAATACAATCAGTTTAAAATGTCTTCAGAAGCTTCACAGTGTTTTGGGTCGTGACTCAATTATTTTTGGCATGACACAGAAAATGTGTGAAGGTCAATGGGGTGAAGTCACCTGTGTGTGCTAACAACACGGGAGTTCCACAAAAGTCTATACTTGACCCGTTGTTGTTTACAATGTACATAAATGAACTAGCAGTTTGTTGTCTGGGTGTCAGCTGCTTGTTGTTTGCGGATGACACAGACGTTAGTCTGGTAAAACACCTAGCCTGGCAGGTGAGCGTCTGACAGGCATTACATAATATTTCTAGATGGCTCCAATTGCCAGATTTAACATAAAGAAAACCATTTTCATGGGCTTCTCTATACTAAATAGGACTGTAAGGAATGTATTTGAGATGTGGTCAAAAAAATGGAGTAACTGAAGTATAGCTGAAGTGGGTTTCCTCCGGATGCTCCGGTTTCCCTCACAGTCCAAAGACATGCGCTATAGCTGAATTGGATGAATTGGTCTAAATTGGCCGTAGTGTATGAGTGTGTGTGTGACTGTGAGACTGTATGGGTGTTTCCCAGTACTGGGTTGTGGCTGGAAGGGCATCCACTGCGTAAAACATATGCTGAAATAGTTGGTGGTTCATTCCGCTGTGGCGACCCTTGATAAACAAAGATGAATGAATGAATGAAGTATAGCGTGTGAGTGAAAGTATCTTGGCATCATTCTTGGATGAGAATTTAAAATGTGTTAGTCAGGTTAACAATCATTGTAAGACGGACAAACCAAACCTAAACTGTTTTCGTATTATTAGAAGAGCTCAATTTTCTAGAATACAACATGCCAAAAAAGGACCAAATAAACCAGAAACCTATGCGATGAGATCATTTGTGCAGTTCTACGAAAGCATATTTCATTGAATTATCTTTAATTATTTTTTAACTGTTTGAAGAATCATGCGTCACTGCTGTTTTCTGAATTAATCAGCAGGCATCAGACGAATACAAAAGCCACTCTGATTACTAGTGTTGACATTCTTGTTTGATCAGTCTATGAAAGGCCAAAACCCATGAATGCTTTACCTGCTAATTTAAAATGAGAAAACAATGGGATATGACTATATAGGACTTAAATGGGACTTAAATAGTGGTTAAAACGTAAAACCATCTATTAAAGGGCTATCGTTTGATCATGTTACCTTTGCTTCTGATGCAAGTAAAGAATGTTTTTGTTAGTATTGTTATGATCATTTGTATTACTTTTGTGCATTGCAATCATTACTACTGTTTTCTCTCTTTTTTAACGATAAGCCTCCCTGGGACAGGTATTGAAAATGAATGTGTGTTAAAACACTTAAGCGAATGCATTTGGGATGTCCATGTCAAATAAAATAATGATAATAAATATTCTACCAACGGTACTTATTGAAACATTATTTCCAGCTGAACCATTTAATAGTGGGCAGGGTTTTATTTTAGCGGGGGTCTTTTTTCGCCGTATCTTGCTTGGTTAAGGACATTTTGCCCAAGTCATTATCAGAGAAGAAATTGAGATTTATATTAAAAATGATAAATAAAACAAATAAAACTTTTTCCTCTTTGAATTAGCATTCAAGATAAACAATGTGAGCTAGCTGTGGAGCATGGATAAATTCAAAAGATTAATTCACCCCTGGTTCATTCAAGAGTTTCCTAAGGGGCTTACAATTAAAGAATAAAAACAACATGGCAGTAAACAAGACAGTACATGAATGTAATGTTCTACAACATAGCATACATTTCAATATGGGTGTATCTAACATCACAGAGCAACCTGTAAATATTTGTCTTGTCAAGTCATGTTCACCACAGATGTTATGCATCTATATAGGTGTTACTACCTCCAAATTGTTACTGTGAGAAAAGTAATTCTTGCTTCCATGCAAATGTTTATTAAGCAAATCACTTGTATTTATTTACATCGGCCATCACAGTGAGTAGGTGTTTGTGGAGAAGGTCAAATGCTGTTGTGTAATTTAAATGTATTTCTTTTCTCCACACTCAAATTCCAGTATTGCAGTGTAATGATATGGCAAGGCCACAAGTGCAACAAATCACCAGCAGGTACAACAGTGGTGACCAGGGCAATGTTTCGCAACACACAGTTCATCACAGACTTAAGGCAGCCGTACACGGTGCATTTATGCTGTCATACAAACTTTTATGCAATTTTTCCACATTGTTTTCAAAAGGTTCATGTTTGTATTTAAAAAGGCCATATTGGTACCTTAAAGGCTTAAAGTGTATATTCATCCCTAAAAATGACAAAAGTGTACCATTGAGCCCTTTGAAAAGATACTGCCCCAGTGACAGCTGTTTGTACCTGTTTGTTACTGAGAGTGTATATTACAATACAATTAGATTTCCAATAAAATGACAGTCATTAAAATCATTAAAATAAGTGGTCAAAATATATTTATGTGTATTTTAATATTCTGTGGAAGGTGTAAGAACATGAAACGGTTGTCCAATCAAAACGCTTGGTCCGAACATTGTGATAGGCTGTCCTACCTGCCTGTCAATGCCTGCTCACGGTTCATCATCTGCGCATTTATGGATCCAGTTTTA